>JBAMHV010000025.1:364502-375014 GCA_037177535.1 Pseudomugil gertrudae
TCTGATGCTGCTGCCCCAGCAGATCACTGGTTCTGATGCTGCTGCCCCAGCAGACCACTGGTTCTGATGCTGCTGCCACAGCAGATCACTGGTTCTGATGGTACCGACCCAGCAGATCACTGCAAAGCTGATTACACTTTCAACAACAGACTTATAGAAGATGTGCCACATCTTGGTGCAGACGTTAAAATATCTTCTAAAACGACCACTGAGTTTTACAGATATGGTGATAGAGTCCCTGCAGTTAGCTAGTACATGGTCAACCTGACATTAACTCTGTGATGCATGAATGCGCACTCATGATCAGGACACGGTCCTGACAGGTGGTGTCAGTGTGTTGGTCTAAAACAGCCTGTACACACTCATATCTATTGCTTATGATTCTTTCCATACCTCTTTAATCCAGTAAAGGGGACTTAAGCTTCATTGTTTGCTCATTTGACTGTGGGGGTGCCATATCTTAAAGCGGGGTTCAGGCTTAGTCAGGCATTGTGTCAGTAGCGTGTGATGTTGGAGAGGGGGATGGGGCTGCCTGATTAAACAGGAGCAGAAACAATATCAGGACGGCTGGTCGTATGAAAAGCAGGGCGTAGCGAGCTCCTCCATAAGATCTGTTGACTCATTCTGGTTTGGCTCAGACAGGAGAGATATTTAAGTAATCTAACGAAGCAGAAGAGTGCCGGGGAGACAGCCATTCTCATCATTTTCTTTGATGTGTACATACATTTAACGTGAGCCAGAGCAGCTTAGAGGCGTGACGAATGGCTGGAAAGCTTCCCCTGTATGTTTTCTACAGGGTTAGGGTTAGTGCAGGGATGGGAGGTTCTGGCGCTCCTCCTGGAACTCTGCACTTGACCTACTTTTTTATTGTGGTTAAAATATCCTGTCTAGAAAAGCATAATGATGTTTAAAGTTGTGGACCGACATCCACCTGCCTGATCTGTTAGAGGTGGCGGGCTGGTGGTCTGAGGACCATTTCAGGATCAGTTAAATGTGTGGAGACACAAACACAGAATATGGGATGGCTGAGGATGGTATGACCGACTTCAGTAGATTCAAGATTATCTGAAGCGCTGAAAGGACATTTAACATGTTAAATGAAAAGATTCAGGTTAAGTTTCACTTGCAGATTGTGGCAAAGATCTGAGCATGTTATAGACAGAGTAAACAGTCTTTAAAGTTAACTTGAGACAGAAGGAAACACAACCATCCACTTTGAGTACAGAGTTGGACCCTCTTTTTCCTCCAGAACTGATTTTATTGTTGGTGATTCTGCAAAATGATGGAAACATTCAGCAGAAATGTTTTCCATACTGACATGAAACATCACCCAGTCGTGCACATCCATGCTGAGAATCCCAAAGCTGCTCCACAGGATGGAGCATAGGATGGATCCGGTGAGGAGGCCGTTGGAGTGCAGTGAACTCATCATCATGATGAAGAAAGAAAGTGGAGATGATGTGAGCTGTGTGACATGGTGCATCATCCTGCTGGAAGTTTCCATCAGAAGATGCTGCACTGGGCTCATAAAGGGATGGACATGGTCGGCAGCAGTCTCCTCCACAGCATTACGCCAGCAGCAGCCTGGAACATTGATACAAGGCAGAATGGATCCATGTTTTCATGATGTTTCTGGCAGATTCTGATGCTACCATCTGAATATGGAGCTGAAATAGAGACTCATCAGACCAGCAACAGGAGCGGCACCCAGTGTGGTCTGCTGCTGCTGTAGAACATCTGCTTCCAGGCTGGACGTGTCCTGTTCAGAGATCATATAAAAAGTTATTTAAATCACCTTTCTTCTACGGTCGGATGCTCAACATGAACAAGTTATCTTTACTGTGCAGACTCAGCTACAGCAAAACATGCCTCTATAAATCACAGCAATAAAGTGGATTTATCTCACCCCCAAAGTCATATAAAAGTTCAAATTTAAAATGTTTTGCAATAATATTTGGCTGTTTCAACCATTTCCTCGTGTTTCTGCCTCCTTTTCCTTCCTTGCTTATTCTGTCTTATGCTCAAACTCCATCTCTCTCATTTGCTATTTGAAGCAACTATTAGTGTTTTAACACCACAGGAAAGAGGCTTCATTGAAATGCAATGAAAACTGCGCAGAGAAGGCAAAGTTAACTAATGGGCTCAAATTTTCAAACGAATGCAAGATTAAAGTCAATTGAATCTCCCATTGGGTTTTGAGTGAAACCCTTTGAAAAGAAGCCCCACAGTGGGTTTCAGAGATGAAAAATAGGGCTTGTTTTAAAATATTAATAACATTTTATACCCTCATTATGGCAAGCAATAACATTTGTTCAGAAACTTAGTTATATCTTCACCTTGAAGTGGATGGTGTGCTGCAGATGTAGGGCAGGAAGGTGGTGTCTGTTCATCTCAGACTCCAGCAACACAGCAGCGACACATCACAGGACAGGATATCATATTCATGTTTTATCTGCAAGTCTGAAATCAGCCACCTTCTCTGCTGTTTCCCGCTTTTAGCCACCATCCAGAGAAAAGGATAACAGAATAATAGAATAACTTGTCTGCCCAAAAAAAGACAAAGGAAAAAGTCTGGCGGAGGAACTAGAGAATAACCGAACAGAAGAAAAGAAGTAGAGCGGGGGGGAGAAGGAGAAAAGAAGGTGTTGTCTGGCTGGAAACAGAGAGAGAACTACGCAGATTCCTCCGAGAGCTTTTTTCTCCCTCGTCTTTTGCACGATTATTTAAGGAGCACACACAGCATAAAAAGCATCAACTCTGCTGGCCTAGTTTTCTCACTTTACATACCATGAATTAAATATATTTTACAATACATGCCGACTTCTCTGTAAATGAAGTGCGATTGATAAACGAACTACAAGAACACATTAGGGAAAAATGGTATCATTTTTTAACAACTGAAGATTTCTTTGTCTGCAGCAAACGTTCATGTTCGTGTGTTTGCACACACACACCTCTTCTCTCGCTGACTGTCATTTGAGGATATAAATGTGTCAAAACTCGTATTCAAGACTGAAGAAAGAAAAAAGAAAAATGCAGGAAGCCCACAGGAGCGACGAGAGGAAGATCTGAAAACTCTTCTGTCGTCTGTAATGGGCTAGAAGTCATTAAAAACATCACTGCCGGCCTAATTAAGACGGGACATCTGGTCTTTCCTCACAGAATGGATTGCAGCAGAGTACAAATAACTCCTCTATGACAAGTTGAGAGGTGTCATACATCTCAGTGATCGTCAATCAACATGGGACTCGTGCAGCTCTTTCATCATTAACAAGCAAATGCTCTGTTTGTGCTGCGTGAAGGAACAGTTTCACAAACAGCAAAAGATTTGCAGGTTTATCTCGGTCTTCTGATGCTTCCCAGTCTGCCTTTCATGTTGCTGCAATTAGATGGAATAAACTTCACTATCTTTGATGATACTAGTATGAATGTGTAAAAGCTGGCTGAAGTCATCTGTACAGCATTTGGACATTTAGTATTTAAAGGGGTCAATCACTAATTCTAGAGTTTATCTCAAATAACTGATGGTTTTGCTTGCTGGAGCCAAACTGGGAGCTCGTGTGGGATCCAGAAGGTTCTGATACCTGAAGGTTCTGCCCGGCATTCTATTTTTAGAACCTCTAGGAACCATCAGTAAGCCTGCAGCCTGATAATGAAGCTGTGATGGGAAAATCTTTAAGATCCAGAGAATCTTGATCACTAAGAGGAGAAGAAAATTAAACCATATTCAGGATTTAACAGGAAAACTGGAGAAATATGATCTCTGATGATGATTGTCATCGGAACCCCCCCTGCAGCATCCTGGACCAGATGGAAACTTGTCAGAACAATAATCAGGAATGACAGTCGTCCAGTCTGGAAGGAACAGATGCATGGAGCAGGTTTCCTGCATCACTCTGAGACATTATGGCCTAAACCCTGGTTTGCATGTGGACCAAAGACCCTGGTGTGGTTCCTTACCAGAAGACAGTCTCAGGGTGTATTATACTGGTTTGAATGAATCCCATTTGGTGGGCAGGTACATTTTAAAAGCAGGAATCCTCTAATGATGACTTCTAAACTCACTCCTGAACTGGAGGACTTTCATTTATTCTGTAAATGCCCATTGACCTACCTGCTCTGGGAATCACTCGTGCATTAAAAACATGTTGGAACATGAAAAGTTACCAGCTATTCTGGATTTATCACCCTGTTCTGCACCACACAGTGTTCAGGTGAGGCGGGAACATACTGATAACAAGTGAAGGGACTGTGAGGTCAAGCACATGTTGTACCTTACCATACCTAGCCTAGTTATGAGAAAACACAACAGAAGTACCAAGATGGGGGGAGGAGGGGTGACCTTGAAGTGGATGAAGTAAACTGTAAGTCTGTAAACTGGATAAATTGAGAAATGATGATGATAATGGTGATGAACAATACAAGTGAAGCCTTGCAGAGTGGGACAAGGAGGCATGAGGTGAATACGTGGAACAGTCAGATTATACTCCCTGCAAGCATGCAGATTATGAATATAGATGAAAGACAGATGCCTATAAGACCCTACAAATGATTCCTAATAAAAGACTTAATCGTGGATTGAGCTTTCCGTCTGTGACTCGACAGAATAATCATTTCAAGAGAACAAATGTCACCCCTGGGCTCCAATTATTTCCATGCATTGGCTCCTTTAGTGTTTTGTTTTAATGCTTAAAAACAAAGACGTTTTTCTCTTAACGTGTGAAAACAACAAGCTGCGACATGAAGCATTATGATCAGTGTATGCAGTTCAGTTCCACTGACCACTAGATGGACAGGAAACTGCCTTCCTGTAAATGTAACACAGCGTTACCACTGCCTCAATGTCCTACACTAGCTGTGGAAAGTCATAAACATTCTAACTGCAATTAAACTGTAACATTCAATAATGTATTCAAGTAAAATGCAGTTTTCTTTAAAGACTACTACTGTGTGAGGAAAAATGCAGAAACATTTCTATGGCTTTATAACAGCAGATTTATAATATTAACAGCAGTTACAATATTTTTGGTAAATCTCAATTTTTATGTAATAAAATGACATTTGGATAACAATGAAGGAAAAACATTTCAAGACTTATAGGTAAAAGTTAACAAGTCAAATGGATAATTGTCAAAGCTGTGATGCTGAATTCCTTCTCAACTGTGGAAACAAGATGTGGAACAGGCCCTCATTCCCCTGCCCCTCTCCTCTGGTTCACCTGAAGATCAGGTCCTCTACCAGAGTCCTGGGAGCTTAGGGGTTCTACGCAGTATCTTAGATGATCCTAGGACTGCGCTCTTCTGGACGGAGATGTCTGATGTTTCTTCAGGTATCTGTTGGAGCCAGTGTGGGGGACACGGCCCCCATTGATCCAATGACTATGGGTACTAGTGTTTGTATGTATGTGACACAGACCTTGTTTGACCAGGAAACAACTGAGCTGGGATGCCTTTCTGTTTAGTTAGACTCATCATGAGATGGTTAGAAAGAAGCATTCTGTTAGACGGACATCCGGGACATTTTTAGGTCACCCATAGCAACAAAGCCTGGCATTTTAGCGTGGGTGAAACGACCCTAACAACACTACGGAGGAGACATTTCAAAATGTTGTGTGGTCGGCTGCATAGCCAATTTAACGAAAAAACAAGGGGTTGAAGTTCCACTTTATACCCCTTAAGTGGAGTAAGGAGAGACAAGTGGCTGAGGGCCATCAACAAAAGTATGAGCAGATGGAATAATGAATGTTGGAAAGTTATGGGAACCAAAGTCTTTATTTTACAGGTGGTACATGCACATTCAGTGATATTCTATAAAGCGTTTGTATTTTATACTTTGTATTTTGTGCTTGTTGTTTTTATAAGCTGTGGTGTTGCTGGATTTCCTTCTCCAGCAAAGGGACATAGGATGAAAATTAGCACTGGCTATAATTCTGCATATTTTCAGGTATGGGATTTGTTCCCCAGGCCTCTGTAATCAATATGCATTGTCCCTTTATTAAATAATAAACAAACAAACAAACAAATAATAATAATAATATATGCACTTAATAATAACATTAGGACTGCAAAGTACCCATTTCAACAAAGACCTTTTAATTATAATGAGTCAGATTGGGTGTATTTAGGGATGCTGTTAGCTGTTAGCTAACTGGTAGCGGTTGCATTCAGAGCACCATAAACAATGAACAAGATTCTCTTTTAACCTCATTTCCTTTTTGCTTTTTGAAAGAAAAAATCTGACTCTGCATCTTGGATGAACTCTGAATAAGTTGTAGCATATTAAGATACCATTGCACAAGCGCTATCAGCAGCAAAGTATAAACTCAGTGGTCCACTGTCAATATCCCTTACGTGTCGCATACTCACTAATGTTAGTTTAGAAACAGGCCCAGGTATACTTAACAGTATTTACACAGTTATAGTAGCCGTAATATTTGCTCTGTTATGTTTATAATAATCACCTACAGTGAGCCAACCACATATAATTGAACGAGACAGACGCACTGTTTTCCCCTAGTTAAAGATGGCGCCTTCGGTTGCCATGGCAAATATGTCATCGTGACGACATGCCGTCTTACAGAATTTAGGCTTCATGTAAAGACTCAAAGGGCGTTGCTCTGCAGCTCTTCCTGCTTCTCTGCAGAGCTCAGCTATTTCCTAGAAACACTGCTCTGTTCAGGCTTCCTGGAAACTATGTGCTCGCCTCCCTTGCTGCTCTAACGGACCGTGTCTCTATTTAACTTGCTGTGAAATTCAGAGCGGACGTGAACTAACCACATGAACCAAAAGGAGGTCAGGTTATGGTACTTGATACCACTAGTTTGAATTTCACGTATAAACAAAGATGTTTGTATGGAAACAAGATGGAGGACAACTTTATTGTCCCCACTTTTATTTGCTGTAGTTTCTTCATCCTGTTTCATCAAAAACAAGCTAAACAACAACAAGATGCTAAATGTTGTGTTTGGTGTGAAGCTGCTGTGGTTATGATGGATCTCTATCCACATCAGAGCTTCTCAGAAGGGGGGCACATAGATACATCAGTTCTGCTGGCAGGATTACTACATGTGTACATGAAAGCACATTTAGAAGTTACTTCATACTGGGTTATTCCCAGTTACCTGGGGGACATATTTGCTGTTAGAAGTAGCAAAGTGTGACTGTGCCACATCCACATGACTCCATCTTTATTCCATCAAGTCTTTCTGCGTGGAAACAAAGTATAAAGCAGAATAAATGAGTCAAAGTGATGATGAGAGACATCCTGAGTAATTTCTGTGGTTTTTACACAGAAACTGTTTAAAGCAGATAAATATTATCAGCTTCTCTGTAAATATGGTGCAGCTGATAAAACATCATGTTTCATGTGGTTCTTCCTGCAGTTCAGCTCTGCCTTACAGAACAAGCAGAAACTTCCTGTTTGCATCCAGGAAGCACTGCTGAACCTGTGGCTTTACTGGGTTTAAACTGGGATCAAATGTCCTCTAACTGTCTCAGAGTCAGAGCTGCACGAGGGCGGCAGATTCAATACACTGACTGATGAAGAGGAGGAACTCTGATAAAAGATGAAGGTGTAACGTGTCAGACATGTTTCATGTTAGAATGACAGAGTGATCAGTAGAAGATGGAAACGTGTTGTTTAGAGAGGAAACAGCAGAGAAACAAAGCTGTTCATGGAACCTAAAGACTCTCATGCTCTCACCTGATCACATCAACTGGAAGTCGTACTGGGACTCCACACTCAGCTGGGACTCAGACCAGTCCACCCAGCATCTCATCATCTGGCTGAATGATAGAGAAAGGACGCCCTCTTGTGGTGAGTCTGTGTAGCACACTCAGTCTGACCTCTGTGACCTCTGGTGCAGTGTGTCACAGTTCTGGTCCTCAGGACGTGCATGATCAATGAAAGTGATCATCAATAGGAGAACATCTGAAACCTGCAGGACAGGTGGACTGAGAACTAGACAGAGGACCTCTGCTCTGCTGTAACTCAGCTCCCCTCTCTCTGGTTGGATTGGTTAGATCAGTCTCCAGTGGAAGCAGGACGGCCTGACGCTTCGCTGTTGGTGGAAATGAGGCTTGAATGAGATGATTAGGTGTGCTATAGTCCAGGAGAAGCTGCCTCTCCTGCTAATTCCAATGTTAAATGTAAACCGAGCCAAAGTGTTGTAGTGAATGATGCCTGCTGGCAGCATCTTCCTCCTGCTGCATGAAGAAGCCTCTGACTGAACACTCGTCATCATGTCCATCAGCTTGTGAAGCTTTTTCTCTGGTCAGTCCGCTGCAGAGCAGACCCCAGAACAGAACCAGAACGTCTGGGTTCACATTGTTTAAGTCTCTGGTTCTTATTTTCTTGAACCACAGCAGATTGCAGTTATTTTCTGTGTACGTGCTCGTTTTCATCATGTTTGTATCACTGTTGTCTTAACAGGTTCCCACAGAGCTTTGCTAAGATAAAAGCTCTAAACTCTGCAGCAGGTTAGTTCTGCAGGTTTGACATGTTTCCTACTGATACCTGATCAAATCTAACAGAACTTCTGATCAGTTATCCTGTCTCAGAGGGACATTTTGTCTCCAATGGACATGCTGTCTCAGATGGACATGCTGTCTCAGATGTCATGATCACTTCCTGCTGGAGCTCTCTCCACCTCATCAGGCTAATCTGCTCCACCTGAGCTCCCTGATTACAATCATCATCACCTGGTCCCTGCCCTACTTAATCTCTCCCCTGTCTCTGCTTCCCTGCCAGATGGTCACCAGAGTTTCTCTGTGATATCCAGTGTACTCATTCTCTCTAGACTCCTGCCTCTGACCCTGCCTCTGACCCTGGATTTCTCCCTTCTTGCCTTGCCCATATCGGATTCTTCTTGCCCTGTCTTGCCTGGATTTTGACCCCCTGCTTGGAACGACTACGGATTTCTGCCTCTCCCTACTGGATAAGTACTGACTTTTGCTTCTTCTTATGACCCTTGCTTGTATGACAACGTCTCTGGATTTGTGGACATCAATAGCTATTCAAAGACCTGCAGCAACTTCTTTTCAGACTGGACCTTGGATTTCCCCCTGGACTCCTGTGAAAATAAAACTATTCATTTTTACCTACTTTTAGTTTGTAACTGGCTGAATTTCTGGGTCTTTAGTGATACCGCATTACATCAGATGGACATGCTGTCTCAGAATGATGAAGAAAAGTTA
Organism: Pseudomugil gertrudae; assembly: GCA_037177535.1. NCBI lineage: Eukaryota > Metazoa > Chordata > Actinopteri > Atheriniformes > Pseudomugilidae > Pseudomugil > Pseudomugil gertrudae. The sequence goes on from JBAMHV010000025.1 coordinate 373,697, forward strand.
GTCCCTGAGCCGGGTTCTGCTGGAGGTTTTGTCTTCCTGTTAAAAGGGAGTTTTCCTTCCCACTGTCACCAAATGCTTGTTCAGGATGGGGACTGAATAAAAGTTGGGGTTCTATGCAATCTTATGGTTTCCCTTATCGAGGCTATTTGATGAATTGGCTCAGTATGATGTGAAGCGCCCTGAAATGACACTGTCATGAAGTGGGGCTATATAAATTGAATTGAGGGCTGCACGGTGGTGCAGTTGGTTAGCACTGCAACCTTCACAGCAAGAAGGTTCGAGCCTTGGCTGGTGCGGGGGTCCAACCAGGAACCTTTCTGTGTGGAGTTTACATGTTCTGTCTGTGTTAGTGTGGGTTCTCTCCGGGTACTCCAGCTTCCTCCCGAAGTCCAAAGACATGCACCTTGGGGATAGGCTGATTAGAAACACTAAATTGCCCATAGGAGTGTGTGTGTGTGTGTGTGTGTGTATGGTTGTTTGTCCATGTGTGTTAGCCTTGTGATGGACTGGCGACCTGTCTGCCTCTCGCCCAATGTCAGTTGGGATTGGCTCTGGCCCCCCCGTGACCCTGTTCAGGGAATAGGCGGTAGAAAATAGATGGATGAATTGAATTGAATCAGTGACTTATTCGTTTGACTAAGCTGTGTGTGCTACACATACTCAGCACTAGGGGGCGTTTTTTTCTCCTTCACTCGGCCAGATGATGAGATGCTGGGTGGACTGGTTTGAGTCCCAGCTGAGTGTGGAGTCCCAGTACGACTTCCAGTTGATGTGATCAGGTGAGAGCATGAGAGTGTTTAGGTGAAAGTGGAGACGTTCCAGGAACAGCTTTGTTTCTCTGCTGTTTCCTCTCTAAACAACACGTTTCCATCTTCTACTGAAGCTCATTTTCATTTGATGCTTTCTGCTCATCACAGTTTCACTTCTTCTGTGTCCTTGTACTTTAAATGATGATGATCAGGTTTTACATCAGCACTTTCATCATCTTCCATCCTTTTTATGGACTTTTACTTCACTTGTTATGCTGCTTATTTGTTATTCAGAACAAATGGATAGATGAGGACATGTGGGGGGGTCTAGAGAAGGAGTCTAACAGAGCTGAGTGGGTGAAGCAGGTAGAAAGCTCCCCAGGTGATCAGAGGTGAGGTGTGATGCTGCTGAGGTTAACAGGTAAGCTTCATGTGTAAAATCCTGAAAGATTTCAGCACAAACCTGCACAGAAGCTGCTGTTTGCAGCATCGCTGCTTTAAAAGAAGCTTTGACTTGTGTGGTTAAAAAGCTCAGAGAGCTTCATAGAAAGTCTGAATTTAAAGAAACA
>JBAMHV010000025.1:410120-420818 GCA_037177535.1 Pseudomugil gertrudae
TGTGCTGGTGCACCTAAGAAAAAAAGTTAGGCGCACCAGTGCAACCAGTAAAAAAAGTTAGTCTAGAGCCCTGCTCTCAGTAACCACCACCCTTCATCCTGTTGGCTCACGGTAGCTCTTCTCCTGAGAGATTTCCAAGTTGCAGAGTGTAGTTTGTCATCAGCGCTCTCCTCACTGATTTTCTGCAGGCTGAAAGATTCAGGCCAGCCTGCTGTCTCTAATGAGCAGCACAGATGTTCTGCTGTTCTCTCTACTCGCAGTGAAGGGCATGAGGACATCTGTGGCCAAGCCACTGGTCAATAACACCAGATTTACTTCCCTTATACACCTCCTCCTGAGCTGCAGGCAGGCCTCTTTATTAACCACGCAGTTTCTAACGCTAACCCGGAAACATCGGGCCAGGTTTGGATGTCATCACAGCAGAAAACACAAAAACAAAACACATTGATTCCAAAAGCACACACTGATCTACAATGAGCTGGATGACTACCACTTCCTGTTACTGACCGATGTGACATTACACAAATGCAATTTTTTTTACTGAAAAGTATCAAAGCAAAACGTTGCCATAAAACCAGGTCCTTTGTCCTCAAGCCTGTGTCCTACTGCTCTGCTACAAGCTCCCCTTCAGTTCAGCTTTATTTATAAAGCACCAGTTTACAACAAAGTCATCATCCAGACAAGCTCGATCACCAAGATTTTATATGTGAGGAGGAAAATATTGAATTCTCTTCTGGGTTTTAACAGGAAGCAGATGAACTTTGTTATTGTAAAAGCCCAGACAGTCAGAACGATTCTGCCTGCCTTACTGGGCAACCCAGCTCCAGTTTCCATCTTTTAGGTTTCTAAATCACGACCAGCTGACTGGTTGTGATGCAGAATCTAAAACTTTGAGCGTTACAAGCTGCTGATGATCGAATTGAGTTCAGGTTTAGATTTCCCACCTGTTTCAGCCACAGATGTGGGCGTTTACCTGGAGTTTGGTGGAAGTTCCTACACCTGCCATGAGTTTATCAACTACTGATCGTTCATGCAGCTGTTTTACAAGCAGGTGCGTGAAAACAACTACACCAGTGGAGTGAAACTCCCGGGGCCGGTATCTGTCGGTTTGGCTGTTTCCCTGCACTAGCTCACCTGATCTTTGCAAGTCAAATGGATCAACAAGTTCTTGTCGACTTATTCATTTATTTAGGGGCAGGTGTGTTGGAGCATGGAGACAGCAAAAACCTGCCGGATACCCCTGCACTGCACCATCATACTCTGAAATCAGATACCTGCATGGACTTATTTCTAATAAATAATTACATGTTTGGATGTTCTCGCCTGTACGTGAGATTTTCCTCCAGGTTAGTGGTGTTTCATGCAAACTCATATAAACATTACCGTTTCTACATGATTCTCGGGTGCACCCCCTCACCTGTTTTCTGTTCATCCAGCAGATGCAGCCATTTTGGGTTCTGCTCACATAAAGCTCAAACTGTCCTTTATATCCAACCTATGCTCAGCCAGAAGCACATGAGCTGCTCCGTGTTCTCAGGAGTGTTAATCCCTGCACTGTGGAGGGAAATCAGCTGCTTCACTTCCTGTTTGGAGCTGCTGCAGCAGAGACAATCAGCGCACTAACACTACTTTGCGCACTATGTTTAAGTGCGTTTACGCACTACATTCCAGTGCACTTGTATTGAGACACAGCCAGTGTGTGAGAAAGATGAAAAAGACACTGCTGAACGTTTGTTCTCCCAGCATGAAGGATCACTACCATACTTCGGTCCACAGTGACGTATGAAAGCATCTCTGCAACATGTCAGGATTTTGTCTCTGCCCTGGAGGAGACGTTCTGAGGCCTCAGATCTGTCCAGGAATGCAGGTCCTAAATGAATCCTGTTCCACTGCTGTTATTACAATAGAGCACTCAGCATGCATTAGGGGTCTCTCATCTCTGTTAATGGGACTTGAAGGTGGAGAATGCAGCACTCAGTCTTGTGAGCATCACCACTTTATCTTCTGATTCTTTCATCTGTCACAAACACACAGATGCACTCCCTCTTGGTCTGCTTTGATGCGACTAATTAGGCTCTCCATCACTTTACTAAGGCCAGAGATGAACACCTGATTATATTTACAGAAGAGACTTTGTTTCAGCTCTCGGGGTATGAATCGAGCGAGTCCTACAAGGTGAACTGTTCCTGTGCTCACATTATTAATAACAGCGTGGGAGCCGGGTCATACCAGACAACTCCTGAACAGAACCCTGGGCAAGGCAAGTAGGCCACAGCTGGTTCTGTTGTAAAACAATACACTCCGTTACCCAGAGGACACACTCTGCTTAAAGTAAGAATAATGCATGGGGGAGAAAGGGAGAGCCCTGCAGCGTATTTTTTTTGACTGTGAAAAATTAAGATGTCACAACCTGGAGCTTAATCATGCCGACGCCTCTGAATTAAAAAGATTAGAAGAAGAATAACTTCCTCCTCCCTGCATTATCCTGGACTTCAAATGGCCACAGAGGATCACAGATTAAATTTACTAAACATTATTAAACCTCGTCATGTTTTAGTTTCAGTTTTACTCTTTAATTGCAATTTTTTGGTTTATTTTAATGAAAAACTGCTAATAAAAGCTGAACCTGTTTAATCCCAGTCCACACGCAGCCTCAGTTTTCAGATTATGAGGCTAAAATGATATCAAATTATTTGCATGTCAGCATAAAGAGCAACCAGAAGCAGAGAAGAGTTTTTTTTGTAAAAATAAGACACAGGCCAACAGAGACCAAACTTTTTCCCATCTCTATCATTCCCCCATGTCTAAAACAAACACACAACTATTTACATGTTTACACTTTTTTTACTCATTTCACTTCACCTACTATGCTCACAAAACCAGCTCCAACTCAGCAGCATCAGACATGACTTACTGGCTTTTTTCCCCCACAGAGGATCAATATTTTATTTTTTCTTCTTGCTTGTTGATGTTTGGCAGCTCCTGATTGGACATTGCCATCAATTTAAGCTCTCTGATTGGTGGAAGTTTGACGGGAAGTGTCTCCATCATCATGTCCAGGTGAAAATAGAGGGTTCTCACCAACATAGTGATGAAAATGTGATAAGTAATGGTGTTGTCATGGATCATTGTGAATTTACCATGTCGTGTCTGAATAAATAAACCTGGACAGATAAAAAAATACTGGGAAACTTCCATCAATCACGTAGGGTCAAAAATAAACTTTGGTGTCAGATTGATTTAAGTAATATTTAATTGTATTTTGTTATAGTCCAGTCTTTTATAAAATTTTCCAGAACTTTCCTGTATCTCTTCTGTTTTTCTATAATTCTATAATAAAACAAATTCAGGCATTAAGCAGCCGGATCAAACGGAGTATAAGCTTGCAGAATCGTCTCTGCAGTGAGAATGTGACACTGCAGGCCTGATAGCTCCTTGGGGACGATTACTCTGTTGCATCCCTCAGCAGATCAGATCAAATTATAACACAAACCACTATGTGAACTTTGACCCTGCTAACATCAGTTTCATTTTGTGACATCTGTGGAGTGACTTTACCAAAGGGTTGCGAATGTTTGTAATGTACACAAACTGAGGGAGCCATAGAGAGTCCTGACGAAAAGGTTAGGGGGAAGGAATAACAGTCTCATATCTGACAGAAAAACAGCATGTGGGGCTCAGATACTATTCTTCCTGAGAGCCAGGATGTAAAATAATTAACGTCTGCAAAACACTTCCCTACTTTCAATACAAAACAAGTCTGTAGACATTTAGAATATGCTTCAACCCTTTAAAGCATGCAGTTTTAATCCTTAAAGCTCTTCTCGATCTGCAGTATCACAAGCGTTATGACTCGTTATCAGTTTCTCTGGAGTGGTAGAGTTAACTCTGCAGGCAGAAAATTGGGATAAATATTTTGCCCTTTAGGTGATATACTCCACTTTACTGTGGTGGAGGGGTTTGTGTGTCCCGAAGATCCCAGCAGCTATGTTGAGGTGATCCAGTTCGGGGGCCTCGGGATCGAGGGATCTGTTTTTTGAGATGATGTGGTTCTGTTAGTTTCATCTGGTCCTGATCTCTAGCTCTTACTTGAGCAATTTGCAGCCAAGTGTGAAGTGGCTGGGTTGAGAATCAGCACCTCCAATCTGAGACCATGTTTCTCAACCGGGAAAGGGTGGAGTGCCCTCTTTTCCATTAGTACCTGCGCAACACTACCGGCCCAGGCGGTACTATATTGTATTTGACTGCTTTTCCATTACAAGTCGCGATCCTCTAATGTGGGAGGGGTCCCAGCACAATGCGAGTTTCTAGACGCTTTGCGTGGAGTCTGCAGAAAACCACAGAAGAAGACAAATACCATAGAAGAAGACTGACAGGAAGATGCAAGACTTTCTGGTAACTTTTTACCTGGGGCTCGGATTATGGTTATTTGTGGGAAATAGACTCATGGAACAGAGAGAAGTCGTCGGAAGGCAAGACGAAACACCCTGGATCATATCAGGCCAATCAATGGACGCCAGCCTGTGTACGTCACGCTACCCGCACGACTCGACACGCTTGGAACCACAACAAAGTAGATACGGAAAATGTAACAGCACGGTACGACACATCCTGATGGAAACGTTCAGTTTCTGGGTGTGGTCGTGTGAGGCCGGGTAGAGTAGGTACTAGTGGAAAAGCGCCTTAAGAGTTGGGGATAGGATCCTGCCCTAAGTGGAGGAGTTTAAGTATCTCGGGGTCTTGTTTACGAGTTGGGGGAGGAGATTGACAGGTGGATCAGTGCTCTATGGCCCTACCCTCACCTATGATCACGAGCTTTGGGTCAGGCGGCCGAAATGTTTCCTCCACAGGGTGGCCGGTGTCTCCCTTAGAGATAGGGCGAGAAGCTCAGCCATCCGGGAGGGACTCAGAGTAGAGCCGCTGCTCCTCAACATTGAGAGGAGCCAGATGAGGTGGCTGGTGCATCTGGTTAGGATGCCTCCTGGACGCCTCCCTGGTGAGGTGTTCCGGGCACGTCCCTTTGGGAGGCATCCCGCGGCTGGCCTGGGAACGCCTCGGGATCCCTCCAGATGAGCTGGTGAATGTGGCTGGGCAGAGGGAAGTCTGGGCTTCCCTCCTTAGGCTGCTGCCCACGCGACCCGACCTCAGATAAGCTGTGGAAAATGGATGGATGGACATTGCCACCATGGGAACAACTAAACAATTTTCACACAATTACTATACTAACACAGTCTGATGACTTAACTTTTCACCAATCAAATGAAAAGATTTCTGGGCTTTTAATGTACAAAACAGATACTCACCTAACAAATAACAGATATTTGGTTGTAATTACCAAATAAAATACCCTGTGTATTTACAGTATACACAATGTAGTGTACAACCATACCTCATTCAAACATGGTTGGTGTGTTAGAATGGTTTGTAATGATCACTGTACATTTAGCTGCAGCTTCACAGCAATACTGCAGATGCAGATCACCGATTAAAACTATGTGTAAATGCTCAAACCATCTTCCTACGTTTAAGCGGTTCTTCCATGTAGAACAGAAAAATTAGTTTACCTGCTGACATGTTTCGGCTACATCCCGTAGCCTTCTTCAAAAGCGTCACTGGATGATGCTGTGACGTGTCTTTATAAGCTGCTCAGGTAGTTTTTCCAGACATCAGGGAGCCCTTACATCCCCAAAAAGAATATGAAAAGCAAACAGCTATTATTGACTAACAAGAGCAATAAAGGAGAAAATGGAACAAGAAAACCTCGAATCAGCCATATCGGACCATTGCAAAAGAGAGAACCACATTATGGACTGGAAAAATGCCAGGGTCATCCATGCTGAAAGTAACAAATACAAACGGTGGATCAGGGAGGCCATGGAGATTAGGACACGGACACAGAGGACTATGAACCGGGATGAAGGAACATACACACTCTCACATACTTGGGATGGAATCTTGGAAAAGGCATCAGACAGTAGGGGCGAAGGCGCTCCCTGCTGTCTGGAAAAACTACCTGAGCAGCCTATAAAGACACATCACAGCACCATCACATGACACTTTTGAAGAAGGCTACAGGATATAGCCAAAACATGTCAGCAGGTAAACAAACCTTTCTGTCCTATATGAAAGAACCGCTTATAAAATGTGTAAATGTTTTGTTTTGTGTTGGTAGTAATTTCTTCGCTGAACTGCATTTTGCCTGCCAGTAGTATTCTCATCTAGAAAAACATGGAATCTCGCTGGTTATACTACATATGCTGAGAATAAAATGGTGATTTTCACAGCATATGTTTTACATCGTGTCCTACATTTTCTGTACTCTACCCAGACAACCTTTTCCCACATGTCCAGCTGTGAGAGCCTCTTTTCACAAAATGATCGCCCACTGACAAGGTAGCGTATGAAAAGGGACTACAAAGTAAGTCTGGACCAAATTGTCTGTTCACTCTCCACAAATGTGCAGACAGGTTACATGAACATCTTCATACACATAATTTCTTCATCTCAGGCTTGATATAATAATATTTATATTCTTCAGACATGTTTCAGGAATAATCTAAGATACTAATCTTCACAAACATGCCACTTATTTTTAATATCACTCATTGCTTTTTGCTTATGGTTCATTTTATTATTTTCTGGAATAAAGGATTATATTCAGGTGCTTTGATAGGATGTCAGCATACTCACTGTAGATTACAACTACATTAGAAAAAAAATGTAGAAAAACTGTTACAAACACTTGTGGATTAATTATTTCATCAAGCTTGCCCACAAGATGGATAAGCTGCATTAAAGAAATGTAATTTCCCATTGGCTTAACATCTAAATTGGATTAACCCATTATGAGAAAAAAAACAGTAAGAAAGTACTTGAATGTTGAAGAAAATACTCTAAAGTGTCAATTTTAGCAAGAGAGCCTACAAAGAATAGTGATAAAAGCCCAAACTAAATATTTTTGGCCAGTAGTTCCTTGTGGGTATGCAGTTTTTTTCTATTTTTAACATCCCATTTCTCAGGTATAAATTGTAAAGGGAATATTCTCTGACGTCTTTTCATCATGACTGTACTGGGCGTACGCTGCATTGCTGAATTTCAGGCTGGTGAAGCTGTGAGGTAAAGAGCTGGCACCAGAGAGGAAATGAAAATGAGGGTGGAGAGGGTGGAGGTGTCAGAGCGGCTTGTCAAACTCCCCGCACGTACTGTGAATATTTCGCTACTGACATGTAGCAGCACAAGCTGCACCCCAGGAGACAAACAAAGACAAAGAAACTAAGACAAATAGGTTCTATAGATGGAAGCAGTAGATAGAAATCTATATGGATTCTGCTATCTTTGCTCCCATTGCCTACACTCCATGGATAGCTGTCTAAGGCTTCATCTTGCAGCCCTAAATTTCATAAGGCAGGGCTGACAGGAAGAGTTCTCCACACCTGACAGCGCTGCCTCCCAGCACCAACAGGGGCTGTTTGAAAGCTCACCAACATCACACAAGCAGGTAAGGATCAAAACGGGCTGACAGATTTGAATGCAGACTGCTCTCAAACACAACACTCCATCTTAGGCAGATTACATGTACACTACACATGCAAATATGGAGAAATGTGATGTAAAGAATGTGAAACAGGTGGGAAAATGTGTCTCTGGGGCACTTTTAGGTACATTAAAGAGTCTGTGGTGATGCTATCTGCAGAGGTGACCCAAGTTAAATGGAGGCATGATGACACGCATGCTAACATTCAATGGCGATGTTAAAATACTGATTGGCAGTGCAGTTATAACCCTAACCACTTTAGTTTATAATACATTTTGTAGTTTAAATATTGTTTGGTTGGACTGAAGACCTGACATGAGCTGAACTCAGGTGTTTTACAAAGTCATCCACATGCTATAAAGAACTACACATATAACACAACATGTTATTCACTTAGTACTAATGAAATGTTACAGATGCATGGGGCAGTTGAAGCTCAGGTGGAAGCAGTTGTCTCCTGACCAGGAAGTAGGTGGATCCATTCCAGGTGACTACATGCCTCAGTGTCTGTGGGCAAGACACCAACTGATGTACCAGTTGGGAATTAGTGTGTGTGTATGTGTGTGTGTGAATGGATGACTGTGACATGTAGTGTATAGAACTTTAAGTGGTGAGCATGACTGGAAAAGTGGTATGCAAGTACAAACCTATTTATCATGTGATCTGCAAAATGTTGTGCAAATACATCCAGTAATGTAGATGAAAATGTGAAATGGATCTGTTCTGCTCATATAACAAAAACCACGGGTCTCAGATACCAACTGGTCTTTAACAAATGTATTCTTATGTCCTACTTTTTGGAGTGACATCCACGAAATGTTCATTTCTTTAATTTGATCATAGAAATCGAATGAAATCAGGAGCATTCTTCTGAAGATTATAGTGTCAGGAAGTTTAAACAAAGTCAGGATTTGTGATGTTTTCTGCTGTACAGTTCAATAAAGTACATTAAATTACAGTAATGTTAAAAAAACATGGTAATTTATAAGACATTTTAGACTTTTTTTTTATAAATCGCAATATGTTGCAAATTGGGTCTTTACATTTTAATTTCCCTTGTTGGAAGATAAAAGTATTAATTATTTATTTAATTAATTCAAGAGCAAGTAACAGTCAGAATGTGATTTAATTCTATTGCCTATCTTCCAGAAACCATTGAAGTGCACACCCATGCACATTAAAGCACACTATTCCTGCATCTGCATCCTGCATATAATCCCATAAATGTCCAATTTACTTGCAATCTCCACATTCATCTGTTGAATTATTAAAATATTTAGTTTTATTAGGAAGCTGAGGTCATGCTATGGTTGCGTTAACATGACTGACTAACCTTTAGACTGACCTGGAAGTTGAATATAACTTGATGCCTTACTTGGTCCATCGGTACACATTGTCTGAAAAGGATGGCACAGCAGGTTGCAATTAGCTTTACAAACTGTAGAATGTACAATAGCTTTATGATGCAAATTTATTCCATACTGTTACCCTTCTTCCTTTAGCCACAACACCAAGGATGTGCATCCTTATGCGCTCGAGACCAGATTGCTGTCATGTTCCAAGTGCAGGACTAATTATTTACTCATATCATATGAACATAAAACAGCTTTTGTATGATTTGAGGCTCACCATGTGATTATTTATGATTATGTGCATCATTTCAGAAATGACAGAAATTGGTCTAAGTGCAGAAATGAGTCATTTTATTAATTATTTTTGTTTTCATTCATGCTTTTAGCATTCTGTTTATTTTCCTCATCTGTTGCACTGCTGTCTATGTCTGTAAAGTGGGGCCAGCTGCTCTGACACTTCAACTTCTCATTAGCATTCATCAATTCAAGAGGAATACCAGCAATTTTAAAGCCTCTAAACAAGTTTATGAAATCAGTTTATGTACAACTTAAAAACAAATGTAAAAAGATTTATAAGCGTATATTGATGAATCAGGCTCAATGCCAAGAAATTCTGTCAAATATTTTTAAAAATTCTAGTAATCAAAATTGCAAAACAGTTAGCCAGCTAGCTGCTATTTAGGTGCTATTGGGTTTTTGTTATCTTAGTCTTATATTTTGGTATAAGCACAGTACTATTGTATAAGGTAGCCAGGTCGACTGTGAGCGGGGGCAAAAGGGAGCAGCACCCTCTCAAACAAACACCCTGCCCACAGAAAAAGGCACACATACCCTAAACTCTCACTCCTCTCAACACCAAGCTGTGTACTTGTTATACAATATGTATTGCAGATATCAGAAATATACTATCTCTGGCTTGCCAATTTATATTGATAAAATGACATCACAAATGTTAACAATGTGCAGACACTGTGCCAGAAAAGTGTGGCCCCTCTAAGAATGGTAAAGCTGGAGAGAGGAGAGAGACGCACTGCACATCGGCTGGTCGGGAGCAGAGAAAGTTAGCTGTGACACAAAACTACCTGTTTAGCTGTGGATGCTTTGCTACAAAGTTTAGATGCCACACAGCTCTTCTAGTTCCAGCAGAGTCAGCATTCTGAAGAGAGTTCACCCTGAAGCTAGCTGCAGCTTCTTCTCCACCCAGTCTCCTGTGCTGGGTTAGGAGGAGGAAAGGAAAACAGCTGTTTCTCTCTGAGTTTTCAGATATTAGAGACATCAGAGCAGAGCAGCAGGGTTACTAAACTGTTGTAGAATTGTTACACTACAGAACCCAAAGGTCCAGATGGAAAGTCTAGAAAAGTAACTGGTTTTGTTAGAGCTGGATGTTGGATGTAGGCAACTTGTTCAGTTGTCTAGTCTACTGATCAATAGACTGGTGCAGGTAGGACATCCAAGCTGGACAGGTCTCAGGATTGAGGCCTGACAAAATAAATCCATAATTTGGTGGTTGGACCTCACTCACAACCCAATTATCTTCAGACATTTAACAACAAAAAAGGGGGCTAAGCATATTGTGTATGCATGATGCCCCTTTCACACTTCTGCCTGCCCCCTCATGTATGCAATCCTAGAACCAGCATTGTAGTGTAGGTCAAAAATTCCTTCTTTTTTTTGTGCTGGACAAGAAAAAAAAATCTTGCTTGAAAGATAGTTTTCAGGGTTTTGTGTGTGTGTGTGTGTGGCAAGGCAAGGCAAGGCAAGTTTATTTGTATAGCACCTTTCATGTACAGACAACTCAAAGTGCTTTACATT
>JBAMHV010000025.1:442860-457828 GCA_037177535.1 Pseudomugil gertrudae
TCTCGCTTTCCTCTTTGTAAAAAACTTTAAATTTTGCAAATCGGATGAATATTAACGACGTGGAAGCCATTTGAAGCTAACAAGCTGTACACATGCTATTGTTTACAAAGCTGGCCTTTCACTCTAATTCATTTCTCCTTTTGCCATCGGTTGTTCTATGGATAAAATGTGGTGTATGAGTGAAACCACCCATAGATCCCCCCCCCCCCCAACAATTTTGGCAATCTTCACTCCCTGATGGCTTTGGAAATGGTGATGCATCCCCCCGCCCCCCAGGCTTTTCTTCTTCATCACCTCCCTTTAGCAACGGCTCAGATTTCCTCTTGGGAAATCATTACAGGACATCATTAGCATTCCCAACACCTTCCTCCTCTACTCTTCATTTCTTCTCTCCTTCATCTGATTGAGTTTAAGCATTAAAGAAAAGGATTTGTCAGATTTGGGAAACTTGATTCAAATTATAGGCATACATACACACACACACACACACACACACACACACAGTGGGAAAAACAAGTATTTGATTCCTTGCTGACTTTGTTGGTTCACCCACTAATAAAAACACTATCAGTCTGTAATATTAATGTGTATTCTAACATGCTGAGACATAATATGAAATGAAATGATAAATACTTTATTGATCCCAGAGGGAAATTCAAATTGTAGTAGTTTTTAAATACATAAAATAGTTAATGGAGACCTGGTTAGCACCTGGAGCTAGCAATCGCATGTTAGCCATCACAACAGTTGGAAGAAACTGTTTAAATCTCCATTGTTTTTTTCTCTGCTTCACTCCTGTCCTGCACCTTCATCCCTTTCTTTTCAACTTCATTGGGATTTGAAGTGTTATTTCACTGATAATCTTGAATTTGGAGAGAATTATTAATAAATCCTGGTAGTAAACAAGTGTTGTTGCCATGGAGACTCTAATAAGTCTTGAAATAGCAGAAAAAAAGATATGCAGAGAGACTCCCTGTCATGGTTTGTGTTTGAGTGTTTCCTGTTTTATTTTGATATGTTCCTGTTTTGTCTGTTGTATGTGTTTTAGCTTCACTCATTATGTTTAATTAGTTTCACCTGCCCTTTGTTAGTTCATTCGTTACACCTGTGTCCCATTGTTTGTCAGTATATTTATTCTCCCGGTTTCTGTTTCAGTTTTACGGTTCATTAGTTGTAGATGTATTTATTAGTTAGTTGGATGTCTTGTATTCCTGGCTGGTTTTCTTTATATTAAATATCCTCATCTGCATCCTTCTGCCTCTGCCTCCTGTCTTGGGTCCACACATCTCCTCCATTCTTGCTCATCCCCAGGTTTTATGACACTCCCGAGGAGAATATCCCGAGGAAAATCAAGAAAACTTTTTGTATTAATTTATTTGCATTCATTGGGAAAAATAAGTATTTAACCCTTTTGCCAAAAGGACTTAGTACTTTGTGGCAAACCCTTTATCAGCAAGCACAGAGGTCAGACATTTTTTGTAGTTGATGACCAGGGCTGTGTCCGAATGTGCACCCTATGCCCTAACCTCTCATTCACAAAGGGCTGCACTATAAAGCACCCTACATAGCGCCCTCATTCTGTGCTACTTTCGCACTGTTGGACATTGCATGACGACCAGCTGTAACCATGGCAACCACAGCACACTTGAAGACATCATTGCAAATATGATCCAAAGTCATTAGAAAATATTTTATTTCTTCACATATTTCTTTCTTTCTTTGTACTATATCTACCCAATGACAACAGAAATAAAATGTATGATCTGTATTGTTTTGTTAACTTTTTTGAATGCTCATGTTATATCCACGGCTGTACTGTGATGCTGCCTGTCTCTCCTTTGCAGCTGTGGTCACATTACTTTTTTTCCGGAATATATGCTCGTAATCACCGTATGTCTGCATCAGGGCTTCTAATTCCAGTGGGGTGAAGTACGTAGTAGACCTTTTCTTTCCAGCGGTTGCCATGGTGACTCGATGTTTCTGGGTTCCATTGATGATGGCTTTTTAAAGTCTTGGTGCACATGATAAACTCGGAGTTATCTAACTCGGGGTTGATTAAACCAACTCAGAACAGCTGTTGTGAAACAGAAAACTCTGAGTTTCTCATCTCAGGCTTTATCAACTCGGAGTTACCTCTCAAACTCAGAGTTTGTTGAACCACCTTTGTGAAACGGACCCCAGGTTGGTACAGAGAAAAAAAAAACGTAAACATCCACCATTCCTCTCCAGTCAGGTAAGTCTACCTTGTGTGTGTGTGTGTGTGTGTGTGTGTTTGGGTGTGTGATACAGTGCTGTACAGCTCGAGACAGCTACAGTGACGGCTACTCCGTCACATTATCCACCCTTCCAGAAGGTTGACCTTGTGGGGGAAACCTTGACAAAAAGTTGGCCACGTTTGTGCTGCCAGTTCTATGGCATATCCTAAACATAAACGGTTGCAAAGATAAATACCAACGTGTCAGTCTGTGGTTCTGATCCCGCATGGCATTTATCCAGGTAAGTGCTCTATGATCTGTCTCAATGTCAAACTCCCAACCTAGAAGGTAGTATTTGAGGCTCTCGAGGGCGCATTTGATTGCTAAACCCTCTTTTTCTATCGTGGAACAGCGGATTTCTCTTGGGCAAAGTTTGCGACTTAGGTACATAATTGGGTGTTCCGCATCTTCTCCTCACTGGGCTAGTACTGCTTTGAGTCCTATGCCCAATGCATCCACCTGGACAAGAAATCTCTTTGTGAAGTCTGGACTCTGTAGCACTGGGGATGAACAGAGATGCTCTTTCAATGTCCTGAAAGACTGTTCACAGATTTCTGTCCATGTGAGGGTGTTTCTCTGCGTTTTGGCTGTGAGGGCAGTTAAAGGGGCCGCGATGCTGGCAAAGTGAGGGAAGAACCTTCGGTACCATCCGGCGAGTCCAAGAAATTATCGGACCTCCTTCTTTGTTTTTGGTTGGGGACAGTTCTGAATTGCTTCCACTTTGTCAATCTTCGGAAGATCTGTTGTAGATCTGACACTCTCTGTGGGGCCAGATGCTGTAAATCGGGATTAGCAGCATGAGTGGATGCGTCATATCCTAAGTCTTCTTCCTGGTTGTCAGAGATGACCAAACCTACAGGTAGGTGATGAAGGGCTGGTCTCCGTCCTCCACTCTTTCAGGAGATTGACATGATAGATTTGGTGAGTTTTCTTCCTGTCAGGGTGGTGAATTTCAGAAGTTACAGGTCCCATCATCCTGATTACAGTGTATGGCCCTTGCCATTTAGCCAACAGCTTGCTCGTAGATGAGGGCAACAACAAAAGTACCCTATGTCCAGGCTGTAGCTCTCGGTGTCGTGCTCTCTGGTCATACCAAGTCTTTTGGGCATGTTTGACCTCCTGCAAGTTGTGTCCTGCCTCATCTTGGTAATGTGCTCATTTCCAGTATGAAATGGATGCTTCCTTCTGATACCATCTGACTACCTGACGGCTCTTCCAACTTCTGGCGGAGAAGGTCTAGTGGTCCCTGGATATCCCATCCATAGAGAAGTTCAAAGGGTGAGAAACCCGTGGACATTTGTGGCACCTCACGATAGGCAAAAAGTAGAAATGGCAGCCACTTAATGCCAATCTCTTCCAGTATCACTAACAAACCACAAGTCCATCCGTTTATGGATGATACAGAGTTGTTTTTATTGACTTAATGCCTAGCTGGGCATGAAAATGTTTCATGATGTGAGATGTAAAGTTTGTTCCCTGATCAGTGATGATTTCAGAAGGGAATTCAGAGTCCTGAGAACACCTCGACTGACACGTGAACTACTGCTGTGGTGGTAATCGTTCTGAGTGGAAATGCTTCTGGATAACGAGTTGCGTAATCACATATGACCGAGATATACTGGTGTCCTTGGCTGCTCTTAACCAGCGGACCGATAATATCCATGGCTATGCGACGGAAAGGCGCTTTAATAGTTGGAAGTGGAATTAATGCTGCACGATCTAAAATACGCACAGGACTGGTTTTCTGGCAAACCGGACACCTTGCAAAGTACTTTTGCACATCACTATACATGCCTGGCCAATAGAAACGTGCGCTGACCCTTAAATATGTCTTGTGACGACCGAGATGACTGGACCATGGTATGGTGTGTGCGATGTGCAAGACTGTGTCGCGACATGACATAGGCACAATCAATGGTTTCAGGTTTTCTGTTTGCAAGTACAATCTTTCATTTTCTAAGACCACTCTTTCACTTCCATACGTTACATCCTGGTCCTTTAGTTTTTTTCTCACAATGGTTTCAATGATTTATCTTGTTTTTGTAGCTCAGTTATGTCATCAGGCACTGTCCATATATCATTCACAGACAATTCTGACACAGATTTATCAGTAATTCCCATTTTCTTAGCTTCACAACGTTGTTGTTGTGTCTTTTTCACTCTGAACTTGCCCTCTTCAAACAGACTAGGATGAAAGTCTGGCAGCGGTGACAAACAGAGTTTTGCCTGGGCTCTGGTTGTAACCGGAGCAGATATGCTTTCATCAATGTCTTGTTTGTCAGACTTAGCAGTAGCAGGGATATCAAGAGTATGCAAAAGTTTAAACAACATAGGCATGTCTCGACCCAAGATAAAATCCACAGGCACACCCACAGACATAATAAATGGCTGATCATCTAGACATAGTGTAACTTCTGTACGTGGGTAAGTATCATTATTTCTGTGTACACATCTTATTCAGCATATTGTCATAGTCCAAACCATTTGATGACACCAAATGTCTGCTTACAAGGGAAGTAAAACTCACACTGTCCAACATTGCTGTAGCGGTTTGACCATTTACAAGCACTTGTTTACAAGTTTGTGGGGGATGTACATTATGGTGTTCATGTTGCGCTTCCTCCCGCGGTACATAACATGCCCCAGACATCTTCGATTTTTTCAGTGGGCTGCTGCTTTACGACCCGATTGTTGGCAATAGTAACATAAAAGTGTCTTACCGGTCAAAGTTAGTTCTGTTGCTCTGATACCTGAAGTCTGGCGATGACATGCTGCGTCCTGCTCCGGTCAACGTGCCGTTGGTGTGTGCAGGTGTGTTTTGGGGTATTGTTGGGCTCCCCGCGTTGGTCTGTGGTACACACCTAACGTACTGAGACGCTAACGTGGCGGCTTGTAATCCTGATTCTGGGTCATGTTCCTTCACCCAGGTATGTACATCCGGTTGCAAAACACGTAGCAGCTGCTCCTTAATAATTCGTTCTCCTATCTGCTCCTTGGTGCTTTGCTCCGGCTGGATCCAGCGGCGAAACAAACCCCGCAGCCAATGATACGTCTCGATTGGGGCCTTACCCACGGGAACAGAGGGCTGACAAAAGTTCTGCCGGTAAGTTTCAGCAGAAACATCAAACTTTGCCAAAGAGCATTTTTAAGCTCCGGGTAAAAATGAGATTTCTCCTCATCCATAGTGCTGTAAGCTTCCAGCGCTTTACCTGAGAGTAATGGCACGAGGCAACACGCCCACTCACTATTCGGCCATTTCTATGCAATCCGCTCAAACTGTAAAAGATATCCTCTCCTGATTGACAAGGCGGTAATTTTGGCTGTGCCGCATACACCTTCTCCATAGTAGGCGGCTCAGCTCCGGTTGCTGTCGCCTCCCTCTCTGGTTGTCGGCGCGGTGCAGGCGTCGGAAGATGCAGGTGATCGCTGGGGCTGCCGGGCATCCCGACGGTCCAGCATCAGCTGTAGGTGGGGCAGGTGCATTTTCCCCTGAAGCCGCCTCCGTGTCCCACTCTGCGTCTTCCTCCTCAGGTGAACGGAGGCCCTGTCGTGAACAGTTTCGGGCGACCCCGTGATGCCATGGTGTCGTCTGATTAAGTTGCGGATGAATCAGATTTATCCTACATCTGCCACCATCTGTGATGGAACTGGGTTCCGGGTTCCAACCCGTGCCTGTTTACGCAGGCACAGTGCGGTAGTGGACCAAGTCTAATCAGCTGATCAGATAAAGAAATCGGTAGATGGCCGGCGTTTTTAACTTGTTGGTGCTTTATTGTGTGGTGTTGCTCCTTTTTGGAAGTGAGATGGAAAATCAGCGCTGGTTGTATTGACAATTATTACAATATGTACATGTTCAGGCCCGTCTACACCCATCTTTTCATACGTGGAAGCGCAATCCTCCTTACAACAGTTTTTCCGCTTCTCTCTCGGTTCTGCTGCCGACTATTCCTTGGTCATCGTCACCCTCTCACTCTTTTCCAAATCTCTTTCTTCTCTTTCTTCTCACCCTCTTTTTCAAACTGCGCTTCCAGGTATGAAGCAAAGTGTGTCTGGCATGAAAGCCAATCACATCATATTCCAAATTATTCTCTTATGACATTCAGCTGCCAACAATAATTCAATCAAGTAATCAGGTTGGTACAGAGAAAAAAAAAACATCCACCATTCCTCTCCAGTCAGGTAAGTCTACCTTGTGTGTGTTTGTGTGTGTGGGTGTGTGATAAAGTGCTGTATAGCTCAACACAGCTACAGTGATGGCTACTCCGTCACAATCCGCCATTATAAGCTGCCTCCCGCAATGCATTGTGGTCTATATCAACTCGTCTTGTGACCATCAATGCTCACTACTTTTCAAGATGCATTGTGGGTAATTTTGAGGGCACTGCTTTTTTCTGAAAGTACATTCAGACACCCCTACAAAATTGTGTGTCCACTATAGGGCACTATGTAGGGAATAGGGTGCACGTTCGGACACAGCCCAGGTTTCTGCACACATTAGGAAGAATCTTGCTCCACTCTTCTTTGCAGATGACCTCTAAATCAACAAGATGGCTGTCGCTTGGCAACCCTAAGCTTCAGCTCTCTCCATAGATTTTCTATAGGAATCAGGTCATCAGATCCAGAGACTGGCTGGGCCGCTCCATGACCTTGATATGTTTCTTCTTCAGCCATTCCTTGGTTGCCTTGGTTGTATGCTTTGGGTCATTATCCTGCTGGAAGACCACGACTCATTTTAAGCTTCCAGAGGGAAGGAGGTTTTGACTCAGGGTTTTACAGTAGTAGCTCAGTCCATCCTCGCATTGATATGGTGAAGTAGCACTGTGCAGAAAAACACAACCAAAGCATATTGTTACCACCACCATGCTTGACAGTGGAGATTGTGTTCTTGGAGTTATAAGCAGCATGTTTCTCCCTCCAGACACAATAGACTGAATTGATGCCAAAGAGCTCAATTTTGGTCTCATCTGACCATAACACCTTCTCCCAGTCACTCTCTAAGTCATACACATGTTCATTGGCAAAGTTCAGGCGGGTCTGCACATGTGCTTTTATGAGTGCTTTGTGAGATCTTGTTTGGAGCCCCAGACTTCAGTTGATTGATGTGAGTCTTGTATCTGCACACTATTGCACAGTTGTCACATTAACGCCCAGCTTCTTGCTAACGGTATTGTAGCCCATACCTAGGGATGTTATGCTCGAGCGGTCTGCTCGAGCAAGTGTCGAGTATGTGACACGGAAGTGTTTCGAGCATTGTCTCTGAGCAGGATTCAGCATGCCAAAAGTCACGTGATTGCTCAAACGAGGCCTCGTTATGTCACCAGAATGTGGTCAAGCAGCTCGCGGGAAACTCGAAGGGGCCGGGCTTTTCAGTCAAGTCAATGATTTATAAGGGGATCTAAGTGCTTAGCAGATCGTGGGTTTTTGAGAGGAGGAGATTTGAAAGGTGTGGTGTGTGAGTGTGACAGAGAGGAAGGGCGATGGAGGGAGAGCCAGTGCCACCCAAGCGTGTATGCTCCTACTCATGGGAATACTTTGACTTGATTTCCCCAAGAAAAGGCAAGTGTTTCATATGTGTTCAGGAGATAACGTACAGCGGGAACACATCGGCAATGCTTAGCATTTGCGCTCCATACACCCGGAGACAACGCCTACACCTGTTGTTGCTGCTGCCTATTCAGGCTATACTTGCATATGCCAGGCATATCTGTGCCTTGCGAGTGGGTCTTCTCTAAAGCGGGAGACGTTGTGTGCCACAAAAGGAGCAGATTGAAGCCAAGTATTATTGAGAAAATACTGTTTTTAAATAAAAATCTCTGACACATAAAAATGTGACACAAGCATTTGTTCCATCATATCTTTTGATACAACTTTATAAAATTAGTAACACAATCACTTTCCATGTTGCACATGCACAAGTACTTGAGGATCAAATACTTCTTTTTCTCAATAAAATAAGTAAATTAACATAGATTTAAAATTTAAAACTTTTAAATTTAAGATTTAAAAGTTATTTTCTGGATTTTCTGTCTCCACATTTTAGAATACACCTACCATTACAGACATATAGACTTACAGACTTATGATAGTGTCTTTCTTAGTGGGTGAACCAACAAAGTCAGCAAGGGTCTTCTTGTCTTCCTTACTATATATATATATATATATATATATATATATATATATATATATATATCCTGAGATACTCCCCATAGTCTGTGTCATGTGTGAAGCATGACACAGACTTCTGGGCATTTTGTCTTTTGCACTAATCATCACCTCGAATGTCACATGTGTCATTGTAACCTATTCTGAGGAGACCAGAGGATGAAATATGGGATTTTTAGTCTTCCTCTCAAGCCCAGCACAGGCTCCACTTAGGTGCAGCACCTGACGAGTATAAATTAAATTGATCGAATTTAATAAAAAACACTTTATTCCAATAGTGTTACTACTTTGAAATGTCAAGATGATCTAGTGTTCTACCTGCAGAGAATTCAGAGCTCAACTTAGAGCATTAAAATATTAAAACAAAAATTGTGATCCCCGTAAGGACCGGCTGTGCAGGATGAAAAATGAAGAATGTACCGTCTCCCAGGAGGAGGTTTTCTCCATTAATTAATTGGTACGAGGGCTGAATGTAGTCTTTCATTATGCCTCAGTATAATGAAGAAGATATGAAAAAGATTTGGGAACATTTTAATGAAAAGCTTGACAAAATCATCTTTTTCTGTCACTCTTTCATTTACACAGCACACATTATCTAAAAACACCAAGATTGTAATTAAGCAAAGAAAAAATGTAAAAAGTGCTTTTTGTGTAAAAGCCAATTATTAACGACGTCTCCAGAAGAGAGGAGTTATCAGAGAAATACGGTTTAATGAACAGAAAAACACTTTTTGTCCCATACAAACAGAAATAAAATGATTGTTCTCTGCTGGTTGTTAACGGTACAGACGGATTGATCATTTAGGGTTACATCATTTCCCTTTGCCTGAGGAAACAGAGAGTTAACGTGGAAACTGACATGAGCCAAAGGTAGAACAGAAATGGTAAAGAAGCCTCATAATGCTTCCTCCCTGGCTGAAGAGGCATGGCAAAGGCCAGCACCAGCTTTTTAGTTCTACCATCAGGTGTGTGTGTGTGTGTGTGTGTGCACTTCAAGTTGGATGATGTGGGGTTTAATTTCCATCAACATGTGACACCTCAGCATTGTTGGTGAGTCCCAGCAGACAGGTCTGACTGAGGACATGGCAAGTTTATTTCAACTCTTTAAATTAAAAATCCTGGACAATAAGTGGATTTGATGATGGTTTTCTGCATAAAACAAAGGAGAATGGACATAAGTCCTTCATAGGTTTAGTTGAGGTTGTTTTTCCTGCAAACATCTAACTGACATCTTTCTGGCCTCTTGTAGAAACGAAAGCTGCATTGTGGGAAAATGTCTTCAGTCAGGCAGAAACTGAAACCCGTACAGATCATGAATTCAGCCTCGGTGTGAAAAGCAACTAACATTAAATGCTTCCCTCTAGTGGAAGACACATTTTCCTTTCATCACCAGTGACGTCTGGATTGTACAATAGCACAACTGAAATTCACTACAGTAAACCCTAAATTTGCCCTTATTTAGTACAGACGTAGTTTCTTTCCTTTGTTCCATTAGTTTAGAACATTGTCACCTGGTTTAATTATTGTAATTTTTGCTGAATGTAAATATTAAATATGAGTTTGTAATCATGGAGACAAAAGTAGTTGCATTGATTTTTTTTGTTGTTGTGTTGAACAAAAAAACAGTGTTTAATTCTATAATAACAAAATTACATATGAAGCACCCAAACCAAACTAATTACATTTTTATTTGTTTTTCTTTTTCAAACTAAATTAAAATAGATAGTAAATATATGTTAAACAAAAACCAAACTTTCAAAGTTTGGACTTTGAAAGGGTTGAAAACATGTTTATATAAACTTGTTATATCAATAACAACTTAAATACTGACACTTTAATAGAGTGTTTAAGCACACACGATGGAAATACAATCAGAATAAATCAAAATATATCATCACAGATTAAAACATCTTTTCCTAAAACAGACTTTAAGAAAGCAAAGACTGGTAGCAGAATTGGTTTATTACAAATCTGCATGAGCAAACAGAGTTTTGGGAGGAAAAGACTCCCACCTCCAGTAGTGGTTCATTTTTATGGACTTGGACATCCGCTTTATTTGGCCCAACGATGATACCCAAAGCCCTGTTATTAACTCACTCACAGGACCACCTGGTTACTGCCCCTCAATCTTAAACACGTACTACACATATTGCACAATCATGGAGGAGGCGGGGGGGGGCATCTTTCACCCCATACGTTCTGCATGACGACACAGTCACGGAGCTGTTCTTCAGGTTTATTCAGGATAAGACATATTACCTTATGCAAGAATACTTAACATGCGCTCTTGTTGCTGATCTCTGACTCTGCGGGATCCTATGACATCCTTTGGTTTATATACAGGTGTAGTAGATGGAATGGTTGCAGTTTCTCCTTTTGTGGAGT
Source organism: Pseudomugil gertrudae (assembly GCA_037177535.1). NCBI lineage: Eukaryota > Metazoa > Chordata > Actinopteri > Atheriniformes > Pseudomugilidae > Pseudomugil > Pseudomugil gertrudae. The sequence continues at coordinate 453,663 of JBAMHV010000025.1, forward strand.
CTGTCTTTCTTCTGTTGGGGTTGTGTTTTCTTTTTCTTTTTATCTTTTCCGGTCGGTCCAGCAGGAAGTATTCATTTAAAATAAAAATAAAGAAATAAATAATTCTGATTATCAAGAGGATCTCTGTATATACATATATACATGAAGATCTTCTTGGCAAAGCAAAATTGCTCAGCACATAATAGCAACCAGAGCATCATTCTGCCTGCTGAGATGCTGGACAGACACGTGTTAAAAAAATAAATAAATAAATAAAACATTTGTTTCTGTCTCTATGAAGCTTACTGGGCAGAGGAACTCTGGTGATGATTTAATGGAGTGTGCTTGGAGGGAGAGAGGATAGCTCAGTTTGGAGAACATGGTGGTGATACTATTTTTTTGTTTTTTATTGGTGGTGCTGGCTTCGTAACTGGGGATGAGCTGGGTCAGGATTTAAATTCTCTGGTCAACATTTATTCATTCATTCAAGGCCACTTAATCCAATTCAGGTTTGCAAGGAAGCTGTAGCCTATCCCAGCAATTAGCAGGCAGGTACAGACTGGACAGGTCGCCCAGTCCATTCCAGTCTCTGGTCAACACTATTATTGATAAATAATGATCTCAACTAGGCCTTTCCGTCCTATTTCTTCCATCGTTTCTGTAGTCGCTTTCTCAGAGCCCCATAGACTAAGATAAACTAAGCTATGTTTAACTTTTAAACATGTAAAAGATCAGCCCCCAAGAAACACCCAGAACTAAAACCAGACCCAGATGAGTCCCCAGAACCAGAGTGTAGTTTTATTACTTTTTATTGCAATATATATTATTTATATAAAATGACATCATTATATTAAGATGACAATAGCAGTGGTTCTATTCCCTTTTTCACAAAATAAAAGCACCATTTGTAAAGTTTAGAAAACTACACATTTGATTTGCAGGTGTTTCTATCGAACAGTGTTTCGCACATAAGCTGCTAATCTCGTAAAACCTCGTCAGCTGGACTCGATTTAACGAGAATGTTACCACAAAGAATTATTTTGGACTTTCTACAGCTTTATAAAGCCATCCTCTTCATTTTCTCTTTCAAAAATTCATTAAAACTCTGTATTTCCCGGTTCTGTAGTCCGTATCAGGCCATCTTAACCGGTCACATGACCGTAATGTGATGCAATTTTGTGTAATGCAAATAAAGTGCTCAGTTACAATTCCATTAAATAATATTCTATAGCAAAATGTCTGAAAAACCAACTCTTCAGAGCGCAAAAACTTTATAGTGATAATTTAATGTTTTTTGTCAAAATGTCTGTCTTTCCATTTTTGTTGTGATATTTAGGTTTTGAGCAAATCTAGAGGACATGGAAATACATCAGATGTCACTGCGTGGACACGCATTACATATGTCATATGTGTACAAAATGTAATTTCTTCCAGAAATTTGTGTTTGTTATACCTCTTGTATAAAGGCGCACTCTATAGCCCAGAATTTATGGTTGGTTATTTGCTGGTTAATGCTATTTAGTTCCTTGCTTGTTCAAGTTATTTTTATGTAAAACATTTAAAAAATGGATCTAAATAAATAGATTCAGATTCAAAAGAAGCCCTGTTTGACTGGAGGCTTAGATCTTCAGACAGTAGATCGGTCTTCCGTCCGTCCACATGTCTCTGCAGAACTGCTGCCTAAAGGCAGACCCTCTGCACCTCATCTTCACTCAGTATCAGAACCGCATCAGGAGTTGGAATCGGCTCTAAAACTTTTTGCAAAAGGTTTTCCTTCTTCATCCAGCTCAGTGTCAGACGTGTTTTTCAACGATTAGTGATGTGATGTGGAAAAGTGAAGCCTCGTGTGTGTGTGTGTGTGTGAGAGAACCTGAAAGGAAAAACAGGCATCATGTCCTGGATTGTAGAATATTTATCATAAGCAACAGCTAACATTTCTGTAAGGAATACATGTCTGGAGCTTCCCTTTAAAAATGAATATGGATGAATTGGATCTTTTTGTATGACTTCACAGAAGCAGCTATGGAAAAGCTGGTGCCAGAGTCTGACAGTGACAGAACTGGAGCACGGTTTTCCTCTGTCTGCTCCACCTCACCAGGGACCAAGACAATATATTGACTCTTGTTGTCATTTAAAATTACACCCATTCGTATTTTCCAGAAGAATTGGGCCATTTGAAAAATACTGCCTTCACCAGGAGAGTATGAAGGGTGGCAACACATTCAGAAAATATTTAATAAGATGAACTTCTGGTGATACCAAGCAGCAACCTCTGTTGGACAAAAATGAAGCCTGTCCTAAAGAACCAAAGTTGGAGTTCATTCCTCATCCTCTAGGGCAGCTTTTCTGAAAGTGTGGTCCGCGTGCGCCCCCCGGTGGTCCGCAAGGTGAACAATATTACAATCCTGAATTTATTTGAATTAACTGGAAATGTTGTCACACTCAATTTTGCAACACCAAACCTGTCATATCAAAATAACTATGAAGCAGTGGCTTAGAACAGGGTCACAAGAAGAAAAAATAAAATAACAGAAATTTTACAATAAAAATATTGTAAAAGCTGCATTCTATGTTGTAAACTTGTGAATGGTTTATATTGGCGTAATGTTCTTTAGCTGTTTAGACTCAGGTGCTCCGTGATTTTTTGTTGTAAAGATTAAATGGTCTTTGGACTGAAAAAGTTTGAGAAACACTGATCTAGGGGCTTCAAAACGAATCAAATCCCCACAGACCAGCTTTTCTCAACCCTGGTCCTGCCTGGATTGAGCAGGATACCCCTAAAACACAGCTCTGCGTGTTTTAGAGGCATCCATATTTTACCACCATGGCTCATTAGTAGAATTGCAAAGAACTTAACAAGCAGTTTGATGAACCTGGATCAGGTGTGCTGGTTGTAATTCTATTATATAAGCTGCCGTTATCGTCACACATTGATATTCTGAGCAGCATTGTTTAAGTTCAGCCTTTGAGGCGACATGTATAGTGGAACTTTCTGCAGCCAGAATGTGGAACAAAGAGTGCTGCATTCATTCATCTGATCTCCTTCAGGTCGTGAAGCAGGTAGGATTTTTCCTGAAGGAAAGCCTGCTGGGTTGCTTCCAGGCTCCTGTGGTCCGAACCAGACCTGTTTTATCATACGCCCAGTGTCTGGGGCCTTAGTGGATCCAGTTCTGCAGAAACCTCTCAATCTTTTCCTGTGGCTACACAAAGCTTTTCTGGTTCATTTTAAATGATATGAGATGCTCCAGCCCAGGTGAAGATCCCAAACACAAATATCAGAGGGAATGCAGGATTTAAGGGTGAGAGGGAATCTGTGAGCTCGACCATAAATAAGTTATTTACCAGCTGTGACTGCATGAAAGTTCTGTTTCTGTGGAGCCAGCAGCTCAGCTAGCTACAAAGATGTTCTTCCAGGAGACACTAGAGGAACTCAAAGACAGGAAGGACTGAAGAGAGATTCTGCAATGGACAAACAGAAATAAAACATGGTTCTCACAGCGCAGTCCGACTGGTGGGGATGAGAGCGTGCTTCAATGGCAAAAACTTTACAGAGAATCCAACTAATGTAGGAGAGTCAAACTCACCCAGCCTGCACATTCAGAACAATCTGGTCTCCAGCCGGTCTGAGCGGTAACACAACAGCAGCACAACCTGTAAATAACATTTCTCTCTTCCAGTACAAAAAGTACAAGAACACATTTAAATGACTTCATCCCATTCAGGGTGGCAGGCAGCCGGAGCCTCTCCCAGCAAAGCGAGAGGCGGGGCACACCCAGGTCACACCCAGGTCACCAGTTCATCAGACAACTCAGTCACTCCTAAGCACAAAGGAGGACCCGTCAACCTAACATGCATGTCTTTGGACTGTGGGAGGAAGACGGCGCACGTCTTATGATTACATAAACTATATTTATGTTTAAATAAATAAAAATATGTAAAGATGCATTTCATTATTAACTTTACTGTATAATAATATCTTCTATAGGCTCCAGATATCTAAGCAGATACAGAAAATGCATGGATATCTTGTTATTTGATTTTACTAAATGAATCCTGCAGAGCGGGGCTCCAACCAGGATCCTTTCTGTGTGGAGTTTGCATGTTCTCCCCGTGTTAGGGTGGGTTCTCTCCGGGTACTCCGGCTTCCTCCCACAGTCCAAAGACATGCACCTTGGGGATAGGCTGAT
>JBAMHV010000025.1:573508-589938 GCA_037177535.1 Pseudomugil gertrudae
ACTCAGTCCTGTTACTGATCCTCAGTCCTGTTACTGATCCTCAGTCCTGTTACTGATCCTCAGTCCTGTTACTGATCATCAGTCCTGTTACTGATACTAGCAGGACTGAGTTTTTAGCATAGTGCAAAGACATGAAATAACCTCATAGCATTTTTGCTAATAGCACGAGGAAACAAAACACAATGTGGAGATTCAGCAAAAATGTCTGTTTTCTAAATGAATAGCTGGTGAATAATGCATGATTTAAGTAAAAGGACGAAAATGAATGAGAGACTTAGTTTTTGTCTCTCAATGGCGTTCAGAAGATCTAACCGATGCTGCTTCTTGTGAGTTGTGGAAATGTTCCAGGTGAATCAGGATGTGTTAGGGTGACAGAACTGAGTGAAAACCCTGAAAACACAGGGACATGACTAGAATGTGCAATTTTTTTTACCAAAAGACTGAAAAAGTACTTGTAAAGAACAGATGGAATGTTGAAATACTCATAAATGCAACAAACTCAAATAGATTTAGGATTTATTAATCATATTTTATACCAAAGTGTGATGTTATAAATTTGGAATTAGATCATTGTGCCGGACAGTTAGCTAAGTAAGAAAATGGATTTTACAATCATTTTTCATGTGAGAAATGATAATAAGATGATTATATACATTTATTTATCTGCATTTACACATAAAATGTCCTCTGGATGGAAATGGAACCATCCTGTGGACGGGCCCGTATCTCTGTGGGGATAAATAGAGACCTGAAAGTAGGTTGTTTACTTTGAAGTTGAGAGATCTGCTTCAGTTTCCACCTTCTTTGTTGTTGCAGAAAGAAAATCTTTTATTACTTATCACAGTGAAAGATTAGTAGTGAGAAAGGAGGTCCCTTCAGTCATTAAGTCTATTCACCAAATGCTTTTATTCTTAAGTTTGAGCGTAGGACCAAATCTCACAAATTCTCAGCACTTAGAACTAAAATGTCCCTCTGAGACATTTGATAAACACGGCCCCAGACTAAACTCAGACCATCTTATGTTCATGTTTAGGTGATGTTGGCAGGAGAGTCTTTGTGTCAGACAAACAATGTCAGATTTTTTTTCTTTGGAAATGAGGAATTCTCTCTAACTCCTTGTCTGGGTTTCAGGACCACGGATGGAAGGAGGCTGTATATGAGACAGGATTTCAGGCAAAGGTACAGGATGTTAAGGTTTTTCTGTTGTTCTTATGCTATGTTAAAGACTCATAAAGCTACCCATGTTTCCCTCTCCAGGCAGATTCGAGACTCAGAGCTCTTAGTGCCACCTTCAGGGTGAGAAGTCCACATAAGTAAGTTCATTTAGACTTTTCATCAGCTTCCTGTCAAAAGACAGAGATACTGAAGTCAAGAGATATGTCGTCATTTTATTTTGGAGTTCAGATTTAGTGATTTAACAGTATTTTAATTCTGATAGTGTGATAGAACTGTAATCTAGATCTCTGTAAAAAAGGAAACGGTGTAACAATTTATGTAATTTACTGTCTAAAATTATAAGAAATAATCTTCCTGATCCTTGAATGTCTTACATTTAAAATCTTATTAAATGTGTTTAGGTAACACTAAAGCTAAGTACTGCATTAATAAGAGGAACATTTGAATATTTTTATAGATGCTTCATGGAAATGAAACACTACAGTGATGAACTGCAGTCTCACACGTCCCAGCTGCTCCGAACACGAGCTGTAAGTTAGAAAAAAAACACAAAATGTCACAAAAAGTCTGTCCAATGTTGTTTTTTAATTTTATTTTGCCTAATTTTTTATGGGTTTGGATACCGTTTTTCTTATTTAAAACCTGCCACTGTGATTGGGATGTGTTTCTCTACATTTTCAAGTGGAACTCAACTGGATGAGTTGGTAGCCTCCTTCTGCCTTCAGATGGAGGGATGGGTCCTAACTGTTGTCTGTGCTTTCGCACCGAGCAGCAGTGCAGTGTACCCACCCTTTTGGAGGGGACGATGGGGAACACTCCCTCCAGGGACTCTATCGTCCTCCTGGGAGACTTCAATGCTCACGTGGGTGGTGACAGTGAAACCTGGAGGGGTGTGATTGGGAGAAATGGTCCCCCTGATCCGAACCAGAGTAGTGTTCTGTTACTGGGCTTCTGTGCTCGCCACAGATTGTCCATCATGAACACCATGTCCCAGCATCACAGTGTCCACATGTACACCTGGCACCAGGATGCGCTGGGCCGCAGTTTGATGATCGACTTTGTAGTTGTATCGTTGGACTTGAGGCTGCATGTCCTGGCAGTCCCAAACATCAGGATCTGGTGGGAACGTCTGGTAGAGTCCCCTGTCAGAGAGAGCGTCAACTCCCACCTCCAGCACCAAGTGAGGCTGGGAATATTGAGTCTTAGTGGACTGTGTTCTGTGCCTCTGTTGTCGAGGCGGCAAGCGGGTACTCTTGGGAAAGTCTATTTAGGGGTCCTGGAGAGGAGGAGGGTCCGTTGGATAGTCAAACTCCAGATTGAGGAGAAGCAGTGTGGTTTTCGTCCTAGTTGTGGAACAGTGGACCAGCTCTATGCCTTCTTCAGGGTCCTGGAGGGAGCATGGGAGTTTGTCCTACATGATTTGTGGACTTGGAGAAGGTGTTCGACCATGTCTTATAGGGCATTGACCTCGATAAATGCGACAGGACAATGAGGAACTGTAAAATAGTGCATTCGGATGTTGGACTGTATGAGAAAGGAGGTGTGATTCAGGTGTGTCCCTGGTGTGTCCGTCAGGACACAAGGAATGAAGATTCACGCAGGTTTAGGCAGTCCAATGATTTACTTCTCACACTCAGTCTTGTTACAGCACAGCAGCACAATAGGTAAACTTTTTGAATCCAGTTGTTTTCTCTGTGTGTAGGTATGTCTGTGTATTTGTGTGGTTCTGAAATAAATAAATCAAAATATCTAGTTTAATAGCAAATACAAATTTGTATGATAAATTCACCTCATATGGCTAAATACAGGTTACTGTTAAGGTAGACATTAATCTGCCTCTTAGGCTAACTCACTGCTTAAACATAATACAATGCTGCCATATAGTGGCCGAATATAATTACACGTTGGTAGATACGTGGTGGACGGGAGTATCTCGTCTGTACGAGGAAATAACCAATAACATTCTACATCTTTTCCGGGAAATAGAACACTAAACTCAAATAGACCTGTACAAAATATATTTCAGCTGCAGGTTAGCATAACCCCAATATAAACCGAAGTGTACATAAATAATAAGCAGCATTATTCACACAGGATGAGAAGGTGGAAGTACAGGAATGCCACCTCGTTAATATTAACATTACAAATTGAACACCAGTGGCGATCTGAGCAGTACTAACTTATGTTAACTGAAATAATATAACATTCAACGGTCGAACTATAACTTACTCTGGGTTATTTACGCACACAAGGCACGAGTCTCTGGTCGTTGCAGACCACACGTCCATCAGTCAGAATGTTCTATCCTACGCCTGCTCATGGGAGTGGCCTTTCTAACAGGAACTGAGACGTATCTGAGTTTTCACACTTGCCAGTATGCGGGTAAATCCACTTGGCGGTTCAAGAGTGTCACGTAATCCGATTGTTCCCGACTGCAAGCAGATCCATCCCGAAAAAGCGTGGACAAGACTTTTTAATAAGCATGAATAAAAACAATCTCTGATTGCATAAAAAGCAATCACATGTATCTCCTTTGAATGGATAAAACAGTCTCGTGTGCCTTCCTGATTGGCCCTAAGGTCACAGGAAATATGCGTCACACAGATAAAGGAAGTGGCAGGATTCTGGGAATTGTAGGCAGACGGAGACATAGTCCATGAGAGACGACAGGAGAAAAGGCTTTTACTGATGTAATCACACTCAATACCTATCAGTGTCCTTTGAGGACTTCTGTGGGGGGTGCCCTTAGAGTTTGGGGTACCGGAGCCCCTTATACGAGCTGTCTGGTTCTTGTTTGACCGGTGTCAGAGCTTGGTCTGCATTGCCGGCAGTAAGTCTGATTCGTTTCCCATGAGGGTTGGCGTCCACCAAGGCTGCCCTTTATCAATGATTCTGTTTATTACTTTTATGGACAGGATTTCTAGGCGCATCCGAGGTGTTGAGGGATCCAGCTTTGGGGCCTCAGGATCGGGTCTCTGCAGATGATGTGGTTCTGCTGGCCTCATCTGGTCCTGATCTCCAGCTCTCCCTCGAGCGATTTGCAGCCGAGTGTGAAGCAGCTGGGATGAGAATCAGCACCTCCAAATCTGAGACCATGGTTCTCAACCGGAAAAGGGTGGAATGCCCTCTAAGAGTTGGGGATAGGATCCTGCCCCAAGTGGAGGAGTTCAAGTATCTCAGGGTTGTGTTTACAAGCAAGGGAAGGATGGGGCGGTGCGGCGTCTGCAGTAATGTGGGTGTCGTGATCATCTGTTGTGATGAAGCTGAACTGGAAGGCAAAGCTCTTGATTTACCGTTCACTTGATATTCCTACCCTCACCTATGGTCACAAGCTGTGGGTCGTGACCAAAAGAATGAGATCCCAACTACAGGAGGCTGAAATGAGCTTCCTTCGCAGGGTGGCCGGTGTCTCCCTTAGAGATAGAGTGAGAAGCTCGGCCATCCAGGAGGGACTTGGAGTCCTCTCCTTCACATGGAGAAGAGCCAGATGATGTATCTAGTTAGGAGGCCTCCTGGACGCCTTCCCTGGTGAGGTATTTCAGGCACATCCCTGCAGGGGAGGACACACTGGAGAGATTATGTCTCTCGGAGCAGCTCCACCCTTGGTGACATAACACTCATCCAGTTCGCACACGTGTCTTCTCCATCTCTGTAGCACTAAAATATATGTGCTATCATATGTTTGCACAATTGACATAGCTGATTGTGTTATTTGATGTGATCATTTAAAATGGTAAATGGATTTTTGTAAGTGTTTTTATTGGGAATTCACATAAGTTTTCTGGCTGGAAGCACAATAAACATGGTCACAGATGCACTTATTCAACTCTCACATCATAAAGTAAAATATAATTTAATAAAAAAAAAACACCGTCGTCTTCACATTAGACTCGATACCAAGTCATCAAAGCATCTGGCCTCTTATTTTTTCCCATTCATCAGTCAAATCAGTCAAACCAACTCACCGCGCTGAGCTATCTGAAATTTTGCAGGTAAAAATTAACCACATGATCGTGTGTCATGCCTTAAAAGACACTGCAGTGAATGAGCTGTTTTCTGTCCTCGCCAATCACTGAGCTGGATTTTCTTTTTTGTTCTTGGTCAGTGGTTATTTCAGGGCATATCAGTCCCCACCAAGCAGTTGTTGTAACTGTTTGACATCAAAGTCGTTTAGTACAGGTGAGTGAAGTTCAGTGTGAAGGCAACCAAACCACAGGAAAGTGTTGCTCACCTTGTGGAAGTCCACTGGACCACCCTGGTTTGAATGGCCCCTAAGAGTCTGCTTAGTTTGCATGAATGCACATCAGCGATTGGACCAATGTCAGCTCTACTCCTGAAAACACGCAAATAAAGGGACTATGTATTGCAGTCTGTACATCAGGCATCGGTTCAGTTAAGGTTTGGATATTGTGCAGCACTAATGAAAACATGAATGATTTCTTCTTACCACAGAGGGTTGCTGATCGCCTTTACGCCATCTACAAGGTCCATGGGAACTATGGAAGAGTCTTCAGGTTTAAATATATTCAAAGACTATATTTGATTTAAAGATGGACTTTGCTGCTTTAAGTCCCACAGTGTTTCAGAAACGGTCATTTTGTGTGTTTATCTGGTTCCTGCAGCGAGTGGAGTGCCATGGAGAAGGAGATGGGAGATGGACTGCAGAGTGCAGGTCATCATATGGATGCGTATGTGTCTCTTTAGTCACTACCTTCTGATAAATTCTTAAATTCTTTAACACATCCCAACATTTATCACTGTCGAACTTCCTGTCAGCTGTGTTTCTTGGTTGTACACCTGCAGATTTGCTGCTTCGATAGATGATATCTTAGAAGAAGAAGAACATTATGCAGACCAGCTGAAGGAATATCTGTTTTACGCTGAAGCTCTGAGGTGAGGCATCATTTTAACTACAACTAAAGGCTGCTAAACGCTATGAACGCTGTGACTGGATGCAGTTTGTTTGTCTTCCAGAGGACAAACATCACAAACAACAAATGCTGCTTAGAATGTTTATTTCTCGCTGCTGTTTATTCTCCCCTTTTTGGGTCTGGATGACATGAATCACTCCTCCTCGGGGCTTGGATAAACTCATGAGGCCTTCAGCTGTAAGGCCATGTGTTCGAAAGAGGGAAAACTTCTAAGAGATGAGCGCTTACACTGAGATCACTCATTGAATAAGACTGCAACCCCCCTTTTCACTCTGATCTCCCTGATAAAACTGTAGAAAGGAGGTGTTGACTCGAAGTTTCAGTAAAAAACGTAAGATCAGGGCTGTGCTCAGTAATTAAATCATTAATTAAAACGTTTTGCCTGCTAAAGACCTCACAATAAATGAGGCTAAGCGCATGGCTTTAGGGTTGTTTATGGGCTTACTGTGGCTCACAGGGCGAGTTACTTTTACTATGAAACCTTTTAGAAAGCACTTTTCCGTGTTTTCACAGAGTTGCATTCCTCCTTCTGCTTCCTAACAGTACAGATATTTGCAACCTTCTGATAAACATGGCTCCAGCTTTTCCTGGGAAAAGTAATCTCTGTTCTCCACACAGCCTGAACCCTCCACACGTCCCACTGCAGAAAATGCAGTGGTTGGGCAGGTGGGGGGCTGGACAGTGCTGGACCTATGGTGGACAGTTTATGGAGGACAAAAACATGTTTGTATGGGAGTTAGATCTGAGCCCGGCATCAACACGTTCCATCATCTGCTTAGTGAGTTTCAGGTGAGGGGAGGAGGTGGAAAGGGAGAGTGAGGACAACGAGGACCTGTTGGGAGTTTAGTGGGTGAAGGTGCACCATTAGAGTCCTTGGTGCTGTTGTTGAGGGGGTTGGGTGATAAATAAAGATCCTTCCTCTTGTTTCTGTTGGTGTCCTTCATTTATGATGCTGGGGAGATGCAGCTCATCCTTTGGGTTCTGCTGGGTTTGGTTTGGTAGACTCTGTTTGATCGCTTCTCCTGTATCATCAGGGATGATGCAAAAACTGAAACCAGTTGGAGGTGAACGGTTTCACCCCTGACTTGATATAATGTGATCCATTTACCTTAAAAGCTCCTTGTGTTCCCAAAATATGTAAAAATGAATCAAATGAAGTTTGTTATCAGCACATGCCAGTAATCAACTGCAAGAAACCAGTAAATCCTGTTTCAGGACCTCAGATTGTTGCTTGGACACATCATTTGACCCTGTATGTAGAACGATGTTTCTCACTGTTCAACCACAGCTTTCAGATTTAGTCCTGCGTGTCGCTGATCCTCAGGAAAGCAGAGGACTTTGGTATTTTTTCCACACATCCGCTGACCATCATTTACAGAAGAATCACCAACTACCAGAGTTTCTGGCCCAGGCTTTAGCGTTTCCTCCGGCCTTTTCCTTTCTGATCTGTTATCAGTCCTCATGGATGGATGGTCATCTAATAAGGATCCTGGTTCCTCTGACAGCAGAAACTTTGGGTGTTTTGGAGGTTTGTTGTCAGCCTTCTTAGTCTCGGTTGTCTGGCCATGTTGAGGGGTAGAAGAGGTCCTTCATTTTGCAGGAAGAGGAGGCCAGCTAGTCTCATAACTAAATTCAGCTTGCTGTGTTGTTTTACTTTTTGGCTTTGCACCAAGATCCAGATTCCTTGGGGCAGCTGTGGCACGTGTAGTAGAGCGGGTCAATTACTAACCTGCAAGGTAGTGGTTCAAATCCCAGCTCTGGTGGTCCACATGTCAAAGTGTCCTTGAGCAAGAAACTGAACCCCCAGTTGCTCCGGGTGCTGTGTCACCAGTGTGTGAATGTGTCAGCGAATGTGTCGAATAGTGTCAAAGCGCTTTGAGTGCACTGATGTGTAGAAAAGCGCTATACAAGTACAAGACCATTTACCACTTAATGATTTACTGTCATGCACAGAGGCTGCTGTGTGTTAGCTTGCTCATCTCTGCTGTTTTGAGTCATTGCAGGTTGTTTCATCTCCACACAGTCTTCAGCATTAACTTCACAGACTTTGGCCTCCAGTGCTGTAATCTTTGTATAAAGGTTTTCCACTGGGGAGGTAGAAGGTATTTTGCTGTTAGTTAGCTTAGCATTAGCATCTTTGCTGTCTACTTAGCTTTAGTTGGCTGCTAAGTGCAGCTTTATGTAGGCCACATGGAAAACATACCTATTAAAACATTGCAGATTGTCTTAAAAATGCTTTAGTCCCAGTAATTTGTAGGTTTTTGTAAAGTTTTATGCAAAAAAAAATGGAAAAGTATCAGCAAAAAATCAATTAAAACCAAAACTACAGGTAAATGATGAAGAAGCAGGAAGCAGGGCAACCAGCTGCATGACAGAATGTTGTAGAAAAGCATGTTATAGACTGCTTACTGAAACCATTCACAGTATATTATCATCACAACCTCCAACTGCAAAGTATTAACCATAGGAAAGACAAATGATCATAAAACAACCAGATTCTTATCAGACTGGATCTCCTGCTCCAGCATCACCTCTGTGATGACATGGCATGCACCTGTGTGCATGTGGAGAACATTCTCCTGTAAAAAATCACCAGAAGTGTCATTAGAGTAATTATATCTACAAAAGTATGAAATGCTTAAACACACATCTCCGTGTAAAGCTTTCTGCTGTAGACGGACCGCCATGCTCAGTCCTGCTTATCTGGAAATGAAAGGTGCAAAGTCAGCGTTATTAAACACAAAAGCAAGAACCTGCTGATGGAAATGTTGCAGTCATCTGTGTCATCAGGTCAGGTCAGGGTAAATGTTGTGTCACTTGTTCTGTGCAGAAAGGCCGAACCGAACTCAGTAACCCTCCCTGCATTTATAAGGAAAACATGCACTCAATTAAAATTATAAGAATATATCCATTATCAGCCAGATTTAGCTTGAGCAGCGCTTTCTCTTATTTTCCTCCTCACAAATCTTTTTTTAAAAGACATCCTACGTTTAAAATAACTGTGGTTATCAAACCACTATGAAAAAGGGTCAATGATAGTGATACTAATTCATCATTTTTGTCATTTAAAGCAACTTGCACTTAGGAAAACCTTGTTATTATTCTAACAGAAGCAATAGCTGGGCCGTTTGTTTATGGGTAAACGCTAAGCTTCTGTTCTTTTCTCTTCCTTGGCAGGGCAGTATGCAGGAAACATGAGCTGACCAAGTTTGAGTTTGAGATGGCCTCACAGGACCTGATCTCCAAGAAGCAGCAGCGTGAGGAACTGGCTACAGGGGTACACTGATGTTCTCCATTAACTCCTTTTCTAAATCTTGCATCATCTTCACCAAGTCTCAGTAGGACTTTTCAGGTTTAATTAACCTTTTAAAATCTTAAACACTTCTCATGGCTTCATGCAGAAACAGCTAATATTTACACATATTTACCAGTGTGTAAGAACTACCGACATCAAGGGTTATAGACAGGTATAGCATAGGTGGCTTCTTCCAGACATAAACCTCGTTTTATCTTTGACTTTTATCTGATAAGATGAGATAACATCATTTAGCCAACATCCCAGAACAATGAGATTGTTCCTGTAAAAATCGTTCAAGATGAAGCAAAACAACATCTATATACACGGGACAGTACAGGATCAGGATGGCCGAGGTGCAGCCATGTGCGGCGCACCTTTTTTGCAGATGGGGACAAAGACAACATGAGAGGGGGTGAAGTTAAAAACCAGTTAACTAAAATCAGACTTACGCAGGAACTTCTAGGTTTTTGCCGTGGGTACAGTTTTAGTAGATTTTACGCAAAGCTTTGAAATAGTTTTTCCTCTTTGCCTTCTCAGATGGTACGGACGTTCTCGTTTAAAGGCATGACCAACAAACTGTTTGGACAAGACACCCCGGAGCAGAGGGAGGCCAGACTCAACCTCCTGGAGGAGCTGATAGCTGAGAGTGAAGAGACTGTGAAGGAGAAAGCAGCTGAGTGCGAGTGAGAAGAAAGTTTCCCAGTGAAACCCATAAATGCAGTCGCCCAGTCGTTTCTGTCAAACTGGAAATAATACATGAAAATAAATGATATTTAAATAAAATATTTTATTTTTGTGAGGAAACCTGTGTAATGGTTATGCATTTCCTTTTTCCCTGTCTGCTGTGAAGTTTCTTTAATCAGAGATGGAAACCATTCTCTCTTCTCGGTCTCGTTCCTCTGCAGAGAGCACATCACAAAGTCCAGGACAGACCTGCAGCGCTTCAAGTCTCAGAAAGACAAAGATCTGCGGGAAGCGCTCGTTAGCTACGCCATCATGCAGATCAGCATGTGCAAGAAGGTCAGTGTGAGAAACCAGTGACAGCTAGCCACCTCAAGCTGATGTTCATGTGTTGTTTCTGCTGTGTCCTGACAGGGAATACAGGTATGGGGCAACGCCAGAGAGTGTTTTCTGAAGATGTGAAGCTGAAGCCACTTGGAGGCTTTCATCTCAGTGATGCTTTCTTGTAAATGATGAACCATAAAAGGCTGTCAGCAATGTCAAGTGGAACGGGGGTGAGAAAGCATATCTTGGTCTCTGGTGGTTTCTATCTCCAGCTGTGTCTGTGGAAACAGCCTCTAACTTCTTGAGGCGATGACACTGGTAAAGCAGGAGTTTGTTCCTGTCTGGAGTCCAGTTGATCTCTCAGCTTTATGTAAATATAGTCTTCGTTGTTGTGGATGGTCCCAGATGGATGTGGAGGCTCAGTGCGTGGGACTGATGGTGCTGGTGAAAGTTTCACCAGTTCACCTGAACTGGATATATTTAGGAGGAATTTAATTTACAGCAGCCGGAGCGTTGTTCAGGTTTATGTTGAGGTTTGTGACACGTCACCTTCCTGTCTCCATGGCTGTGTCTCAATCACCGCACTAAAACGACTTTGCTCACTATATTTAGGTGCGTAGTGCGTTCACACTGGCATTTAAGGAGAAAAGTCAGTGCACTGAAAGTACCCGGATGCTGCCTTAAAATCACCAATAATCTAGTGTGAAACAATGGACACTTTGCACACTAAACCAACACCATCTTGCTGACATTTACGTGTGCTAACTGTACTGAGTCGGTTACCGCAGTCTCAAACAATGTTAGGATATGTAGCGAGCTGCAGTATACATGAGAGCCGTAACAAAATAACTTCATACTCACATCTAAATTAGCCTCCGCCGCTGTATTGTTTGCTGCCATTTTGAAAGTCCAGCATTTCCTTTTCCTCTCCGTCAGCAAGATGGTGTTGGTTTAGTGTGCAAAGTGTCCATCGTTTCACACTAGATTATTAGTGAATTTTAGAGCAGCATCCGGGTACTTTCAGCGCACTGACTTTTCTCCTTAAATGCCAGTGTGAACGCACTACGCACCTAAATATAGTGCACAAAGTCCTGTTAGTGCGGTGACTGAGACACAGCCTCTGTCCTCCTGGTGACATTTAGAAAAGGGAGGATGGATGATTCATGTGGTTTAAATGAATCCTGTGATTATAGTTTACAGTAAACATGAACACAAACAGATGTTATGTTTGTCATAATAAAAATGATGAAGCTTACATCGTGTCATGTTTAGTTTAAATCTGTTTTATATTTATTATTACCTCTGTGTGTTGAACTGAAAATAAGAACAAATGAATGTGTATTAAACCAGATAAGGTGTGTAAACCTGGAAATGAGTTTAATTAAAGACGACAAGCTCCTTCATGTGTGTAACCAGAACATTTATTATGCTTTAAATAAGTAAACCTGTTTTTATTATGTTTGGTTAAACAAATTAATGTACATTTAAATCCACAACTTCCTCAGAGCTTCCTAACTTATGTATTTAATCTTTGGTTTTACCTGAATAAACATTTATTACAGATTTAAAGGTTCGGATATTTTATTTTCATGAACCCAGAACGTTGGCTGCAGCTTTCTGTCAGGAGGATCAGATCTGTGAAGCATTTACGCAGATGATAACTGCGTTTAAATGTCAGGATGAAGGTTTTCACTTTGCTCTCGCTCGTTTAAATTTTGGTATATTTTTAACATTGAACACACACGAGCGTGTTTAAACATGACTTTAAAAAAGGTTCACATGAGGGTCAGAACTCTCCAGAGAAGATGAGCCTGAAAACTGCTACAAAAAGAGCAGCCGGTGTCCATTTTCCTCTTTAATTTATGCTAAATAAGTTTAAACAGGGATTCAAAAGAAATTCCTCTGATTTTATTGGTTAAAATGTGATGTAGGTTTTTCTTCACTGTCTCTCTCACACACACACACACACACACACACACAAAGACAGACAGCTCTCTTCACTGAATTTAGGGAAAAATAAGTTAAATAAAATAAAAATACATATTTAAAAGTAACACACATCTGACTTGATGCAGATGTTGATGTGATCCATCCTCAGCAGTCCTACCATGTCCATAGAGGCCGCTGCCATAGCAACCATCCAGATCAAGGCAGGACTACGTAACAACCCCCAGACCGATCAAAAAAGTATAGAAACATGAGTAATGTTGAGTAAAATGAGGTGTGTGATAACCACCTGGTGTGTGTGTGTATCTAGTAATAATGTCTGGTTTACCGTAAAGCCTCCTATACAGGCGCAGTGGAAATGTAGGAGCGCGGTTGGTCTGAGACAAAACGCTGAGAAGCGACTGGTCTGAACGCTGTCTCCAACCTGGACATGCTACGTAAACACCACCCTGACATTTTTATGTTTGGTTTTGCCTTATTTTAAGGTTTATGGTCTGACCGCTTTACATTACAACTCCCATAATGCACTGCTGCATCAGCTGTAGACACAAACACTTCCTGGTTCGCTGTTAACACGTGGAAACCGTCTGATCAAACATGTCAGAAATCCTGAATGAATCGGAGGAAGATGGGTTCCAAGCCTTCGTGGGGCTCCATGAGGGTGCCCTCCGGTCCTCCGGGGTCCCCCAGATCTACTGGAGAAGCCTGTTCCACAAACTTACTAACGAGGTCTGTCCTGAGCCGCTAACTTCCACACAGGAGGCTGAACACACATATCACATAAAAGCTGCTGTCCGGTAATATCAGCAGTTATCCTGATAAAACTGTATACGTGTGTAAAAGCAGCATTCACACACATGTATAAAGTTGATATGACATTAGGAGCTCACAGTCGCTGGATTTATTGATGATGCCTCTTGTTTGGACCACATTGATCAGGTTTCTTTCCCTGCTCCTAGATTTATGATGCTGGAGATGTTTTTGGAATTATGCAAGTCCAACACGAGGAAGAAAAAGGAGAAGAGAAGAAGATGAAGGATGCGAGTAGAGCTGCGATGAGCTGCAAAGTGGTGGTTACCCGGGAGAGTGGACTTCCGGTGTCTGAGCCAACCAGGTGAGCTGATGTTGCCTTTCTGTGCCAGGTTTGCATGTTCTCCCCGTGCACAAACATATGGTTAACTGTTGACTTTATATCCGGGATGTCCAGCTCTGATCCTGCAGGATTTCAATGTTTCCCTGCTCCAACACACCTGATTATTTATTTCTAATGCTGGTTTGTATAAACGGCCTCTGCGTACCGTCGTCCTGAGAAAGAGTTTTAAAGCCGAGTTGGGTTTCGTGAAACCTTTATTCTGTTTGTGAAAATGGGAAGGAAGAGGGTCAAATCAGCCATTTGTGTTCAGTTTTTATGAATTCCTGCAGTGTTTTCCTGGTGGATCACGCCTGGACGTACCGGGTGGAAAATGCCCGGCAGCAGCTGGAGCAGATCCCTGGGCTCCTGCTCCGAATGGCCGGGCTCATGGGGATGGATTTCCATGGGGAGGTACCAAGTCCCAACATGGTGGACCTGATTTTGGAGCACATGTGGAAGTACAACCAGACTTATCATCTCTCTCAGGGGGTAGGTTACAGAACGCCCTTTGTTCTCGGGTGTTGGGCGCTGTTTAATAAACCATCACTGGTGAAAAGCAGCTGTTGGAATTGAAGCCTGAAGATGAATAAAGAATGAATGTTCCCATCCAGTCAGCAGAGGAGAAAGTTCCTGTCTGGTACATCATGGATGAATTTGGCTCCCAGGTGCAGCACTCAGACCAGCCCAGCTGCTGCATGGCTCCCTTCTACCACACCCAGCAGCAGCTGGCCTACACGGTGCTGTGGCCTCTGCAGGACCTTCTGGAAGGAGGTGAGAAAATGGATGCTGATGCTTGATTTTCAGTAATCTGACTGCATCTGAAGGTACCAGCGAAGGGAAGCAAACCTACGATCTTTTCCACAGATGAAGTAACCCGTGATTATGCATACGGAGAGACAAACCCGTTGGTGCGGCGGTGCCGTCTGTTACCATGGATACCAGATGATCTGGATGGGGTCAGCAGCATGGTTGCTGAGCCCCAGGACTCGTACTACGAGGTGAGGAATCAGACTGGGAAGAGTGGAAACACGATGATGTGCAGAATCACCTCATTTCAGGCAGAGTTTAAAAGAATCAGTGATAAACGTGGTTCTGTTGGAAGTTCGGGTCTAATCAAACATGGACCCAGTCAGACTCTTTTTCCTCTTTACGTAACTCATCTTCGCATTTTCACTCGTTTTGTTCCTGATGCATGAGCCAGATTCACTGACGTAACTGCTTATCATTAAACCAGCTGCTGCTAACCAGTCTTAACCCGGCCTCTTCCTGTTGCTGTCTGTTCAGCTGTTTACTCAGGATGTGACATTAAATTGGCTTTTTCCTCGTGATGTCTCCAGGCTGTTGCTCGGGAGAACAAGGAGCGCTTTCCCCTGGAAGTTCCTCTGGCTCCTTTTTCAAGAGACAAAATCTTGAAGTAAGTCTGAGCGCTGATGGAAGCTTTCAGGTAAATCCATACAAGTCGGGTTAAACCAGTCTTTCCCAAACTGGGGGGGTTCCGATCCCCACAGTGGGCCCAAAATAATTTCAGTGGGCCATACCAGGATAAAATGAAAGTAGCGTGCATTTACTGAAAATAAAGGGATTTTTTTTTTGGGCTGTAAAAATTAAGTTAATATTGAAAAATCTGGTTATTTTTATTACATAAACAGCAACGTTAACAATTACTAATGCCTTATTAAAATCTGGATTTAGCAATATCTCTGTGGCAGAAGCAGATTTTTGCCTTATAGATGCGTTGTTACAATTACAAAGATAATCCACCAAAATAACTTTATCCTCCTTATTTCTGAAGACACATTTACAGCCTTACATGTAGGAGACGATCTACAGCAACCAGCTTCAAGCAGCCGCACGGAGGGGTCGAAGGGGGAGGGCCAGATGGTAGTTAGGTTTGATAGACACACTAACATCTAATCGTCCTTCAGCATAGCTAAAGCATTGCTACACTGTCTACTTAAGATGTGTTAAAAAGGAAGGTAGAGAAGGTGTCTCCTCCTGAACCCACACTGGAAGCTGGCTCCATAAGAGAGGGGCCTTAACGATTAGTCATCAAGCTGTAAAAAATCAGGACCACCAGGACATTTCCAAAGTTTTACATCTCTCTTTGCAAACATGAGGTAGAAGAACTGAAATGAGTGGGTCATAACGCTAACTGTGACATATGTAGATGAGTATAATTCCAGAGGACAGCTCTTCTTGGTGGACCTTTGTCCTACCAGAATGCACTACAGACAACAAGATGTTAAATGAGCCCTGGTTATAACAAAAACATGCAGAGTAGCATGTCTGATCACACAACACGTCGAGCCTGGAAGCAGATGTTCTACAGCAGCAGCAGACCACACCGGGTTCTGCTCCTGCAGCTCAGAACAGGAAACTGAAGCTACAGTTCACACACACTCACCACAACTGGACCATAGAAAATGGAAACATGTTGCTGGTCTGATGAGTCTCCATTTCAGCCACACATTCTGGCGGTAGGATCAGAGTTTAGTGGAAATCACAAACATCCTGCCTTGGATCAAGACTTTGAGCTGCTGCTGGTGTAAGGGTGTGGGGAAATTTCTGTCCCACTTTGGACTCCTCAGTACCAACATGACACGGTGTAACCACCACAGCCTACCTGAGCATTGTTACTGACCACATCCTTTTAAACAAAATAGATTCTATTAGAGAGAAAATCCACAATATCCTCCCATCTATTGATGATGTGTCATCTACTGCAGCTTTGGAGATGCCCACAGAACCAGATTATTGTTTAGACCGTTTCTGTCCAGTACAGCTTTCAGAAATAACCAAAATAGTATCTTCATCCAAACCTTCAACTTGTATTTTAGACCCAAACCCAACTAGATTATTCAAGGAAGTATTTTCCTTATTTAATACATCGGTACTTAGTCTGATCAATATATCATTATTAACAGGATATGTGCCTCAATCT
>JBAMHV010000025.1:732831-746271 GCA_037177535.1 Pseudomugil gertrudae
ATAATAGAGGTGGTGATGATAATGATGATGGTAGTAGTGGTGATGATGGTGGCGGTGATGATAATAGAGGTGGTGATAATGATAATGGTAGTGGTGATTATGATGGCAATGATAATAGAGGTGGTGATGATAATGATGATGGTAGTAGTGGTGATGATGGTGGCGGTGATGATAATAGAGGTGGTGATGATAATAGAGGTGGTGATGATAATGATGATGGTAGTAGTGGTGATGATGGTGGCGGTGATGATAATAGAGGTGGTGATGATAATAGAGGTGGTGATGATAATGATGATGGTAGTAGTGGTGATGATGGTGGCGGTGATGATAATAGAGGTGGTGATAATGATAATGGTAGTGGTGATTATGATGGCGACTATAATAGAGGTGGTGATGATAATGATGATGGTAGTAGTGGTGATGATGGTGGCGGTGATGATAATAGAGGTGAGGATGATGATGGTTAACTCACCAACAGTCTGAACATGAAGTGTTTCTAGTGACTCAGCTGCTTTAACGCAGGAACAGACTGAATCTTCTCTGCAGCGTCAGGCGGTGATGAAGGCTCCAGCTGCTCGTGCATGTTCTAACCTGCAGGTTGGGATTAATATAACGGCTGAAAGACGGTCAGTGAGGGCAGAAGCTCGGCTTCCATCAGTTGTTGTTCCACCATTAAACATCTGTTTTGGCTTTGACTGTGACCTCACTGATGGGGAATAAACCCAGGAAACAGAGAAGACCTGTCAATCAAACTGTCCTGTCAGGATGGGAATGTGCTTCCTATGTAACCTCGGGCTCTCATGGCCAATCAGCTCTTTGCTTCTATGGTTGCTACCAGAGGGGATGCTTGGACTCAAACCAGATGCTGATTCAGTCGGATGGAATCAGAACCACGTCCTCAAACCACCTTTAGTATTTTTGTTTTGTTTGGTTTCTTTTTATTTTAATGCAAACCTGCAGAACCTGAATCTTTTAATCCCAATCAGCATGCACACACAATGCCTCAGCTGTCACATATTCAATCAATATTTAGAAGCAGGAAGGCCAAACAGAACAAGAAGACTAGATTCCTTATTGGACATTACCATCAATTTAAGCTCAAAATTTGGCAGGAAGTTACCAAACTGTTTTTAAAGAGTAGGACCTTGGAGCAGGAAGTGGACAGCATCATTACTGAGGTGAGCATTGAGGCTGATCTCAATGGTGATGAGGTCTGATGATGTCATCAGAGAGATGAGGGTCTGATGCGGCACACAGTTAGGGTTGGGGCTGAGTGATGCATTGTGGGCCGGGATGAGGTAGTAATGTCACAGACTGAAGCTGGAGGTTGCTCGGGGCGACGAGCAGCTGCTGACAGACTCCTGTTGTCCTGCAGAGACAACGGGCCGCTCTGAGCAGCTGCACGATGCATTAACTCTGTGTTCAGCACTAATGTAAAGCTCTCTGTGCCTTTGTACTAATGGAGCACCATGTTCTGTCCCAACCTGTCGCCCCCTGGTGTCTGTTGTCTTTATTTTCTCTTGTTTGTGTTTTTATTTTTGTGTTTATTTGACCCCTTCAGGCGAAGAAGCCTCTTTGCCTTCCTTACCCTACTGCCATCCTGCCTTTGGACTGACTATCTTTTGGCTTTTTATATTAATCCGTGGTAAGTAAGTACCTGCTGCACCTCAGGGGCATGTCCAAGCAGAGCTACAGCCCACAGGACCAGTTCGAGACACATTTTTACCTCCATGTGAGACAAAGTGTGGTCACAGACCTTCAGAGTCAACCGCGAGTTTGTTTGGTGATTTTACCACAAACCTCATTTAAAAAGACTGAAAGCAAACAGTGGTGTTCCTCAGGGCTCGATCCTGGACCCTCACTGGGACAGCCTTTATTGTTGGACCATAAGTCTGAACAGTTCTGGTCCAGTTCTGGCCCAGCCTCAGGTCTTTATTCTTAAAATAAATAAACAGCATTAGGTAAACTGTAAACAACTGGGAGGAAGGTACATTTTTAAAAACACATCTGTTTAGATGTTATTTAACCTTGAAATTTAGCTTTAGCTCACCTACCTCCGTTAGCCGGTTAGCTCAGTTAGCTGCAGGAAGCTTGGAGTAGACGTTAACCCCACGCTCACAGCACCCCTCGCAGCTCCATGCCTTTTGACCAGTTGGTCAGGAGCAACCAACCAAGATGGCGAAGGTTGGACCCGCCGACCGAGGTTCACTTTTACCCTTAGCAGCCTGCTGGGAGGCTTTGTCCATCTTTATACAGTCTGTGTGTTAGCAAGTAACAGAAACTGTTTCACACTCAGGAAGAAAAACAACTCCTATAGTTATCAGACTCACAAAACCTTGTTCTCTACACCAGATCTGTTAACTTTCAGATCTAAACTTCATTAAAATCATTTTAATAAACTTTTATTAATATTTAATCAGGATTTCTGCATGTGGCATTCCACAGGGATCCGCTGTGGGGCCTCGTTATTTCCTTCTTATTTCAGTGTTTGTGGCAGAAGCACTGTGGAACGCCAGACTCGTTTTTAACTCCTGAAGAGCTCGATGTGACGACATGACGTGTCCTGCTGTGCTGTGTCTGTGCTGGAATGTACTAACATGTTGGATGTCCTGTAGCATGATGCTAACCCTGCTGTGCTGCATGTAGGCGTGGCGCGTCCGTCTTCGAGCGCCTCCACATTTCCTCCCGCTGGGTGTTCTCCATCTGGATCAGAACATTGCAGCTGATTCTGGGGGAGATCGGGCTTTCAGAGCATGAAGGGTTAATGATGCGTTTGTTGAAATGTGGAAAGGCTGCATGGGCGAAGCAGAGGACGCAGAGTTCTGAGCATGTTGGATCCATGGTTGGAAGTCTGTGGCTGCGGCTCAGAGAAGAAATTTCATTTTCCACATTACCTTTGTGTGAAAATCCATCTTTGAGTCTAGTTTCAGTTTGGTTTATTAAAAAAAAAACATCTTCAGATTTGAATTGACCTTTTTTTCTTGATTAAACGTCATTATTTGTTTTTTTAGTTTTTAAATTTGATCATAAAACGAAACAGAAATGGAAAATGAAGTTTATTTTGAGCCACAAACTTCCAGTTAATAAAGCAAAATAAGATGAAATAGATTAGTACGTGATTATTTAGATTGAAGCTTTCATATTGAAACATTTCGAACAATGACATAAAAAGATTACATTTTTTAGAATTTCCAGCATTTTCCTTTAAAGTTGTGTGCAGCAGCTGTTTCCTCCTGATGTCGAGGAAAAAATAGGTTTTTCTTTCTTCTTTTGACCAAAAAACAGATTTTCATCATTTTGCAAACAGGAATTGAAAGCCCTGTTTTCTGAATTAATGACGTAAGGCGCCTGGGCGGGGTCGTGGGGTTTTTTGTCATAGTGGGCGGGGACATGGGTTTTCCGTCAAGGTGGGCGGGGTCATGGGTTTTCCGTCGAGGTGGGCGGGTCATGAGGGGTTTTGTCACGGTGGGCGGGGACATGGTGTTTTCTGTCATGGTGGGCGGGAACATAAGGGGTTTCGTCACGGTGGGCAGGGTATTGGGGTTTTCTGTCACGGTGGGTGGGGACATGGGGGTTTTCTGTCACGGTGGGCGGGGTCATGGGGGGGTTTTCTGTCACGTGGACGGGGTCATGGGGGGGTTTTCTGTCACGGTGGGTGGGAACATGGGGGTTTTCGTCACGGTGGGTGGGGACATGGGGTTTTCCGTCACGGTGGGTGGGGACATGGGGGGTTTCGTCACGGTGGGCGGGGACATGGGTTTTCTGTCACGGTGGGCGGGGTCATGGGGGGGGTTTCCGTCGCAGTAGATGGGGTCATGGGTTTCGTCACAGTGGGTGGGGATGTGAGGGGGTTTCGTCACGGTGGACGGGGACATGGGGTTTTCTGTCATGGTTATCGGGGTCATGGGGGGGTTTCGTCATGGTGGGCGGGGGCATGGGGGGTTTTGTCACGGTGGGTGGGGACATGGGGTTTTCCACCCCAAAAGATCTCCAGAACTGCAAGCTGTCAGGCTGAACTGCAGTCCACCATAATGGAGGAACCAGGACACGAAGCTGAGAATATTCAATTTCTGTCTCATTAATTCAGAAAAAAGCCTCGAGGTCACATGACCAACAGAATAAATCAAGTGATTTGAATAAAGTTGTTTAACTGAACAGACAGCAGGAGACACTGCTGCTGTACACATAGTTAAGTCTTCATTAGTCCAAGATGATGATGAAGACAATGATGAAGATGAAGGCAGGGTCATCATAACAACACGACATGTTTGTATTTTATAGGAGCAAGACGGCTTTAAAGAAACGGAAGCTGACAAGGTAACACGACATTAACAGCAGCTTTCATTTTGTGTGTGTGTGTGTGGTCACACTAATCCCAACCTCCAGCCAGATGGTTGCTAATCCAGATTAAAGTGAAACTATCTCAGCGGCAGCACTCTGAGGCGAGCTGATGGTCACCGATCAGCAATCGATACTTCTAATAAGCCAGTAGCAACATTTAAACCTAGAGCTGATCGGGGATCGATCGGTAGCATCTTATAATAGACTGTGTGGCATGTTTCAGTGGGAAATAACATCTCATCTTCTGCAAGGTGGGACTGATGGCGAGGAAGAGGAGGCAGGCGATGCAGATGATGATTGACGGGTGTACTTTGTGCTTTCAGCCCCGTACAGCTGGACGACTTTGACACCTACTTCAAGGAGATGAGCAAAGACTCGGCGTACAAGTTCTCGCTGCAGTTTGAGGTACGACGATAAGCCTCTTCCTCTGAGTGGGCAGCACATTTTAAACCCACCAATAGGAAGAGAGCGAGTAAAAGTGACTTAAGATCCATCTAAATCAAGATGTCCAGTAACTTCAAACATTAAATGATGTTAGAGGTGAAAATATCTGTTCAGACTTTATATTGTTAGTTTATAATTGGAAATATTGGACTTTTATTGGACTGGACATAAAGTGTTTTATGAAGAATCCAAAAGAGCTTTGCTCCACAAAAACTGATGAACACCACAAGTCCAGCTGGACCTCCGAGACCTAGATGGATGGAGAAAATACACTAGCAGTCAAGTTTCCCATTAAATCCAATGGAAAAGTTTGTCCAAACTTTTGACTGGTAGTGTACAACCATTATTTACCAGCTGCTGGAAGAATAAAGTGC
Organism: Pseudomugil gertrudae; assembly: GCA_037177535.1. Lineage (NCBI taxonomy): Eukaryota > Metazoa > Chordata > Actinopteri > Atheriniformes > Pseudomugilidae > Pseudomugil > Pseudomugil gertrudae. The sequence continues at coordinate 737,991 of JBAMHV010000025.1, forward strand.
GTCTGAATAAGGAAATGTAACGCAGATTATAGGAAGGAGGAAAAACACACAGGGAGGTTTGACATTAATGAATTAGGGGGATACTAACTGGTTAATAACTGGTCATTAACTGTTAACATTGTTATTAACTGGTTAATAACTGTTAACATTGTTATTAACTGGTTAATAACTGGTTATTAACTGTTAACATTGTTTTTAACTGTTATTAACTGGTTATTAACTGTTAACATTATTATTAACTGGTTATTAACTGTTAACATTATTATTAACTGGTTATTAACTATTAACATTATAATTAACTGGTTATTAAATATTAACATTTTTATTAACTGGTTATTAACTGTTAACATTGTTATTAACTGGTTAATAACTGGTTATTAACTATTAACATTATTAATAACTGTTATTAACTATTAACATTGTTATTAACTGGTTATTAACTATTAACATTATTAACTGTTAACATTATTATTAACTGGTTAATAAATGGTTTTTAATGGTGAAAATGGGTAACTGGTAATAACTGGTTATTAACTGTTAAAATAGTTAACTGGTTAATAAATGGTTAGAACTGGTGAGAAAAAGTTATTTGTTGCTATTTGGAAAACAATTTAAAACGAAAACGGGTTCAGTTGCAGGTAAATGTAGATAGTTTCTCTGAAACCTTTTTCTGGTTAGATTTTCTGATTGATGAATCTGATTAATCTACATGATGATCGATCAATCACTGGCTGCTGATTAAGGAAATTCAATTAGAGCATCTCCCCAAAATCCAAACAACAAAAACATGTTTCCCCTGCAGCTCTGTGACCGAAGCTTAAATTCTGAATTAACCATCCTGTAAAGATTTAGAAACATCAACTTCAGTTTCCACAAACGTTGTGATGTGGTGTAAAGTAAATATATCGACATACCCATACCCAACATATCCACGAATAGACTTTTTACCATTCAATGGAAAACATTTGAGATCCCCAACATACAGAGATTCCTCCCTGATATCTGATCTTCCACTCAGAAATGATGGATGTTGAAACTGTTTGAGATGGGAAAGCTGTGTCCATCTTTACTCCAGTGGAAGCCTGGATATCTGTGCTGGATGTTTTACAGGAGCTGAAGAGCGTCGGTCTGGATCTCTCCCACGATGCCGCAGACCTGCCCATCAACAGACCCAAGAACAGATACACCAACATCCTGCCCTGTGAGTCCTCCTCACACATCCAGAGGTCGGGTCACGCCATGTTCTTCTAGTTTGATGAGCTGGAATAAAACTGTGTTTTCAGACGACTTCAGTCGGGTGAAGCTGATCTCCATGCACAACGACGAAGGAGCCGACTACATCAACGCAAACTACATCCCCGTGAGTGGCCGACGCGCCTTCCTCTGGAGAAGTGAAACGCTTCCAGAGCAGACCAGCAGGTGGCGCTGCTGTCCCTGTAAATCTGTCCTTCTGTGTTGATCTTCAGGGCTACAAACACTCCAAGGAGTACATCGCCACACAGGGCCCGCTGCCCGAGACCCGCAACGATTTCTGGAAGATGGTTCTGCAGCAGAAGTCGCCCATCGTCGTCATGCTGACGCAGTGCAACGAGCGGCGCAGGGTGAGGAAGCAACCAGCATCAGGACTCCCAACAACAAATATTATCTAGAGCAGTGAGGTCATCGTAGGAGGAGACACGTTTTACCAGAATCTACATGTGTTGTTACATTTGTAGGAGACATTGTTTCCCTGTGCAGGTACAATTACTAATGTTAGCATGAAGCTACGTAGCAGTGCTAATCTAGGTTTATGCTAGCACTACATCAGCTTTAATGTAATGTGGGGAAACCACGTCATATTTAGTTTTCAGTGAGAGTATTTAGAGTCACGATTTTCACATTAGAGCTGAAAACGAACTAAGAAGATGCTCAAAGGTTAGCTTAGCGCTGACCAAGTTTATTTATATAGCACCTTTCATGTACAGGACAGCCCAAAGTGCTTTACATTGAAACAGAAAGAAATTACAATGAAGACATTACAAAAATAAACAGAAAAATAAAGAAGCTAGTGTTAGCTGTAAGTATTACAAGCTAGCACTACACCAGTTTTATTTAAACAGGAGGCTAGCACAGACGCTAGCTTGTTTTAAGCTAGGTACCGCATGAAAATGTCAAGTCAAAGAGGTTTATTAGTCACATGTACAGTTATACACAGCATAATTGTACAGTGAAATGTGTTTTCTGTACCTGCGTCCTTTAATAGTAGAAGAAAAATCTTAATATTTATGAAATAGAATAAAAATAGAACAGAGTGAAAGGATGTTGAGTCTTAAATAAGATAATAAAAATAGCAGCATACTTGTATAAGTATCCTATAATCACGTCAAGATCCAGCCTACCAGATTACAGACTACATATTACTGCACCCTGCTGTTGTCATGGCAACCGCAACACTCTGCCGTTTCCAGGTGAAGTGTGACCATTACTGGCCGTTTACGGACGAACCTGTGATGTACGGCGAGATCAGCGTGGAGATGCTGTCTGAGACAGAGTCTCCAGAGTGGATCATCCGGAAGTTCCGGCTTGGATACGTGAGTTTTTCCCCCCCGACATCGTCCGGACCTGGAGAGAAGAACCTCTGATCTGGTCTGGTTTAACGCGAAGTGTTGTCATCTTGGCAGGCTGATGAGACGCAGGATGTCCTCCATCTGAACTACACCTCCTGGCCCGATCACGGCGTCCCCACCGTCAACGCCATCGAGAGCATCCTGCAGTTTGTCCACATCGTCCGCCAGCAGGCCAACCGGACCAAAGAGCCCATCGTCGTCCACTGCAGGTCCATAAAACCACTACTTTTATTCTAATACCCCCCATGTCTAGGATTACGCATTCCTAGGATTACTTTACTCATTTGTAGTATTGCTAGAGCAGGGATACATTGCTGGAGGTGCCAGTATTTTACACATAACTCCTGTAGTCGTGCACTGAAGCCCTCATCATGAGGAAGATCAATAAGATAACATCAGTGTTCCAGGTTGTCGGACATGATGTGGCGTTTAGGGGTCATCGGGTAAATGGTGACTTGTGTGTTGCAGCGCTGGGGTCGGAAGGACCGGGACCTTCATCGCCCTGGATCGTCTCATGCAGCATATCAGAGAGCACGAGTTCGTGGACATCCTGGGGATGGTGTCCGAGATGAGGTCCCACCGGCTGTCCATGGTCCAGACGGAGGTGCGACATCACTGATATGTGATTAAAAATCAATCTAATCGATGTGCGTGTGCTGTGTGTGTGTTGATGTTGTGTGTGTGTGTGTGTGTGTGTGTGTGTGCAGGAGCAGTTTGTCTTCATCCATCAGTGCGTCCTGCTGATGTGGCAGAAGAAGAAGCAATCCATCACCTCCGACGTCGTCTACGAGAACGTCAGCAAGACATAAAAACACGTCTCCACATGTAAGTTCACACCCTCACTTTGGTCCCGGTCCGAGTCCTGGTTCTGGTCCTGAATCTGCAGGGCTTTGACCTAAACTGGAACCAGACTGGTCCAGTTCTTGCTGTGACCCGCTTCAGTGGGTCATGGTTGACTGTAAGGATTAAATCAATCCAGATGGCATCCTGATTAAATCATCTGGTTCTGGCTTGTGATTGGTCGAGCCCCCGTCTGTGTTAGCGTGCTGATTGGTTGATATGTGTGTGTGTGTGTGTGTTTTGCAGGCTGAGAACACGCCGACCTCCATCTGCAAAAGACCCGCTTCGTCATCAGAATCCACCGCAGCAGCAGGACAGATCCGTCCATCCGTCTTTCATCTGCTCAATGTGGGACGGAATTTTGCCTTAAGGAGCGTCGCTCCCGGCCCGTCGTGTTCTCCAGAACCGGAGGGATCCGGCCAGCGGGGGGGGGCTGGAGGAGCTGATCGGGGCCTAGTCAGCTGTCTTTAGTTTCTGGTCTGAGAAAGCAGCGAGCAAACCGTCCTCCTCGCGTCTTCATCACTGCCACGCGGACCGGACGCCTGCCGGGGACAGCTTGGACCTGATCTCAGAGCCTGCCCAGCAGACCCAGATTCAGATTCAGAACCGGTTCAGAACCAGATCTGCTTCTCAGCTCCACATTTCCAGATCTGATCAAGGACGCCTTGTCTGTCCAGTCTCAGAGGTTGGCTCTGGACCACAGCTCGGACCTCTAGAAACTAGGTTCCTGCTGCTGAGGTCGAGGACCAGCTGGAACATATCCGGCTGGTTCTAACTGGTTTCAGCTGGTCTGGAACCCACAGAAGTATTGAAACCTTCAGAAAAGGTCACGTCTCTGCAACAACACCCACATTATCTGGAATCTCACTCTGGTTCTGAGGTTCAGGTCCTGCAGGTGTGTTCCAGTCCCAAACTGGTGGACTGCATGAGGTTTTGGATCCAGATTCAGGGTCATTAGTGGGGACCACCTGCACTGAGATTCGCTCAGAGGAGGAAGCAGCTGCTTCTCTGATCCTCTGGGAAACTCCAACCTAAATGAATGAAATTCACAGAAATGATGTTATTACTATATAATAACACCCACCCATCCATCCACCCACCCATCCATCCATCCATTCTCCACCGCTTCACCGAGGTCGCGGGGGTCAGCAGCCTAAGGAGGGAAGCCCAGACTTTCCTCTCCACAGCCACATTCACCAGCTCATCAGGGGGATCCTGAGGCGTTCCAGACCACCCCGCGAGATGTAATAACATCTTGCTACAAAATAACATGTTACTACATGATATTATTATGTAATAACATGTTATTTAGCAACATATTACATGGTAATAACATGTTATTACCCGCTAACATGGTAAATGGTAATAATCAGGACATATTAGGACCAAATAAATAAAGTCATTTGAACCCATAAACGACTAAAAGAGATAAAAGCTTCTTGTCACAAACTTTTAATAGTGAAAAACATTTTTATTTGATTATTTTAGACTATTTCTGCCGTTTTTCAGACATTGGAATTATGAGTGCAGATTTGAAGATGAGCGGTTCGGGACCCCGCTGTAGGCTCAGGGTCCTGGGATTCAATCATAGCTTCTAGTTTTCTTTCTGTTCCTGGTACAAGCAAAACCATGTGACCCAGATCTTCAGAGACATCCTGGATCTACTGAAGTTTAATGGGCGGGTTTGGGTTCGTGTTCTGGCATCTGGAGTCTGGGTTTGGATATGGAGTCTGGCTCTGGGATCAGGGTTTGGGGTTCGGATCTGGGATCAGGGTTTGGATCCAGAATCTGGCTCTGGAATCAGGGTTTGGATCTGGGATCAGGGTTCGGATCTGGAGTGTGGGTTTGGATCTGGGCTCTGGGATCAGGGTTTGGATCCAGGCTCTGGGATCAGGGTTTGGATCCAGGCTCTAGGATGTTGTGCGCCTCCTTCCGGAACCTTCCCGGGAACACGCCGGCCGTCCTGTCCGCACAGCGTAAACACCGTTTCTACTCGTCTTTACAGGTAATTCTAGTGGAAAAGTTTGTAAACTTGTAAATGTGAAATATTTTGAGCCAGAACTTTGAACCCGGTCTGGTCCCGTGGACGGGGCCCGTCTCCCAGATAACCCGTCCTCTGCCTGACTCTCGGGTGAAGGCTCAGCACTGAGGACTTTCCGGTTCTTTCTTTCGGTGTGTGTGTCCGGTGGACGTTGTTGTGCCATCTTGTGCATTGTGTCCAGTTTGAAGCGGATCCGACCGGATCACAGCCACAAATGTGTAATGTGTGTATTGGAACTAATAAAATGTTGCAGTCGTGTGTGTTGTCCAGCTGTTTCTGACACCATCAAGCTTTGTGTGTGTTTTCTTATGTTTGTGTTAATGACACACACACACAGAGTTTTACTGTGTTTCATCTGAATTAGAGAATCAGCATCATGGAAGTTGCAGCAGCTGCTGCTTCCTGTGTCGTCACCATGAAGACGACGAGCTCTTTTAGGAGCTTCCATCATAATTACAGGGAAACATGACTGCTGGGTCTCCTGGCTGGCTCGCCAATATGTTGTGGGGTCTCCTGGCTGGCTCGCCAATATGTTGTGAGAAAAGATCTTGCATGTCGCAGTGACATGGCAGCATAAGTTTATTGGAACAACATACAGACCGACAGAGGCATGGCTCATGGTGGTGGGAAGGGCCCGTGTAACATGAACCTCTTACTTTTATAGTGTCTTTCATCCAATGAGGGGTCGCTCTATGTTGGACACCCCCATCATCCTCTCATTCACCTTACATGGTACATATCAAGACTTGCTTACTAATGATTACACAAATGTCATGGGGCCTGCTGAAGTCATACTATGTTCGTAGATCCACCTGTTGCAGAGAGAAACTCTGCAGAGAAGTTATGACCAGTTAATGCAGATGTATAACTTGTATTTATGTAGATATCTTAAATCCCCTACGATCACAGCAGAGGAAACGTGTAACAAGCTTCTTGCATTGAGTCCACGCTCCAGCTGAAGGTTTTTTGTGTCTTCCACGTTACTGGTTTGGGACGATCTGGATCCACCACAAGCTGTTGGGAGTTCTGGTAAGAAATGAAGAAGGTTCAGCAGCAGAAGAGCTGTGTGATAGCTCAGAGAGATAGACACCTGGATTCATGTCCACATGCTGCAGGTTCAATTCCCTCTTCACACCAACACTTTTCACTCTCTTCCTGCTTCACACAGACAAACTCAGAGGAACCAGTCAAACTCATACCAGTGAAACATCACATGTGTGGAACAATAGCTCAGGCTGTTAGGAGGACCTGGGATCAAACCTCATCACAGGGAAACCTGCAGGTTACATTCCCGCTCCGACCCACCACACATGTTTTACATTGGGACGGGTCCTCACTCCTCTCTCACGCTCATAAGGTCACCTTTCAAGCTACATGTCCACCACGTGGCAGAGCTGCAGCAGCAGGGACACGGCTCACTTCGAAGCTTGTCTGTTCCCTGTGCCGGATGCACCGGTTCGCATCCACTAAGCTACGGCGAGGAGGAGTCAGGATGCTGGGTTGGGAGGGGTTCAGTCACAACCCCCCTCACGGGTTTTCACTACAAACAGATGGCGGTGGGGAAGATGAGTGGTTGGTAATGGTAGTGACTTGTTTTCCATCTGGTCCTTGTGTCCCTGCCCCTCCTCCCTGGAGGAGTACTTGATCTGGGTTTGTGATACACTGATCATTGTGGACCACTGTGTCACACCTTGCTGACCGCTCGCCGCCTTTACTTATTGTTCCTCTGTGGAAGAGCTCATGTGAAAGATCCTTCATGGGGGTTACACACAGTGTGGGTGTGAAGGGTCCTGCTGGTGTCCTGGTTCAGTACACCTGATGCATCCAAGAACTTCTGATGGTCTGCATTAATTTATTTAAGTCTGTGAGTCTCCATGTTCCAACAAGCCAAAGTTTCAGGATGAGCATCAAGGATTCCTGGTTTGGATGTTCCAGAGTAAGAGGCAGGGTGGAAGAGTGTGAGGAAGAATGAGGAAGAGGAGTCCAGAGACGAGCTTTTCTATGAAATGTTTCTAAACTTCATGAGAAACTTTGGACATAAAACCAGATCTGCTTTCTGGTGATGAGTAGAGAAGCCCCTCCCCCTCCCATCACATGATCCACTGAGGACAAACGTCCATCAGTGAGAGGACAGTGTGCTGGACGAGCAGTGGGAGACAGACGTAAGAAACGTCTTACGTCTGAGAGACACTGAAGAGGAAGAAGTTAGTCTGATAACAGAAACATGGACACAAAGTCTTCCTCCTCTTCCTGAACCTTTGCTTTGTTCCTCCAACATGTCTTCTGATGTCCTCTAGGGACAGCTGATGTCCTCCTGCTGTCCTAAAGACAGAGGGCTGAGCTGTGAGGGTCTCCTCCCACCCAGAGGACAAGCTGTTTACACTCCTACCCTCTGGACAGGGTCTGTCCTGAGGACAGACAGAAGGACTTGTCTGTAGCGCCTCTCCATCTGGAATGGAAACGTATAGCCTACTGGTTTTATGTATACTGGTTTTATACATACTGGTTTCATACTTGTTTTATGTGTACTGGTATTTTACTGGTTTTATGTGACATTCTTATTGTACAACAGTAAAGATTTAATCTTAAAGCTCTGAGCTGTGCAGGAAGGAGCTGCTGGAGCTTTGTGCTTAACAAGTTCTTGGATGCATGAGTTTGTATGAGGTGTACTGAACCAGGACAACCAGCAGGACCCTTCACACCCACACAGTGTGTGCCCCCCATGAAGGATCTTTCACATGAGCTCTTCCACAGAGGAACAATAAGTAAAGGCGGCGAGCGGTCAGCAAGGTGT
>JBAMHV010000025.1:842158-852981 GCA_037177535.1 Pseudomugil gertrudae
TGGCTGGGGAGAGGGAAGTCTGGGCTTCCCTCCTTAGGCTGCTGCCCCCACGACCCGACCTCGGATAAGCGGTGGAGGATGGATGGAAATTGTTCTACATCTCTGTCCTCAGACTCTTTTACGTTGCCATGGTTACCTCAGGCTGCGACCCGACCCTGCATAAGCTGGATGGAGACGTCCATCAGTGGGACGAGTTTGTGGACATGAAGACGGTAAATCTGCCTCATCGTTCACAGTGAGACATAAAAAGCATTTAAATGTGAGAATAAACTGAATTCTGAGCCTCCCGGGTTTCCGTACGACCGGATTAAACATGGCTGATCAGAGACGGGACAGCAGTTATTGATCGCTTTAATCAAACACACGAGGCGACATCACTCGTTTATTTTCATTAAACTCATCCAAAACGTGTGAGTTGACCCGCGAGACGCGGTCACGTGACTCAGACGGGGGGGAGGTGGACCCCCTCCCTTTTCAAACAAACCATCAATCACCATGATTGATCAGATGAAACGGTTCACAGCATTTTAAAATCAATCCGGTTTGTTTCCGACCCGTCAGAAACTTCTGAGTGTGAACGTTACAGGCAGGATCTGGATCAGAACCATCGGTCCGATCGATCCCACACACAATGTCTTCCTGCAGCTCTTGATTGATTCCTGATCACACCGACCGATTTTTAATAACTGTTTTGATTTAAGATCATTAAAGTTGGATCAGAACACGATGTCTTTCTCTGGACCTGGTCCTTGGTCCTCCTGTGGACCGGTCCGGGTCCCGGCTGGCACATATTCTCCGGCTCGAGCCGGAACCAACCGGTTCTGTTGGCGTTCCGTGAGGTCACAACGGTCGAGTCAGGACACCTGGATGACCTCCATGCTCCCGGAGAAGCTGGACCGGCTCCCGACCTTGCCCATGTCCTCCCGGGACCGGCTGTCCGTCGTCCCGTCTCCGAGCTCCATCTGACAGCTGCGCCGCTTCAGCTGCTTCTCGAAGCTGCTCTCTTCGTGCCAGCTCCGCCTCGAGTCGCCGCGGTCGCCGCTCCGCTGCCGGCTGCTGCGGCGCCGCACCGCCTCCAGGCCGTAGCCGTACGCCGCGAAGCCGCCGCCGCTCAAGATGGCCGACGTGGAGTAGAAGCGCGTGGACTCTGAAGCCAGGTACCAGCCGGTCGTCAGAGAGGACGCGGACATGGCCACAGGTCCCAAAAGGATGTCCGAGTGCCAGCCCTTCAGGGCGCCGGCGGGACCCGGCCTGGCCCGGTGCTGATGGCCGAACAGGAAGCTGGCGGTGTTCTCCACGCTGCCGCTGCGCTGCAGACAGTTTGGAGGCGGAGCTTCGGGAGCCGGCGGCTCCTTCCCGTCTGCCTCCTCCTTGTCGGGACTCCGCTCCGGCGTGGACTGCTCCGACACCTCCTCCACCGGGGAGAACTGACACAGCTTGCTGCTGGCCTCTTTGAAGGAGGACGGTTTGTAGAAGTCGTCCCCTTGTCCAGCATGGGGGACAAACACGCGGTGGGCGGGGCCCGGCTCCCCGTACGACTTGATGTCCAGAGAAAAGGAACGCTTGAGACGGACGTTGTCTTCGGCTCCGTCGGCGAGCTGCAGGCCGCTCAGAGCCTGAGCCAGCTCCTCGGGGCCGTCGTCCAGGATGCAGGGCAGAGTGAGTGGCTCCAGCAGGGCCAGGTTTGGACCCGCGGGGACGTCTGGACGAGCTCCGAGTTCCACGTCCTCGGAGACGGGAGACTTCAGCCCGGTCTCGGCTCCTTCAGGACTTTTTATTTTCTTCTCAAAGTCCAGCAGCTGACCCAGGAAGTTAAAGTTTGGGGAGATGGTCGGCCTCTTCTCCTTCACAAACCTGCAGAAGACACCAAACAGGATCAGCTGGGTCTCAGAGGACCGGTTCTGGACCTTAACGAGTCCTCGCCGTCTCACCTGTACGCGTCGTCCAGCGACATGCCCGTCCTCTTCATGATGTACGCGATGGCGATCGTGGCCGAGCGGGAGATCCCCGCCAGGCAGTGGACCAGGACTCGGGCGTTGGACGCTTTGGCCTTCTCTGAAACACAGCACAGTTCAGCCCGGTGAGCCGTGGTTGCCTGGCAACCGGGCGGGACGGGTCGCTCACCTATGAAGTCCACGGAGCGGTCCAACCACGGCAGGATTTTCTCGCAGAACGAGTCGTTGACAGGGACCCGGAGGAAGTGCGACTCAGGGATGAAGTCGGGTTTGGGGCAGGTGTTGGAGGCATTCAGGACGTAGGCGATGTCGTTCTGCTGCATCAGGTCCTGCAAGACCAACAGAGACTGGATCAGAACCAAGATCAGATTATTGTGTGAAAGGCTCTCAAACCAGAAACATTTCATCTGGAAAAAAACTGTTTTACTGGATTCCAGCATTGAACTGGTTTATCCCAAGTGATGCTATACAGCCATGAGACCACCAGGGGGCGCCAAGAGTTTATGTTGTATAAATATTTAATATTATTTAATAATCAGATATCACACGCAAAGAAAAACTGATTAAAAAAGGAAAAAAGTTCACTTAAAAAAATGTGCAAAGGATCAAAGTGTGATTTAAATCTGTGGAGCCAAAAGCTCACCTTGTTCAGGACGTCTCTCTGGCAGCCCAGGTACAGGTGAGGCAGGATCCGGGTGGGTCCGACGGAGACGGGGAGGCAGGGCTGAGACATGCAGGAGGGAACCAGGCTGGATTTTCCTTCACACAGACCAGGAAACAGGCGGGAAAAGTCGGAGAAGCCGCCTGGAAAGATGAGATGATCAATGAAAACAGCTCCAGCAGCAAAGCAACAGCCTCCGGGTTCATCTCCACGGCAACCTGAGCATCCAATGGAGTCGTGTGGGGGCGGAGTCAGCGTTACATCAACTGTTACACAACTCAGACAAGAGATCAATAACGGACCCGATCCGGGATAACCTCAACACGACACTGGTCGTACTGGTTCTGATGGTTTCAACATCAGTGTGATGACATCATCAAGAAACTACGGAAGCCCTGATGGTCAGTTTCTGTTGTAAGAACCGGACATTTTCCAGAACGTTCTGGAGAAGACGCTTTGTCCAGACCGATCAGGTCTTGGTTCTGGTTCTGTCCCAGTTCGCCTGAGACTTTGTTCTCCTTGTATGCGTTGGGTTCTCATCGGGTACTCCGGCTTCCTCCCACCATCCATGTTGGGTTAACTGGTCATGTTAAATTGTCCACAGTGTGACTGGTTGTCCGTTTCCATGGCGACCTGTCCAGGATGTACTCTGCCTCACATCCATAATGACTGCTGGCTCCAGCTGCACCTTAACTGGTTTTAAGATGGTTCAGGAACCCGTAACACATTTTCAGGAACAAAGATCATTTCAGTTTATTTTATTTAATGTTTTAGAAACTTCACTAAAACATTAAAATATAAGTGAATTAAAGTCTCGTAAATTAAACTAAAACTTTGATCCGAAAGTGTAAAATCTTATTTAGCCAGAAGGAATTTTATATAAAAACAAAAAATAAAAGAATTTGAGGAAAATTGATGAAAAAACACCAAAAACTTCATCAGAAATATAAAATTTATTCTTTTTTCAGACCCAAAAGGTTCCAGATTATTTGCAGTTTATTTTCTATCATTTATTCCATTTACTTTTATTTATTAATTGTCAGAAAATTATTTATCATCATACTAATTTGTTTTTTTTACAAACATAAACAGAAATTGTCGTTAATGTTTGTTTAAACGTTTTTGTTTCTTGGTTAAATTTTTTAATAAATTAATAATATTATAGACTAAAGTCTATAAAATACAACGATTCCTTCCTGAGCGATAAACTACATTAAAACCGAACATCTTGGTGCAAACAGGAAGCGTTACCATGACAACGGGAGGTGGGACTTACCTGAGAGCAGGTGCACGGAGGGGAAGCTCCTCTCCAACTTGATCAGCAGGACGCCGAGGAAAGACTCGGTACCGAGAGCGGCCGGGTCCGAGGAGCTCTGGTCGTAGACGACCACTTCCTGATCGGCCTGCAGCTCCAACTGTAACAGAAACACGGACCAATCACAGCCGGTTCAGGCTACTTCCTGTCCACAGAAACACGGACCAATCACAGCCGGGTCGGGCTACTTCCTGTCCACAGAAACACGGACCAATCACAGCCGGGTCGGGCTACTTCATGTCCACAGAAACACCTGCTCCGGTTCAAACAGAACTTGATGAGTTCTGTCAGTGAAGGCAGCACGAACAGACAGAAACGGATGTCACGTGACACCCTCCCCGTCCTACCTTCTTCTTGGCGGAGTGCTGCAGCAGCTCGGCGATCTGGACCTTGTCCTGCTGCAGCCTCCTCTTCATCAGCTTGGAGCAGTTGACGCTGACGGCCTCCAGGATGTGCGAGGCGTTGTAGTCCACGAAGGGACGGCTGTCAATCAGGACCACTCGGTCCAGCCCCCCCTCCAGCAGCGCCACCAGAGCCTCTGCCCCGATGGGTCGCACTGCGTCGGGACGCGGCATCCCGGGTCCGGTCCTGGATCCCAGACGCTCCGACATGTCCTCACTGACCCACCCACCCCTCCCTCCCCCCCACCCCCCCTCCTTCGTCCTGGAGCGATGAAGCACCTCAGAGGATGAGGAGGTCCATGGCGCGGGCCGGCGTGACGTTAACGAGGTGAGGAAGACGGCGTTTTGAGTCACACCTCAGCTGGCGTGGCGCCGGCGTTTGTCCCGATGATGTCACTCTGCGGCTTCATCCTCAGTGTGAGACTGAAACAGGAAGAAGAGCAGAACAATACCATCACACACAGAAAAGAGAAGGGATCTGTCGTCCCGACCAGCAGGTGAATCATCCAGGTGTTCTGAAACAGAACCGGATCTGGACCTGACTCGCATCACTGCAGCGGGAAAATCCCAGACACTCCGTCATCATCATCATCATCATCATCATCATGCGAGTCTAGCTGGGCAGGAAATCAGAAAACAAACATCAGATTATCTGTTCTGGTTTTTTACATCTGATCCAGAAACAGCCGGAAGTCTGTCAAACCAATCTATCCATCATCATGACCCGGGACCGGAGTCCTGGTAGGGCCACAAGACCAGCAACCCAATCAGGACCAGACCGAGACCCAGATGATGAACAGATTGTCCACAAGCTGTCAATCAACAGGAAATAAACATTTATGGAGAACTACTACTGGGTTTACTGGTGGAAAAGGCTGAAACAAGACATTTATGTCTGAATGTGCGTGTTTAAAGAGTTAAAGGAAGTAGTTTGTAACTTCTACACAGAGATAAAGTTTTAAAAACAGCGTTTCTCTGACAACATTAAGAGCTGCTGCTAACATGTTAGCCTCTGAAGCCTCGAGCTCATGTTGGTCCCCATCATTCCCAGTTCAGACCCCAGTGCACCCTCACTTCCTGTAAGGTGTATAAGCTAAGTAACGCTGCATTAACTGGTTCCAGTGCTGCTTCAGAGCCAGAGCCACTGGTTCCTGCATCAGCAGCTGGGGGCTACCTGGCTAAAATAAGAGCACTGAAACACAGACCAGTTGGTTAACTGGACAAAAACCAGCAGCATTGTTACGATGAGGAGATTTTTTTTCTGTAGAGATTCAAACGGGGCAAATGGGATAAAACCAGTGTTCAGGCAGCCTCAGCGAGAGACGAGCGGAGCATCAACAAGCTGATGAATGAGTGAAAAAAAGATTTTATGCATCAGAAAAGAAAGCAGCGCCGGAGCCAAAAGCAACCACAGAACCGGCGCGCTGAACTCCACCACAGTCGTGTCTTTCCTCCCGTCCACGGTGGACGACAGGAGTAACAAAACCGGCTCTTTGGACGCAGACCAGTTAAACCAGCTCCGGTTCTCACACCAGCACCCGAGAGAAAAAGCTGATGAGCACAGGAAAAGGCTGGAAGCGTTTTATTTTGTAAAGCATTTTGTGTTTTATCATCCCAGATTTACATTTTCCAGATTAATTCATGATATTCATAACAAGTTGAACCTTTCCAGTTTCATGTTTTCTGACCATTTTGTGACCCATAATTACACTTTTACTGGAGATAATCAATATGTTTCCATGTAATCCGTAGTTTTAATCAATCACTTCTTAGAAATATCACATTTAGCCCAGATTATCATTTTAACCTCATAAAATACATCCCAGAGTAAAAAAAAAATCACAACAAAACAAAGAATTTTAATGTTTTCTGCCCATTTGACAGGATATTAAACATATTAAATTAATTAAATATTAAATTTATATTTATAAATATATTAAATATATATAAATATTAAACTGTTTACAAGAGACTATAAAATAAATCCACAATGACGGATTAATAACAAGTAACTTCCTGTTGAGCTTTCAGCCAATCAGAGAGCTTAAATTGAAGGTAATGTCCAATCAGGATTTACTTGTTTTATTTGATCGTTAAGCTGCTAAATATTGATTTTCCATCATTATAGTCTGATAATTATACACCTGTCTTCCTGTCTGCATGCTGACCGACCTTAAATGAGGTCATATATTAGTTTTATTTAAGTAAAACCTCCTTTAATCCAGTCTGAACTGGTTTTACTTTGACATTTTGCGTCCATTTTTCTGCTGTTATCGTTTCATATTCAATAATTATTAATAAAAAAAAACAAAAACAGGACATTTAAATGAGATTTGAGGTCAGTTAAATATGTGATATTTAAATAATATCAACTTTAACAACATGTAAATTATTTTCCCTTCTTAAAATGAACATAAAAAACTAATTTAACCTCCGCGGTTGAAACTTGAGGCGGAAATTAACGATACATTTCCGTCACATTTAGCAGTCTGACGTCATTTCAGAGGTAATTTGCGCTAAAAATGAACAGCAAGCTGAAGGTTATCCGATAAAAGCGGATGTTTGGTGAGCGGCTGGAAGCGGTTCGGATGGATCCGAGCCACGTTTTCAGGACCGCGTTGCTCCGTGTTCCGATGTTAACGACCGCCTGACCTCCGGAGAAAAAACCCGCACAAAACGGGTTGTTTTCGCCCCTCACGCGCTGCGGACGAAACTTTACTTTAGGCCCCGTTAGCGGAACTTTTCCTGCCGCCGCCGCTTCCAAACTCACCGTGTGAAAAGTGGCCGTCAGAGTCCGGCCAGCAGCTCCGCGGTCCCGGCTTGCTTCTCCGCTGGAGTCCGCCGGGATTCACCGCAGTAGAAAAGCCGAAAAAGGAGGCGACAGAAGCGGGGAAGACGGAGCTGAAAGCGACGGAGGGAACCGAAGTCCTACCGCTGCCATAAGAGATGAGGTCACTGCGATAAATATAAAGCATGTCGTCATCGAAGCGCGAGTCCGATGAACTCAGCGACCTCTTAAAGGCGCAGGCACCGCTCTGAGCCGACAGTAAATACGCCGCTGTCAAAGCGACTGAATGGAGGAAAAAGTATGAATAAATAAATATGATCAGTTAAACTATCTTTTTTTTTAACATTTTCTTCAACAAAATAAAGGTTTGTTTAATGAAGTCTGAGTAAATCTTGTAAAAGGTCTCAATCACGTCACTTTGACAGGTTAAAGTAGCTTATTTCTGATGAATAAAAGTTAGATGGCTGGTTTAGAAACTATTGCTTTTCCCCCTATTTGCTTATTCTGAGATACAACCTGATATATCCTACTTTAATGTGAGAGATCCACATATTTGCATATTGTAGATGCTGACATATTAATGTCTATAAACTATTATTGGCAGATGTCCTATAATTTGGGCTGGATTAAAAATCCAAACATATCATTTCACTTCCATTTAAGTTACTGTTTATATAGCACTAGTTCTCAACATCATCATACAGACATAACTTCTATCCAACTATTTTCTGTACCACTTCATCTAATTCAGGGTTACGGATAGCTGGAGCCTATACCAGCAATCACCAGGCGATATTAGTTCATTTTACTGTAATCATGTTCATACAACATTCATTTTACAAAGATTTAATTAATAATTTCCACACAGAGTTTTATTATAAATCTTATAAATCAACATACATCATTCCACTGACTGCATACAGGTTGTCATGGAAACAACACACTGCCTCTTCACTATTACAGGGGATGAGGTTTCATGTTTGACCCTGTGACCTCTCCAGGCTGTACCCCGCCACCCGCCTGATGATTGCTGGGACAGGCTCCAGCTACCCTTCTCTGGTATAAGCAGCACAAATAATGGATGTTTTATGATGATATAAGACTTTTTTTCCTTGTTCTGTGGGCTTTGAATGTCTGTTCTTTGGTTGTGTAACATTCCTGCATCAGCTGGTTCTGTGTGTGGAGGTGGGGGTTCAGACTGGGAACAATGGGAGGGATGGAAACTGAAGAAAACTGAAAGGTTCCCTCATACTGGAGCAATTAGCATGCATGGCTAACTCACACTGATGAATGTGATCAAAGCTGCAGGGCAGCAACATGCTAAAAAAAACAGGGTTCCTGCAACTATAACACATCACCTGTAACAACAACACGCTACCTGTAACAAGCACACGCTATCTGTGACCATAACACGGTACCTACCAATGGAACACCTAACAGAACACAGTTCTTACAATCATAGACAAAAGATATTTGCAATAACAATACACACACACAAACACACACACACACACACACACATATATATATATATATATATATATATATTTAAACAAAAAAGTATTTTTTATATCAGATTTTTAAAAATGCCTGAATAAAATTTTTATTTGTTACGTAATTTCACATGTTTAACTAGCTTTTAGTTTTCTTTTAAGCTTGTTTGTGTTATTCTTGTGCGCCAACATTTGCTAATAAAGTTTTCATACGTATGACGTAAGCACGTAACGCTGACAGGAAGCGTACTGTAAACAGAGCAGAAAACAACAACAGTAGGGTCGCAGCTCTTCTGCTGTGTGGAGACAGTTCGGCTTGTTTTGGACTTAAGTTTGTCTCTTTCGGAACTTTAACTTTGTGGGTTCGAGGTTGTCTTTTCTTTCCGTCTCTGCGCTTTTAGCCAGGCGGAGCTAACGTGAGCTAGTTGCTTGCACGTTAGCGAAAAATATGGATGATAACAAGGTGAGGATGCTAACAGCTGCCAAACAGTTCATTAGTTAACTGCTGAGACCAGTTAACTAGTTAACATATATAACTAATTAATATCAATAACGATAAATATGTTCTGATCAGGTAACAGCCGTCTGGACGTTTCTTACATACACTGTAGCTAATTCATGCTAACGTTAGCATCTTACATCCAGACAGTTGTCGCCAAAGACGCTAAATATTTTAACCTGACTAGATAAATCAGTGTAACACCGATGTAGTTTATTTTATGTGTGTATCAGCAAAAAGCTGAGGTTTAGTGTACCCGTTTACTTTAGGGTTGCAAGGTCTGAGGACAGAAATTAGCAATTAGATCTATAAAAACCACAGACTTGGTTCATGACAAAAGAAAATAAGTTAAATGTTAAAAAATGTCCCAGTAGAAAACATCTGCTACTCATGTATTTAATTCAGCTCGTTTAATTCACAGGAACCAGCATGAATGTGTATTTACAGGCTGAATGAAATAAAGCTTTCGTCTCTTCCTGCGTTTGTTGCCAGATGATGACGAGCAAAATAAAGAAACCAGGAAAACGCGGCCGCAAACCCGCAAAGATCGACCTGAAGGCCAAACTGGAGCGGAGCCGGCAGAGCGCCAGAGAGTGCCGCGCCAGGAAGAAGCTGCGCTACCAGTATCTGGAAGAACTGGTCTCCAGTAAGGAGCGAGCCATCTGTGCCCTGCGGGAGGAGCTAGAGATGGTGAGGAGACGTGGTAAACATCTACACTGTGAAGGTGTCAGGATGTAACGCTGTGCTCTCTGTCGTCCTCTCCGCAGTACAAGCAGTGGTGCTCCGCCATGGATCAGGGCAAGATCCCGTCCGAGATCAAAGCTCTGCTGACTGGAGACGATCAGAAGATGCCTCAGGGCGGCAGTGGAACCAAGACGTCCAAAAACAACAAGAACAGCAGCATCAGCAACAGCCAGAGTTAGACTAGTTTCCCCTCACGCTTCAGCAGTAAACATCAGATAAACAACCTTTAGCCTCACATCAGGACGTTTAGTGGATCATTTGACTGTTTACAGGTCACATGACTGACCCGGATGTTTGGGTCTGCAGGACTTCCTGGACTGCTGCTGGTCTGGGATCAGATCAACGTGTCTGTGCGTGTGTGTGGCATTCACGTGTGCAGCACGTGAAAACAAAGATGGTGATGATGGAACGTTTGTGCACTTTTGATGTTTGTAGCTTTAATTAAAAGAAATAAAACACTGAAACCCTCTAAGAGAAAGTCCAGACCTCTTCCTGACTGCAGGAACCAGGCCCAGCAGAGTCCACACCTCGGCTGGAACCGGTTTGAGCTGGTGGTTTGAATATTGTAGCGTATAAGTGTTTGCAAAAACCAGAGAGGTTCTGTGGAGGTCCAGTTTGCATCCCTGCTCCAGATTCAGATTCAGATAACCTTTATTGTCCCACAGTGGGGAAATTGCAGCGCAACAGCAGCAGAAGACACGCAATATTAATATCATATTAACATCAAAATAATAACTCATACACAACCTCATAGGCTGTTGGATCAATTTAATTTGAGTCGAACATCTTGGAGCTGGGACACATGGAAAACCTGTAGGATGGTGGCCTTCGAGAGATAATATATATATATATATATATACACTGCTCACAAAAAATAAAGGAACACTTTATTTTATTGGGCCTGGCATGAAATCAGTTAAACCTGTCTGATCATTTTCTGGTTGGTTAAGCAGCTGAGGGCATCGTT
>JBAMHV010000025.1:970319-981539 GCA_037177535.1 Pseudomugil gertrudae
ATCCATCCATCCATCATCCATCCATCCATCATCCATCCATCATCCATCATCCATCATCCATCCATCATCCATCCATCCTCCATCCATCCATCATCCATCCATCCATCACCCATCCATCATTCATCCATCCATCCATCATCCATCCATCCATCACCCATCCATCATTCATCCATCCATCCATCATCATCCATCCATCCATCATCCATCCATCCATCCATCCATCCTCCATCCATCATCCATCCATCCTCCATCCATCCTTCCATCCATCCATCCATCATCCATCCATCCTCCATCCATCCATCCATCATCCATCCATCCATCCTCCATCCATCATTCATCCATCCATCCATCATCCATCCATCCATCACCCATCCATCATTCATCCATCCATCCATCATCATCCATCCATCCATCATCCATCCATCCATCCATCCATCCTCCATCCATCATCCATCCATCCTCCATCCATCCTTCCATCCATCCATCATCCATCCATCCTCCATCCATCCATCCATCCATCATCCATCCATCCATCCATCCATCCATCCTCCATCCATCCATCATCCATCCACCATCCATCCCTTCCTCATCCATCCATCATCCATCCATCCATCCACCATCCATCCCTTCCTCATCCATCCATCCATCATCCATCCTCCATCCATCCATCCATCATCCATCCATCCATCCTCCATCCATCCATCCATCCATCACCCCTCCATCCCTTCCTCATCCATCCATCCATCATCCATCAATCCATCCATCATCCATCATCCATCCATCCATCCTCCATCCATCCATCATCCATCCATCATCCATCATCCATCCATCCATCCTCCATCCATCCATCCATCATCCATTATCCATCCATCCATCCTCCATCCATCCATCCATCCATCCACCATCCATCCCTTCCTCATCCATCCATCCATCATCCATCCATCCATCCATCATCCCTCCATTATCCATCCATCCATCCATCTATCCATCATCCATCCATCCATCCACCATCCATCCCTTCCTCATCCATCCATCCATCCATCCATTATCCATCCATCCATCCTCCATCCATCCATCCATCATCCATCCATCCATCCATCATCCATCCATCCATCCATCCATCCTCCATCCATCCATCCTCCATCCATCCATCCATCCTCCATCCATCCATCCATCATCCATCCATCCATCCATCATCCATCCATCCATCCTCCATCCATCCATCCATCATCCATCCATCATCCATCCATCCTCCATCCATCCATCCATCATCCATCCATCCTCCATCCATCCTTCCATCCATCCACCCATCCATCCATCCATCCATCATCCATCCATCCATCCATCCATCCATCATCTTTAATCCTCCACATGATGCTGATCGTCTCTACATCCATCATCCCGCCCGGTCACCGTGTCCTCGTCCCTCTCTGAGCTCGACACTAAAAGCCTCGTGTGGTTTGAGGCTTCGCCGCTTTGCGCCCACAGAGTTTTTGGATCTCTGGAGCCTCCGGGACGCCTGAAGCTGTCGAAGCCCGGCCACAGAACAGTAAACCTGGCAGCGTCGGAGACCAGACTGTGGTCACGGTAAAGCCTCAGAGTGGTGGAAGCTAACAGGCTGCACTCATTTACTGTGTTCTGCAGCAGGGATGGAAGTCCTTCTGTCGAGGGTTTCACAAGCTCAGACATGTTCTCGATTAAAGCTTCACCGTATACGGTGAAGATGACAAACCGGCTCCTAAAGGAGATGCAACATATCAGAAAGGTCTGATGGAGACCAGAGGCTCTGAAAACCAGTGGTGGTGTGGTTCATACTGGTTCAACCTCCACTGGGTTTGCTTGTTTTTCCTGTTTTTACAGGGTACTCTGTCTTCCTCTGACACTATCAGTGTTTGGTTAAATAATCTCTTTGCTGCTTCAGAGAAAAGGTGCCTGCATGAAATCTGCGCGCAACATCGAACTGATCTTGCTTTTAATTATTTTTTATTATATTGTATTTTTCTATTTAGTGTTATGTACATATTTAAACCATCTGTAATGTTTTATAAGAAGCACTTTGAATGGTCTATATGAAATGAAAAATTAAAATTAGCTTGTAGCACTAGCTTGTAGTGCTAGTTTTTAATGCTAACCTAAAGCACTAGTTTGTAACACTAGCTTGTAGTGCTAGTTTGTAATGCTAACTTATATCACTAGCTTATAGCATTAGCTTGTAGTGCTAGTTTGTAATGCTAACTTATACCACTAGCTTATAGCATTAGCTTATAGCACTAGTTTGTAACGCTAGGTTGTAACACCAACTTGTTGTGCTAACTTATA
Organism: Pseudomugil gertrudae; assembly: GCA_037177535.1. Classification (NCBI taxonomy): domain Eukaryota; kingdom Metazoa; phylum Chordata; class Actinopteri; order Atheriniformes; family Pseudomugilidae; genus Pseudomugil; species Pseudomugil gertrudae. The sequence goes on from JBAMHV010000025.1 coordinate 972,639, forward strand.
TCACTAGCTTGTAGCACTAGCTGGTAGTGATAGTTTGTAATGCTAACCTAAAGCACTAGCTTGTAGTGCTAGCATGTAGCGCTAGCTTGTAGCAATGCCTGCATCATCTTTGGTGACTCCACAGACTTTAAATGAAAGACGGTCGAACCGTCCCAGCAGGTTACCATCTGAAGGACTTTGTCTCTGTGGTGTGAAAAGGGCTGTATAAATACAGTTTTAGTAACATCCACATACTTCACACACAGAAAATCCAGTTTATGCTGTTTATGGGGACACATGTTTGTCCCGTTTGTGTTGCTCTGTCTCACTGGGGCCTGAACTGGGAGCGATCCGGCCTCCATGCTGGGATTGATGGGAGCCGACTGGGCGTGTGGAGAGCAGTGGGTGGCTGCAGGAAAGACCTCACTCGGTGATGGAAAACATTCCTCTCGGTGACTCACCGTCATAAACATGTAAAATCATTACAGATACACGACAGAAAAGCTGAAGTCAGAAACTTCAGGACTGAAACAAAGACGCTCACTTTGAGCTTTTATTGTTGGGATTAAAGAAAGTTAAAGTCTCCCGGTAGAGCTCATGGTGGACGCCCACAGACCAAGCTTTCCTCTGGTTGCTAGGCAACGTTTACAGATGATAAAAGACAAGCATCCGTTATGCAAAGCCAGGACGTGGAGGTCCAGACGTCCCCTTAGAGACGGTATGCTTATTAGCATGAGCTAATCTGAAGATGGACTTTATCCAGATACGATAATATATAATAATAATATACAATAATATTATATCAAACTGTAAAGAAGAGACACAAAACAACAGATCATCAGGTGAGGAAGAAGAATGATGAAGAGGTGGCAGATTACTCTGGTTTCTCCTTCATGTGGATCAGAGCTGCTTTGTTGGGAAACAGCACCACCGCGTGGACATGTGGTGTAACTGCAGAATGTACAGACTCATCACAGGATGTGTTTACAGCACCTTTCTGGTAAAAACAGAACTGGTGCTCATGTCAGTACCTAAAAGTAAAACTAGTTAATACATTCAGATTTATTAAGCTAGAAACTCCAGGATCACCCAGACAGGAGACTAAGTATTAACTTTGAATGCAGGTGTGTTATTTAAACAGTAAACACACAATTTTACATTTATACAAAAACGCTTTGTCATGTAAATATATCATCCAACCCAAACTTTCACCGATAACACACGTCTGGGTTATAAAGTCCAACATTCATTAAGGGGAGAAATGTAAGTACGGTATGTTAGTGAGTAGAGGTAAAAGGAGGTTGGATAGATATGTCTAAAATGAGCAGCAGAGCGCCCCCTAGCGGCCTGACAGGAGGGATTCAGGGTCTGAGCTTAGCTCCTCTTCTTATCCCACCTGGAAGCTCTGCTCCTCTAGCTTACCATCCTGGAACACCTGGTCTAAATAACAAGCCACAGTTCCCATAAACTCTTATTTGTGTACACACAATGAAATACAACATAAATAAATGTTTTCATCATCATTTAAAATCTCAGCTGAACAATACAAACATTTCAATATCAACACTGTAGTAAATAAGTACCAGTATTAAATACTCCTTTATGTTAAATCAGTCAGACATCATCATGTTTGGAAAAACCAGGCAGGTAGAAAATCTGTTACTAACTGTTGCATCATCACTCCATACAAACAATTCACTCACCAGTTCCATATGCTAATCATTCATGTCGGCACGGTAGTGGGCTCCTATGATTTAACAAATACATCAGTTACTTAATAATCTATACTTCAGGTTATAGAGTGAAAACCAACCTAGCTCATTCCTAGGGTAACATTCCCAGACTTCTTCCAGCTGGTTATATTCATGCCTGATTGGCTGCACTACCCCACCTAACCACATGATGCTGCTACTGGAAGTGTGTGAGACACACACACACACCATTATCAGATAGTATTGAGTAATATAAAGCCTCAGAGTAAATTATAACCCAGGTTACATGATCATGCAGCCATGTCTCAGTGAAGCACATAAAACTGCACTCTCTATTCTTTCTGAGACCCGGTTAGCACCTGTTAGCATCAGTTATGTTAGCTAGCGATAGCACGTTAGCATCACTCCTGTCCTGCATCTTCATCTCTTTCTTTTCAACTCTGTTGGGATTTGAAGTTTTATTTCACTGATGATCTTGAATTTGGAGCATTATCAGTAAATCCTGGTGGTAAACAAGTCTCGTTGCCATGGAGACCAATAAGTTTTGAAATAGCAAATAGACTCATATATTACAAACATCACAAGCTAACACAGAGCTACTGTTCGCTGCCACCTAGCGGCGCATTACAGAAGAGAATTTATATTTAATTATAATAAATAATTATGATCATGAGCTCTGATTGGTCAGGAGGCAGCGTTCATCCAGAAGGACTTTTACACTTTTTACTGCTTTTATTTTGGCGGGAGAGGAGTTTTATGGTTCTTCTTCCTGAAGCTTTTCCAGATTCCAGATCAGGAATCCAGACATCATGATGAGCTGCTGGAGCACGACACACACACACACACACACACACACACACACGTCCAGGTTGCTGCACCGTCTGAAAACTCAACATGTTTGTGTTTCCGTTACCATGGCGACTCAGCAGCAAAACAACCCATAATCTTTCTTCTTCTTTGTAATTAATCGCGGTAACGTTTCCTCGGAGAACCACCTCAAGCAGGTCTCCTAGCAACGCTGTAACGAGAGCTTAGCGCTAAACAACGGCGTTACCACGGTGACGGGGCAGACAACAGGAAGGAGGCGTTTTTGTTTCCTTTACATGAGTTTTATTTCCCTCAGAAACACGTTTAGAAGAAGGTGTTTGGCCTCTTGGTGGTGAAACGAGGTTTGTGCTGGCGCCGCAGGACCCGGTGAGGCAGCGGGAACTTGATCTTGGAGTCCTGAGGAGAAAGAAACGGGTCACATGATCAGAACCGGGTGGAAGAAGCCCGGAGAGACTTGGGTCAGAGAGGAAGAGGAGCACACTCACGTGGAACTGCTTGATGGCCGGTCGGCGGCACTTGTTGGCGGCGATGACCTGAACCTTCATGATCTGGATGGAGTGAGCTCGGGCGCGATGGCGAGCTCCCATGTCCCGATCTGGAGGAGGAAACGTTTTATTTATACAGCATTAAGACGAGGCCACAGCGCCCCCTGCTGGACATTAATACAACACATTAATATAACACAAATCATCCCTCAAACACTTACAATCAAAACCTTTAAATATATATAAATATATATATATATATATTTATATAACGTTTAAATCCTTTACATAAAAAAATAAATGAAAAACTAATAAAAAACAATTTTAAAAAATCTAAATAAATTTAAAAAATATAAAAATAAAAAATAATCAAATACAAAATAAATAAATTTAAAAATATATATATATAAAACCTTTAAATAAATTAATTAAAAAAACACAAAAACATTTAAATCCTTAAACATAAAAATAAATTTAAAAAAATAAAAAACATTTAAAAAAAATAAAAATCTAAATTAAAAAAATATATAAAATAAAAAATAATCAAATAAATACAAAATAAATAAATAAAAATACATATATATATATATATATATATATATATATACATACACAAAACCTTTAAATCTTTTACATAAAATAAAAATAATAAAAACCCCTTTACATCCATTTATTTAATCCCTGAAATACGTTTGATGCTAAATGACTAAAACAAGTTAATTAAACCCAGTTCGCCCCGTTTTCCGTCCACATCTGGACCAGTTCTGGTTCTGACTGGTCCTCTTATTAAAACCCTGTGTGTGACGGTCGATCCGGTTTAAACTCCTCTCACTCCCTCGCCTGCCACTCGGACCCGCTGCAGCGCGGCTACGCTAACAGAAGCTCCGTTTCCCGGTTACCACGGAAACCAGCTCCGGACCGGTAGCGATACTCACAGCACTGGGTGACGGCTCCGGACGTAGTCAGGTCTCTGTACTCGCGGTACATGTTGTGGGTTCCACTGCGAGAGTCGTAACGCAGCCAGATACCGAAGTTCTTCACCTTCAGAGGCGTCTTCTCGTGGACCTGAAGCGGCAGATCAGAGGCGTCACACACACACACACACACACATTTACAGACACCTCCTCCTCATCCTCCCGGCTCCACACCTACCAGGCCACAGTAAACAATCTCCCCGGAAGCCTTCTTCATCTTCCTCAGCTGGGAGACGAAGTACCAGAAGCGGGACTTTGCCACGATGTGGTTGGGGGCAAAGATCCTCATGCGGTACAGAGGAGGGGTGGGGTTCTTCGCAGAGGGCAGCAGGCGCCCTATGACCTTATACTCCCTAAGCTGCGGGCAGAAACATCATCAGGAGCGAACAACAACAACAACGGGAGGCTTGTCGAACCTTGAATTCACTTTCAACGGCACTTCAGCGTCAGAGAAAGGCGACAAGGATCGTTTTCTGTCGGCACACCAGACAAAATCACACCACTGGAGAAACGGTGTGACCTTTGGGTTTGGGTGCACGAAACACAAATTAAACCACCGATCTCCATCAGACCGGAGCGCGGATCGATTCTGGGTCATCTTTCAGCTCAGGGGATGCTGCATTGTGTTGTTTCGGTTCATCGGGATACACAGGTAAGCTTAAATAAGATGCATGTGAACATAAACCTGCAGCAGGTGGGCACTTTCTTTCTGACTAATGCAGAATCCCATAGAAAAAACATGAAATTATTAAATTACTTCTACAAAAAAGGGACAGCTTTTCACTAAAACCAACTATGATGGACCCTTACAAGCTAATAAACACATCGTCGCTCTAAAAATGTCACTTAAATCATAAGTTACTGAAACTAAACTTGTTAAGTTTGGTTAAAATCCACGTTGAGGACACTGCAAGCTTATAGCAAATCAGCTAAATGGCTAATGAGATACTTTTACTGCTTTTAGCAACATGTGATCTAAATTAATTAACGTTACATTTACTCTAATAGTTTACCTTTCGTTTTGTTTAACTTTAACACGCAGAGTTTTAACTTAAACCCTCGCGGTCCACATGGTGCCGTGGCCGCCATGTTGTAGCCGCAGAAGCATCGGAGCGAACATGAAAAAAATGATCACTTTAACGTATTTTTTCATGTTAACTGCGTGACAAATTAAACTAAATAAATGTTATGTCATCGTTTTTGCCCTCGGTAGTCGTGTGTGGACGGTGGTTAGGGATAAATAAGGAGTTTACGTACTGTGCCGGACGCCTTCATGGTGTCTCTCTGCTCACTGCCACGGTAAAAGAGGAAGTAGTAGGGCGGAGTCTGCGCATGTCAAGTGGAGCAGCGGGCGTCTGGGCTCAAATTACCCGGATGTGAAAACATCAACAGTTCTGAACTGATTAATACAGCTGTTCTAACATTTATCTGTTAAATATAACATTTATCTGTTAAATAAGCATGATAACTTGTTAACATTTATCTACAGACGCTTAATTTATTCTTCGTGTATTTTGAAAAACAACTTTTATAAAGTAAAGATTGTTAGTTGGTAGAGACTGAGACTTTTCCCCATAATTTTATTGAATAGTTTTCAAAATAGGACAGAACAGAATATAACATGTGGGCATAATAGAGATATCAGTCAACAATAAGAAGGGATAAAGTGATAAATTACATACAGGTATTACCGAGTGGATATATTGTATTTATCAAATAGGTTAAAAGTTTTGGAATTTCTTCCCGGGTCGGAACCTTTCCTCCTGGGCCCCGTCGTGACCCGGATGCTAATCACGCGCGGACACGCTGCACCGCCGCTCTGTGATTTCAACCGACATGCGACTGATTTCTGGAGTGTTCCCCGCGGCTCCGTGGTGAGCTAACCACGGAGAAAACACCGGATGAGTTAGTTTTCATTAAGGTGAGTTGTTCGGCTCCGTGAAAGCTGAGAAACTGAGAGTGGAAATAAAAAAAAAATCCGGTATCGCGCGCGGAGTTTGTCTTCATGTGATGTGTCATAGCGGTGATACGTTAGTAGACGTGAGCGGTGTGTTCGTTACCCGGCCGAGATAAACCGCGATAAAACACAATAAAACAGCCCTGTCTTCCCCCCCTGCGACAGGAGCAGCTGCTACCAGAAAGCTCTGCGTGAAATCGGTGCGTTTTATGTCGCTTTCTTCCCTTAAATCGGCTCCTCCGGTAGCTAGTTGCTAACGTTAGCTTAAGCTAGCCGCTGTCGGCTAGTTTGCGACAGGACGGAGTTGTTAGCACGTAGTGCTAACTTTCTGAGGAGTTACCCAGCATATGTCAACTTCTCCCATACGAGGGGACATTTAAACGATTCGTTTACTTCTTGGAGAAGAGGTACAGGTTCGGTTCCGGTCCAGTGTGGCGCTGTTACAGCGGTGTTGTGTCTGTGTTGCATCATGTTGCTGCCATGTTGTGTTGGGTAAACACAACAAAAACAAGAAGATTTGTTCCTGTTGCGACGCACATAACGGAAACTTTGTAAATAATAATAATAATAATAGTTACTTTATTCGTCCCCGGAGGGAAATATAAGGCATAAAGAACCAGTTTAAACTGGATCTTTGTCACAAAGACTCATCATTTCTTTAGTTTTACCCTAAAAAGAAGCAAAGATCAGATTTTAGAGCTGAACCAGGAGCTGACGATGCATCTGATCCATCATCTGATCCATCATCTGATCCATCATCTGATCCATCTGGCTGAAGCTTCAGATGATGTGGTCTCCATGGAAACGTGGCTGTCATAAGAGATCGGGTGTGATGGAGTGTGACGTGTGAGAGTCCTAAACCACCTGCAACCTGCGTCCATGTACCCGGTGATGATGATGAAGATGGTGATGATGATGATGGTGGGGATGGTGATGATAATAGTGATGATGATGATGATGATGATGAAGATGGTGATAATAGTGATGATGAAGATGGTGATAATAATAGTGATGATGAAGATGGTGTGGATGATGAAGATAGTGATGATGGTGGGGATGAAGATGGTGATGATGATGATGGTGGTGATGATGAAGGTGATGGTGGGGATGATGATGATGAAGATGGTGATGATAATAGTGATGATGAAGATGGTGTGGATGGTGATGGTGGGGATGATGATGATAATAGTGATGATGAAGATGGTTATGATGATGGGGATGATGATGATGGTGGGGATGAAGATAGTGTGAAGATGGTGGGGATGATGATAATAGAGATGATGAAGATGATGGTGATGATGATAATAGTGATGAAGATGGTGGGGATGATGATAATAGAGATGATGGTGATGATGATAATAGTGATGATGATGAAGATGATGATAATAGTGATGATGATGATAATGATGATGATGCTTCTTCCTCCGTACAGATGAACCAGATCTCCCCGCCAGCAGAGACGAGCGGTCCTAACTTGGAGCAAAGCTAACCCACGAATGGCCTGCCGCTCTGTCGCTGCAGTCATGGACGAGCAGGCCCTGCTGGGGCTCAACCCCAACGCCGACGCCCGCTACAGGCAGCGGGTGAGCCGCCATCATCCAACACCACGATGCTCACAGGGTAGCGTCATCCTAACTCTGTGTGTGTGTGTGTGTGTGTGCAGGCCATGGCTTATTTCGAGCAGCTGAAGGAGTCTCTGGACGCCTGGGAGGTGTGTGCCGAAGCCCTCGCTAAAGGGGTTTACAGGTGAGTGTTTGTTCTGGCGGCCATGTTGCGACCGAAGCCCCGCCCCCTCTGACTTTGTTTTTATCTGCGTCGCAGCGACGACCACGTCAAGTTCTTCTGCTTCCAAGTTTTGGAGCACCAGATCAAGTTCAGGTGAGGAAGAGGAGGATGAAGAGGCTTTGCTAAGCGGACCTGAGCTGACGTGGGTGTGTTTTGTGTTGCAGACACGGCGGTCTGAGCGCCACCCAGCAGCAGCTCATCAGAGAGACGCTGATGAAGTGGCTGCAGTGTCAGGTACGACGTTCACTTCCTGGTTACGTCACGGCGACGCCCTTCAGCCAATCGGATCGGAGCTGGTTTAAAGGAGCCTTTTAATGGTCATAGTGGTGTTTTTTACTGGTTTGTCTGCAGCTGATGAACACTCAGCCTGAGAAGCCCTTCATCAGGAACAAGGCAGCTCAGGTGTTCGCCCTCACCTTCGTCATGGAGTACCTGACTCTGTGGCCCGAGTTCTTCTTCGACATCCTGTCCCTGGTGGGTCTGAACCCCCATGGCGTCGACGTCTACCTGAGGACGCTGATGGCCATCGACGGCGAGGTGGTGGACAGGGACATCCTGCACACGCCGGAGGTGAGCGGCGACTCCCCACAAAACACACGATTCACGGCGAAACGTCGAGAACGTGAAGCGTTTTCTCGTTTTTTACCGACGGGTCAGTTTGATGCTGGTCCAGCAAGACTTTGCTAACCGCTAGCTGATCACACATTGATGCTAATGTGGCTTTTTAACCCCAAATAGCATCTAATTTGCATAAATCTGATCTTTTAAAGTCTGAAATTATTTGTGCAGTTTTTTTAAACAAACTTCTTTTAAGTTTTTATTTCTTCTGACAAAATAAAACTAAATTGTTTTTTGTTTCTGAAGCTGCCAAAAAATTCATTTTGTAATCCTGTTAGCTCTTTAGCTCATTTGCTTGGTAGCTCTTTGGCTCTTTAGCTTGTTGGCTCATTAGCTTATTAGCTTGTTGGTTCATGAGCTTGTTAGCTTGTTGGTTCATGAGCTTGTTAGCTTGTTGGTTCATGAGCTTGTTAGCTTGTTGGTTCATGAGCATGTTAGCTCGTCGGTTCATTAGCTCGTCGGTTCATTAGCTCGTCGGTTCATTGGCTCGTTGGTTTGTTAGCTTGTTGGTTCATTGGCTCGTTGGTTCATTAGCTTATTAGCTCGTTGGTTCATTAGCTCGT
>JBAMHV010000025.1:1305677-1318013 GCA_037177535.1 Pseudomugil gertrudae
ATACACACCTCAGAACAGGGTTATAAGGTGTGTGTGGAGCGAGACACATCTCAGAACAGGGTTATAAGGTGTGTGTGGAGCGAGACACATCTCAGAACAGGGTTATAAGGTGTGTGTGGAGCCAATGACCTGTGGGGCCACAGTGCTACTTATTCTTACGATTATTTGACTAATTCCTAGGATTATCTCTGACTTTACTCATTTTTAGGATGATAAATCAATCATATGATTACTTTACTCATTGCAATGACTACTCGTTCCTAGGATAACTTAATTCATTCCTAGGATTACTTGACACATTCTTACATGTTGTGTTCCAGGTGAGTTTCCTCTGGCACTGTAAGACACATGTTGACTCTAACACGTATGTGGTAATCTGACATGTAAGAATTATTGAAAATGGCGGAAAACTTTTACCAACTAAACCTCAGATGTCTGAGTGTCAGTGAATGCATGAACACGTTCCAGATTGTCTGACTTCACTCGTTTTTGTTTGTATGATGAGGCGAGTCGGGTCAGGTGGTCAGGATAATGAATATGAAGGAGGTAGTTCCTCCTTCCAGGAGAACGAACCGGAACGTTTGGATGATGGAAGAAGACCGTTTCAGGTCACTGGACAAAGTAGAACTCATTAAATGTGCTTCAGAGATGCGTCGGTAAGCCTCCATCAGAGAGAGGCTGTGTGAGGCCCCCCAGCTGGCCCCTGCACCCCTCTGTTCTCATGATCCACCTGAAGGTGGAGGAGGACACAGTGAGGAGGGGGGGTGCTGCTGGTGGAACAGGGGGCCCATTGATGCAGCGAGTTCTTTGAAGTGAAGAGATGAGGACAGGTGTGTCCAGGTGAATATAGAGGAGAGGTGTGTATTCAGGTGAGGCTGCGAAAATGAATTCAGGTTTATTAAAGTTTAAATGAGGTCATGTGATCGCAGTGACTCCGCCCTCTTATGCTCTGGATTATGGAGTTCCTGTCGGATGCTGCAGGTCCTCTCTGGTCTTTTAGGACCTGTTGGGTCCTGGAGGTCCTGTCTGGTCTTTCAGGTCCTCTCCAGTCTTTTAGATCCTCTCTGGTCTTTCCGGACCTGTCTGGTCCTGGAGGGCCTGTCTGGTTTTTCAGGTCCTCCCTGGTCCTGGAGGTCCTCTCTGGTCTCTCCAGACCTGTCTGGCCTTTCAGATCCTATCTGGTCTTTCAGATTCTCTCTGGTCCTGGAGGTCCTCTCTGGTCTTTCAGATTCTCTCTGGTCCTGGAGGTCCTCTCTGGTCTTTCTGATCCTCTCTGGTCTTTCAGATTCTCTCTGGTCCTGGTGGTCCTCTCTGGTCTTTCGGATCATCTCTGGTCTTTCAGGACCTGTCTGGTCCTGGAGGTCCTCTCTGGTCTTTCAGATCCTATCTGGTCTTTCAGGTCCTCTCTGGTCCTGGATGTCCTCTCTGGTCTTTCAGATCCTCTCTGGTCTTTCAGGTCCTCTAGTCATGGAGGTCCTGTTTGGTCTTTCAGGACTTGTCTGGTCTTTCAGGCCATCCCTGGTCCTGGAGGTCCTCTCTGGTCTTTTAGATCCTCTCTGGTCCTGGAGGTCCTCTCTGGTCTTTCAGATCCTCTCTGGTCTTTCAGGTCCTCTGGTCCTGGAGGTCCTCTCTGGTCTTTCTGATCCTCTCTGGTCTTTCAGATCCTCTCTGGTCCTGGAGGTCCTCTCTGGTCCTCCAGATCTTCTCTAGTCCTGCAGAACCTGTCTCATCCTGTGGTGCAACGTTTTTTCTGTCTCCAGGAGAGAAAACCAGACCCTGACAGAATATTTGTGGTTAAAATCTCGTGGAGATCTCTGATGGACCAGGTTTGTGGAGGTTTAAGTAAATCACCTGGTCTGACTGATAATACTTCTCTTTGGAAACAGAGCTTATCAGAATTTATTGCCACCGGGGGAAGTAATGGTTTCCTGTTGCCATGGAAACGGATTAAGACCCTTTCAGGTTCAGGATTTAAAGTGTCACTTCTTTCTCCGCTTGTGTTTCCTCACGGTGGATCAGATGAGAGGCATTCTCGGCGACGTGGCGGCGGCTCGGCTGAAACGGCCGCTTGTTGCGAAATGAAAGCCTGGCGGTGCGTTTGGTGTCCCGCCGTCCGTCCCAATTCCACCGTTTACTCTGAGCTCAGGTACGAACAAGAAAATCCCTGTTAAGTTTTCTTGTCGCACTTTGTTGCGAGCTGAGGCGCCGGCGTGAGGAATGTGACGCTGCCACGAGGAAACCTGCGGCACAAAAAGAAGAAGAAGAAGACGGAGAGTGTTTGGCAGGACGTGGAGGACGGCTGTCGCTGTGAAGATCCCAAGGGCCCCCCGAACTCACCTGGTGGGTTCATGTGACCTCTGACCTCTGAGATGATCAAGGTGATGGAACAGAGGAGATGAAGGAGGAGGAGAAGCTGATGAAGAAGTGAATACTTTACTTCTTATCACCATGGTAATGTACGGTGACCTGCTCCACAGCAGGTTATGTTCTGGATTACAGATCAACCAGTATAAAAGCTCCTCCTCCCAACCAATCAGAGCTCTTGGAAAATGCCCCGCCCATTCTGATGTCATTGGTGAGCAGATCACAAAGAGTTTAGGAGAGGAAGGTTTGTGGGACGAAGACACGTCCTGACCCGTGTCACTGAGCTAAGCAGGACTTTTCTGTCCCTGTCACGGTTTATCTGGACCAGCTCGGTCACACTGCGGAACCAGAACCAACCAGCTGTCCTCCATCTGTCCTCCATCTGTCCTCCATCCTACCAGCTGTCCTCCGTCCTTCCAACTGTCCTCCATCCTACCAGCTGTCCTCCATCTGTGCTCTGTCCTTCCAACTGTCCTTCATCCTTCCAACTGTCCTCCATCCTACCAGCTGTCCTCCATCTGTCCTCCATCCTTCCAACTGTCCTCCATCTGTCCTCCATCCTACCAGCTGTCCTCCATCTGTCCTCCGTCATTCCAACTGTCCTCCATCTGTCCTCCATCCTACCAGCTGTCCTCCATCTGTCCTCCATCTGTCCTCCATCCTACCAGCTGTCCTCCATCTGTCCTCCATCCTTCCAACTGTCCTCCATGTGTCATCCGTCCTTCCAACTGTCCTTCTATCCTACCAGCTGTCCTCCATCCTTCCAGCTGTCCTCCATCCTACTAACTGTCCTCCATACTACCAACTGTCCTCCATCCTACCAACTGTCCTCCGTCCTACCAACTGTCCTCTGTCCTACCAGCTGTCCTCCATTCTACCAGCTGTCCTCCATTCTACCAGCTGTTCTCCATCCTACCAGTCGTCCCCCATCCCACCTGTTGTTCCATCTCCTGTCCTTGTTTCAGGATTGTGGTCTCCTGGTCCAGCCTGGTGTCTCCTGTGGTCTTCAGCCTCACATCACATTTCAGAGTCCGGTTCAGAGCTGCAGCTCTGGACATGTCCCAGGTCTGATGTCTCACCAGCATCCTTATTACCTGATGATCATAGCATCATCCATTTGTCTGTCTCACATGTGTCGACTGTCTACCGCTGTCTCTCCAGGTCGGTGGGTGGTTCCATGTCTCAGCTGTTCTGACAACAGAACATGTGATTGGAGAGAGGTTTCCTGGCAACCAGATGGCTGTTTCTACCCGGTGGTGCCCCGCCCCCTGCTGCAGGAATGTTTGAGTGACAGGAAGGTGGGGTCAGCTGATCTGGTGTCTCTGACGGGGGTTGGTCTCTGTCCCAAATGAGACGGCTCACCTGTGGTTGCTGCTCCTCAGGTTTTGTTCATCGGAGACTCGACCAATCGCGGGATGATGTACTTCCTGATGGAGCGGGTCAACTCCAGTCTGGAGGACTGGGGGAAAGCTCACGACACGCTGGTCTACCAGAACCTGAACGGAGGACGGACTCAGGTCAGCTACTCGTATTATCCTCAGTTCTGGTTGGACAGAGAGCAGCGGCCGACGTTCAGGGAGGCACTGCAGCAGCTGCTTGTCAGGTGAGAAGAAGTTACCTGTCAAGTGGAGGCGGAGACACATGCTGCCTCTCATCATCTGTTTATTTCTGTAAAGGTCACGACCCCTGGACAATTCTAATATGACCGTTCTGGTTGTGGGCGGAGTCCAGTGGCTAAACACCAACCACCTGAGGACAGTCAAGGAAGTGTTGGGCAGGTAAGCGTTGTTGACACACAGGTGTCCATCTAGCAGAGGACGTCGCACTGAGGAACTTAGTACTCCTCTTTCTCTTCTTCCTCAGAGAGTCTCTGGATAACATCCTGGTAGTGGTGAAGTCTTTGGGTCTGGGCTTCCACCTGCCTGTGGACGGGGTCCGGTCTCTGAGTCTGGTGGGTCTGTCTCCTGCTGCCAGTTAAAAGCGGGTCCACATTGGAGGTCCTCAGACCTGCTCATGTTCCTCTCTTCCAGGTGGAGATACAAAATTTGTTTAGAGAGAACGGAAATATTGTCGCCGCTGCAAAGCATCATGGGTACGAAGTCATCGACACGTTCAGCATCACGATGGGCCGATACAAAGAGTTCCTGCAGGGACAATGTGCCTGCCACTTCCACGAGGTAACCGAACAATCTGCTGATTCATACCCAAAACCAGCAGACAGCAGCAGCATCCAAAAGATCATGATTTATTCTGAAAATCAGCGGATTTTTTATCTCCAAAGCATCTAATTTATAACCCAAATCTGCTGATTCATCTGATAAAATTAAAACATTACCCCCCAAAAAAACAATATTTATGATGAAAACCTGCAATTTTCCCCCAAAATCAGCTGATTTATCATCATTCAGTGTTTCGGTTACCAAAATAAAGTTCCAGCTTACCAAACAGACATTTTAATTTCCAAAATAAACTTTGTAGTTCGGCCAAATTTTTCTCAGAATAATTTATTCTTTTTTTTTTTAAATAAAAACTTTTACGTTTCTAAATAAAAGATTTGTTGGAACTGGTGTCCCTGACTACCCGCCTCAATTCACATCTTCTGTCCTCCCAGGTCGAGAAGTTCAGGTCCATGAAGACTCCCCATGACTCACAATCTTCCAGCAAGAAGCCAGGAACTGCCGGATACACCGGACCCGGACCTGCCGGATACACCGGACCTGTCGGATACACCGGACCCGGACCTGCCGGATACACCGGACCTGTCGGATACACCGGACCCGGACCAGCTGGATACACCGGACCCGGACCTGTCGGATACACCGGACCCGGACCTGTCGGATACACCGGACCCGGACCAGCTGGATACACCGGACCCGGACCTGCCGGATACACCGGACCCGGACCAGCTGGATACACCGGACCCGGACCTGCCGGATACACCGGACCCGGACCTGTCGGATACACCGGACCCGGACCAGCTGGATACACCGGACCCGGACCAGCTGGATACACCGGACCCGGACCTGTCAGAGTAGGATCAGAATTCCAATACACCGTGCTGGACACGGTCCAGAAAACGGGGTCCAATCCCCAAAGCTATCACGTCAGAGGACCAGTGAACCAGGTCTACTCGGAGATCCTGCTGAGTCGTCTGTGTCCCACAGCCAGAGGCAGCAGGTGAGACTCACCTGGTTCCAGAAGGAGAACAACGATGGAACTCCAGCAGAATGACGGCGAGAATCTCAGAAGGTCGGATAAGGAATGACGGTTGATCACATGATGTCATTGTAATAAAAACACGGAAGTTTTTTTATGCAAAGTTTCCAGAACGTGAACATTAAGAAATATCCTGTTTTACCAAATTACTACAGATAATCTGATTACTACAGATAATCTGATTACCACAGGTAATCTGATTACTATAGGTAATCTGATTACTACAGGTAACACGATTACCTATGAGACTACCCAGTAGTAATTGGATTACCTGGTAAGGATCAAACTACACTGTAGTAATCAGATTACTTGGTAATGAGACTACCTAGTAGTAATCAGATTACTTGGTAAGCTCAAGACTACCAAATAGTAATTGGATTACCTGGTAATGATTGATTACACTGTAGTAATTGGATTACCTGGTAAGGATCAAACTACACTGTAGTAATCAGATTACTTGGTAATGAGATTACCTAGTAGTAATCAGATTACTTGGTAAGCTCAAGACTACCAAGTAGTAATGGGATTACCTGGTAAGGATCAATCTACACTGTAGTAATTAGATTACTTGGTAATGAGATTACCTAGAGGTAACCAGATTACTTGGTAAGCTCAAGACTACCAAATAGTAATTGGATTACCTGGTAATGATTGATTACACTGTAGTAATTGGATTACTAGGTGTTTTTTAATTGACGGAGGGTTTCCTGTTTTGATCAGCTGATCAGAAAAGTGTTTAAACTTCTGAAGACCAGTTAAATTGTTACCTGACACAACTAGTTTAGATTACACTAACTAGTCCTTTTAGTACTCTTTCTAGTTTAGTCCAAAAGAGCTGATTTTTAATGTGCACTAACTAGTCTCTAAGTTATTCTGTAGGACTTCTATAACTAACTAGTTTATGTATCTAACAGCTGGTTTGCTTAACTAGTAGTAGTAACTAGTGATTTATTAATGTGACCTATGACTAAAATTCTACTTTGGTTTGTTTTACTGTGAAGCAAACCAGTTTAACTGTACTACCATATACTAACTAGTAACATGGATACACGTTCTAACAGCTGTTTTTTTAACTAGTACTGCTTAGTTATTTTTTAATAATACCAGCACTAACTACCTTTTTACCGTTATGCAGCCTTACCAGGTTTGACTTAAAGTTAATATTGTCTGTTTATTTTTATCCAATTCTATAGTAATTAATAATGTATCTAACTAGTTAATAACACACTATCAGGAAGAATAACTTTATTTATGTTTAACTATTTACGACAAAAGCTTTTATTTAAACTAACTATAGTTAGTATAAATAAAAGTTTATACTAAAAGTTTAATTCTGGTTGACTTATTAAATCTTGTATAGGCTACACTAACTAGTAGGCTAACTAACTGGCCTTTTAATACAGTAGTCTCTTAACTATGCAAACTAGTTGACATAGTAAACTATACTTGCACACAAACTAGTCTTTGACTCGTTAACTTGTTTTATGCACATTTAAAAGGTCTGTTATGCATTTTAACTAGTTGTATACTTACTAATGTTTGGTAACTTAAGTCTTTTAGTAACTATGTGGTGAACCGTCCAATCACGGGAGGCCTCCTGGTGGTTCTGCTGTCAGCATCTGAGCTGTGATTGGTGGCCTCCTCAAACAGAAGCTGCTTACTGGTGTGGATCTATCAGAACCGAATCCCGGATGAAAACCGGGTTTAACCAGAACTACTGGTTGATATATTTTTCTACAGATGTTTATTTTGTTTTTCTGAACTTGTATAAAATGTATTTATATAAAGTTTGTTCTATATGTGTTAATAAAGTTTGAATTATTCGGGTTTTTAGTCCCGTTTCTTCAGGTTTTTAATAATCACAACGTCTGGAATCCATTCGACCAATTACAGTCCGGCTGTGACGTCAGCGCCCGCGCTGGTCCAATGAGGATTGCCCCGAACGCGGACTGGTCCAGTCTGCAGCTTCTCTGTCCCCACAGAGAAAACTTTAGAGGATCAGAGAGCACGCTCAGGTCCGAATCAGCGCGCGCAGTGCGGGACCGGGTTTAAGCATGACACAGAGACTCCTCGCGGGCGCGTGAGGAAGGGATGGAGACCCGGAGCTGCATGTGGACTCTGCTGCTGATCTCCTTTTGTCCGCTGCGCGGCAGGACCAGCTGGGTGTAAGTACCGGACCCGCAGACCCGGACCAGGAGCGCTCTGGACCGCATGCGCACACGGAAGATAAAAAATTAAGTTAATATTTTTATTTTCTGTTTATAAGTGAAACAGGTTTTTTTTCTCTCTCTTGGAAATAACCGCGAGCCTACAGGAATAGCTGTGCGCACGCAGGCTGTGTACCTGCTCAGGTAGGCCGAACCAGACTGTGCACGAGCGCGAAAAGCCTACAAATGTTTATTTTATTTTATTTTAACTGAGACCACTTGATTAAAATAAAAACGCTCCGTGTCCAATCTAAAAAAAAACAAAAGTTCTGTTCATCCGGGACGGGTTCTGCTCAAAGCAGAAGGACCGAGACCCAATTCAGATATAACTAAAATAAATAAATAAAAAAGTCAATAAACTTCTGATTTAATCTCGCGCGCGCGGCCGGTAAACTCGCCCCGATAGGCCTCTGAGGTCTGAGATCACGGTCCGGTTCCGGTCCAGCTGCTCCGTGAACATGAAGCTGTTTGATATGTTCACGTGGTTCGGGTTTAAGTGGTCGCACGCGCACAGCTTTCATGGAATTTATTTAGAAAATTTAATAACGCAAATGTCGCGCAGCTGCACGTCCCTCACGCGCACATGCACGTAAAAGCTTTGATTTAATTTAACTAAAAAAAACTGCAGATTTGTTTTCAAAACACATTTATCTGTTTTATATTTTTAAATTTTTTTAAGTTAAAACAAAAATTGAGATAAAATTTGACTCAAACATAAAAGAGAGAAATAAAATAGTCTCTCTTGTTTCTCACTCCTCCGGACCTCCTCCGGACCTCCTCCGGACCTCCTCCGGGCCTCCTCCGGACCTCCTCTGGACCTCCGGTCTTTCCCCACTAACCTAGCCTCCTTCCTCCACAGGTGGCTGGGCGCGACCTCCGCAGGAGTCCCGGAGAAGCTGAGCTGCTCTGACGTCCCTCTGAGCGGCCGCCAGCGCGAGCTCTGCCGCCGGAAACCATTCCTGCTGCCCAGCGTGCGCGAGGGAGCGCGCCTCGCGATCACGGAGTGTCACAACCAGTTCAGGCACGAGCGCTGGAACTGCTCCACGTCACAGGAGCTGAACGTGTTTGGTCACGAGCTCACGAGCGGTAAGTGTGGACTGGAAAGTGGGGACAAATGAGGACAAAATAGTGGACTGGGAGGTGCTGGACAGTGGAGCAGGATTGAGACAATATATATGGTGGACAGATAAGATGGTGGACAAGATGATGGACATGGTGGGACTGGATTGGACGAGGAATGGGGAATTGGGACAAGATGGTGGGAACAAACAGTGGGGCAGCAAAGTGAGGCAGGTTGGGGACGAGATTGAGGACAGGATGGTGGGATGGGACCGGGGACAGGATGGTGGGATGGGACCGGGGACAGGATGGTGGGATGGGACCGGGGACAGGATGGTGGACCTAAAGGGGACAGACAATAAAACTGATTGGTCTCTCGTCTATTTTGGACATCAGCTCCGACTCTGAATTAGAATAAGCGGGACAGATGGTGGACATTTCCCAACCAAAGACTAAACTATGTGAAATGGACACGTCCTTCAGAGGGACACATTCCTGGAACGAACTGGAGCCATCAGAGAAATTGATCATTACACATGATTTAAAAACGACCTTGAGCGACCTTTAAAAAACCCTGAATGCATTAAGCGGCTGTTTTTCTAATGGTTCTGGTTTTTATGGTCCCATAACAGAATCCAGGCTCTCACGTTAGATATTAACCCTAAAGCTGGATATGCTCCAATATTAGCAGCTAACGTCTAAAAGCACCTGAAGAAACCAAAGTAAAGCTTCTAGAAGAACCAGAACGGAGCAAATCCCCATAAACTCCCATTTTAAAGAGACCATCTTCATAAAAATATTTTAGCTTTTTAGTTTTATTTATTTAATCTTAAAATCCTACGATGCTTGTAAGTGTCATTGAAATTGAAATAACATGAAAAGAAGTTAAAAACTTTGTTTTTGTTCTAAATGCCAAAATTATTGGTTGTTTGAAAATGATTATTCTTTACAATATGAAAGGGATTTTTTTGTCGTTATGGGATTTATGTTAACATTTTAATGTAATAATATTAGTATCGCGAGGTTTGACATGAGTATAAAAGCCTGCGAGAGTTGGATACGCACAGATATGCGATGGAGTTGGACTGAGATACATCTGCAGTCGATGGACAAACTAGCTTGTAGCATAAATCTGCACAAAGCTAAGCTAAGAGGTAGCGTTTCGTTCAATTGTATGTTTCTTAGGCCTGAAACTACTGTTTCCTCTCCTGTTTTCACGGTGTTTGTGAAGTGGGGATAGGCTGATTGGAGACTCTAAATGGCCCATAGGAGTGAATGTGTGTGTGTGTGTGGGTGTGTGTGTGTGTGTGTGTGTTGGCCCTGTGAAGGACTGGCGACCTGTCCAGGGAAGCGGTAGAAAATGGATGGATGGAAAAACAAAACACTATCTACGTGAATCTGTTGTCCTAAGCAATGATGAGTCTGGTGGCCTAAAATCTTCTTTAAGTAACACTTATAAAATAAAATGGATAAAATATTTTAACATTTAGGGGGTTTAGAGTTTGTGTGCATTCCCAAAATTCCCATTAATCTTTCCAAATATCACCAACAGCTACAGTTAGCTTTATCTCTCTCTCTCTCTCTCCAGTGTTACATCTGGAACAACTGGAATATACTGTACAAATACCAGACTTTATTTTCTCTGGTTTAACTACAATATTATCCATGTTCATCAGCTGCTTAATAATAAAGGTTTTCAGAAAAGACTTTAACTGTATTTGATGTTATTCCACCCGGTTTGCTCAAAGGCATTTCCTCTATCCAGCCGAGTCCTCATGACCCCAGACAGACTACTGTAAGCTTTCCTTCTCAAATGGACCGCCTGGTCTCATCCCCATCTTACCCTACTGGACCGCTTTGGTTCAGAACCATGACTGGATTAAAATCAGCTTTTTCCCACACAAATATTTTCTTACTAATAAAGTCAACAAAGTTTAATTCAAACTAATCCATAAATTTTATCCGACCAAAAGCTCCTTTCAGAGATTCAACCCTGATGTTTCATGTTCTGTTTGTGAACTTTACCCGGAAACTTCTGGAAATGTGTTCACAGAACTTTTTAAAAGACATCAAACCAGATTTCTTTCTGTATTTTGGAGATGTTCTGTTTAAGATGACCCTCCAGCTATATTTCTTATCAACCTGATACTGTTTATTGTAAAGTTCTTCATTCACAAATGCAAATGCATAGAAAACCATTTTGATCTCTTTATAATGGATGTTAAAATGATAAATAAAAATAAAATAAAAACAAAAAGACAAAGAAAACAGATATTTGTACAAAATACAATTTAATTCTCCATATTTTCTGTTCTTTTTATTATTTTATGTTCTTTGTTCTTTTATGTACAAACAAATATTCTTATTTGATTCTTTTAAACTGTAAAATATTCAAGTTATAAATAAAAATGTAAAAAATAATTTAAAAAAATCGGCAGTTTTTGGTTTGAGGTGGTTATTTTCTGTTCTTTTTATTATTTTATTATTTTCTGTTCTCCTGCAGGAACCAAAGAAACCGCCTTCATCCATGCGGTGATGGCGGCGGGGCTCGTGCACGCGGTCACGCGCTCCTGCAGCCAGGGCAACATGACGGAGTGCGGCTGCGACGCCGAGCCGCACGGCGGCACCGGCACCACGGAGGGATGGCACTGGGGCGGCTGCTCGGACCACATCCACTACGGTACCTGGTTCAGCCGGAAGTTCATGGGCAATGCAGTGCAGAACGTGTCCGCGAGCCGTGGCGCGTTCACGTTGAGCACCATGAACCAGCACAACAGCGAGGCCGGGCGACAGGTGCGAACGCCTCCTTCCTCCACCTGGGGCTCCATTTCTCAGCTGAGTTGTCTCACCTGTCTCTGTCCTGTGTTCCGAAGGCCGTCGACAGGACGATGTCCACGGACTGTCGCTGTCATGGAGTTTCCGGTTCCTGCGCGGTGAAGACGTGCTGGAGGACGATGGCGCCGTTCCAGCGCGTGGGCGCGCACCTGAAGGAGCGCTATGAGCGCAGCGTGCAGGTATCCGACCGTGCCAGGAGGAAGACGAGGAGGAAGGAGCAGCAGCGGCGGCGCTCCGTCGACAAGCATCAGCTCGTTTACCTGAACAAGTCCCCCAACTACTGCCTTGCGGACCGGCGGCGGGGCATCGCCGGGACCCGAGGCCGGCCCTGCAACCGGACCTCCGCCGGACCGGACGGCTGCAACCTGCTCTGCTGCGGGAGAGGATACAACACGCACGTTGTGCGACACGTGCAGCGCTGCGAGTGCAAGTTCGTGTGGTGCTGCTACGTCCGCTGCAGGCGCTGCGAGAGCATGAACGACATGCACACCTGTAAATAAAACATCTGGAAAAGACCTGTATGCGGAAACACCTGGAGAGACCTGGAACGTATCTGGATACAATCTGGAAGAAACATCTGGAGAGACCTGGAACATATCTGATATGACCTGGAAGGAACATCTGGAGAGACCTGGAACATATCTGATATGACCTG
>JBAMHV010000025.1:1469996-1481127 GCA_037177535.1 Pseudomugil gertrudae
AACTGGTTTGACCTCAAACTAAACTGGTTTGACATCAGAATGAACTGGTTTGACCTCAAACTAAACTGGTTTGACCTCAGAATGGACTGGTTTGACCTGGTTTAATCTCAGTCTGAGTCGTTAGAATTCAAGTTAAAATGGTTTGAGCTCAAACTAAACTGGTTTGAGCTCAAACTAAACTGGTTTGACCTCAGAATGGACTGGTTTGACCTGGTTTAATCTCAGTCTGAGTCGTCAGAATTCAAGTTAAAATGGTTTGACTTCAAACTGGTTTGACCTCAAATTGAAGTGGTTTGACCTAATTTATATCAGACTGAACTGGTGTGACATTAAACTTAACTGGTTTGACCTGAAACATCTTCTTCTGGTTCTCAGGTGAATTCCAGTCCTACTGTCTTAATGAAGGAGTCTTCATACCACAGCAGAGCTTTTAAGCATCAGTCTTCCTCACGGTCTGGTAGTTTCCATGGCCGAGAGGGTGTTTACACGAGAAGACAGTCTCTGCCACCTGCTCCATCATCATCATCATCTTCATCAAACATACCTTCAGACAGGGGATCCAGAACTTTTCTACTTGCCCCCTCGGACGTGTCCCTCAATGACCCGGCCAGACGCTGCCGTTTCCAAACGGACCTGTTTGTGGTTGCAGAGAAAGCCGAAGGTGCCGTCTGCACCTGGGAGACAAACAAGCCACCTGAGGTCACGGCGGGTGATGACATCACAGTGCAACCTCAGAGAGAAAGTTAGGGGAACTCTAAAGTATCATCTGTTCAGTCAATCAGACGGCAGGACCTGAGTGATTAAGCATTAGAGACGGGTAACGCCTGGAAATCATCTTTGTTTCTAAATTCTCATTGTTGTAAACACAGTCAGTCAGTAAAACTATTTCTCCGATGATGGAGTGATTTTTCCAGAATGTCTTGGACAACTCAGGACTTGTTGTACAAGGACAGGAAAATGTCCCCGTTGTCCCAGTCTACTATGATACCACAGACAAGTCAGATTTTATTATTCCCTTTGAAATCAATTACTCTAACATAAAACACCAAAAGAGACAAATAAAAGATTAAAAAGCACAATTTTCCCATGATAAAAAGAAAAAAAAACTGTT
Organism: Pseudomugil gertrudae; assembly: GCA_037177535.1. Taxonomy (NCBI): domain Eukaryota; kingdom Metazoa; phylum Chordata; class Actinopteri; order Atheriniformes; family Pseudomugilidae; genus Pseudomugil; species Pseudomugil gertrudae. The sequence continues at coordinate 1,471,108 of JBAMHV010000025.1, forward strand.
TTAAGGAGATAAAGGGTAAATCAGACATCCCCCCACAACCACCACACACACACACACACACACACAAGGTAAACCACAAACAGAAAACATTTGTTGTTCATAGGAATTTTAAAACTAATAAAAAAAAAAGGTAATATACACACTAATAAATTGAGTGGATTTTATTCTCTGGGAGCAGAGCTGGTTTCCAGTCTGCTGGAGCACTTTGGTGCTGAAGCAGCTCTGCGGGGCTGTCAGTGTTGAGGGACTGTCCTCCAACATGGAGGAGAGTTTAGCCATTATCTTCTTCTCTATTAGTTAGTTAGTTAGCTAGTTACTTTATTGTCCCTTTATGGGAAATTTGTTTTCACAGAACACTGTACAGTTGAATTGCGCATTTAACAGTTTACAGACAAGTAAACTGAACACATGAACACAAACATGAACACACAGTATTAAGACCTGCTGCTTTGTCATTGTTGTTGTTGTTATATGTCGAAACTTGTCTGTAAACTGTTAAATGCGCAATTCAAAACTCTATCAACAAGATTACGACAGCTTGGTTGCACAGAGAAACAGTGAAACCCTACTTTAACCGGAAGTTTCAACCAACTGCGACTCGAACTTTTATTTTCTTAAAAGGAAGTAGTTTTCACTGGTGACGTCATAAGAACCGACAAACCCTCCTGACTTTTCAGTCGCTCCTTCTGCTTCCCGGTTTTTTGTTTTGTTTTGTTTATATTTGTTTGTTTGCTTGCGTAACTACCGTAAATACGAACTGAACACGTGGCTTGTTTGCGCGTGAAACCAGAACCCGGACCCGATCAGGTGAGTCCATCGTTAAAACGCACAGCGGGAAGCTCGTGCGCATGAGTCGTTTCGAGATTCGCGGTGGACGAGGAGATCCGTCAGACCGGATTGGAGGTCGCGAGACTCCGCGACAGGGACTCTGAGGACGGAGGAGGACTTCCTAAATCCACGAAGAAACGGAAGAACTAGTTGGACCCAGACCAGGACGAACCAGGTAACAGAACCACATTGATCAGCAGGACTTTTTGGATTATGATGGTTAAGAACCACCTACTAAACCAGAACCATATTCTGGACCAGGTTCTGGAACTGGTTTGATAAAAGAGCCTCTTCAGACTTCTTAGAACCGATCTACGTAGTTCTGTACAAAGTTCTGGATTGGTTCTTGTTTCCACCACAGATCCAGGTCTCGGTACCATGAGTCTCCAGCCCCGGAGGATCCGCCTGAAGCCCTGGTTGCTGGCTCAGGTGAACAGCGGCAGGTATCCGGGTCTGCAGTGGCTCGGTCCGGACCAGCGCCTCTTCCAGATCCCCTGGAAACACGCTACACGGCACATGCCTGTTCCAGAAGAGGAGAACACCATCTTTAAGGTCTGGTTCCCTGTGGTTCTAAGTAGTTCTGCTTAGTTCTTTCTGGTTCTGTCAGGTTTAGTCTGGTTCTGTCTGGTTCTCTGAGGTGTTCTGGTTCACTGTGACTCTGTATGGCTCGGGTTCTGTCTGGTTCCCTGTGGTTCTATCTAGGTTCTGGATAAAAACAGGTCAGATGTAGATGAAGTTCTGAGCATACTTCCTCCTTAAGGTCTGAGACCAGAAAAAGTTTCATTTCTCTCTTTCTGAAGTGCTGATGATGATGTCACTTCCTGTTTTTACTTCCTGTTTTAAAACCAAGTGGTGTGAAAGGTAGCACCAGCAGGTTTTCCAGAGCCCGGTCCTCATCGTTGTTCTCCATGTGACACGCAGGCGTGGGCTGTGGAGACGGGGAAGTACCAGGACGGAGTGGACGAACCGGACCCGGCCAAGTGGAAGGCCAATCTTCGGTGTGCTCTGAACAAGAGCCGTGAGTTCCAGCTGAAGTACGACGGAACCAAAGAGACCCCGGTTCAACCATACAAAATCTACGAGGTCTGCGAGCAGATCGGGAATGCAGGTGAGACCAGGTGCTGTCCGGGCCAAGTCTGGGTCCGGTTCCTCAGTATGGTAGCCGGTTCTGTAGTCAGTGGACAAAGAATCTATGTCTTCAACGTCAGACCGCGGTTCTTTACTGTGACGTCCTCGGTGTTAAATCACCGGACTATGTTTAATTCAGAGAACAAGCCGAACAGAACATGCAGGACATGCAGAGAACATGCAGGACATACACAGAACATGCAGGACATGCAGAGAACACGCAGAGAACATGCAGGATATACAGAGAACACACAGAGAACACAGAACATGCAGAGAACATGCAGAACATACACAGAACACGCAGAACATACAGAACATACAGAGGACACGCAGAACATACACAGAACATGAAGAACATACACAGAACATGCAGAGAACACGGAACACGCAGAACATACACAGAACATGCAGAGAACATGGAACACGCAGAACATGCAGAGGACACAACATGCAGAGGACACGCAGAGGACACACAGAGGACACACAGGACATACAGAGAACATGCATTACCTTGGTAAATTATCTCCACAGATCATCTTTCACATCTGGCCATCAAGGTTCTGGTTTAGGTTCCATACAATCAGAACCCTGATCCAGTTCCAGACCATCAGAACCCGGATCCCGGTTTGTTGCAGATGCGTTCTGGTCCTCAGGCCTGGCTCGTGTTCAGATGGTTGCATGATGAAGCTTTAGGAGGACCGGGTCACGCCGGATGTTTCTGGAAGTTTAGGTTTTTAAGGCAATCAGCTGACACACCTGAGATCAATCCGCTCGATTAATTAGAACCTTGTTGCTGCAGTTGCAGCGTGATGGTAGTGACGCAACCATATGCCATTATGGTTCTGATCCTAGTCCGGGTGCAGGTCTAATCCTGGTCTAAGTGTGGTTCTGGTCTTTAATCAAGTCTCAGCAGAATCCAGAGGCAAACCGGACCAGTAGGGTGGGCCAGATCTGGTCCGGTCCTGATCTAGGTCTACGTCTGGCCCTGGTCTTGGTCCTGGTCCTGGTCTAAGGTCCTGGTCCAGGTCTGTTCCTGGTCCGGTCCTGATCCAGGTCCACGTCTGGCCCTGGTCTAAGTCCAGGTCCATGTCTGGTCCTGGTCTGTTCCTGGTCCGATCCTGATCCAGGTCCACGTCTGGCCCTGGTCCTGGTCTAAGTTCCTGGTCCAGTCCTGATCCAGGTCCACATCTGGCCCTGGTCTAGGTCCAGGTCTACGTCCGGTCCTGATCCAGGTCCACGTCTGGCCCTGGTCTAGGTCCAGGTATACGTCTGGTCCTGGTCTAGGTCCAGGTATACGTCTGGTCCTGATCCTGGTCTAAGGTCCTGGTCCAGGTCTGTTCCTGGTCCGGTCCTGATCCAGGTTCACGTCTGGCCCTGGTCTAGGTCCAGGTATACGTCTGGTCCTGGTCTAAGGTCCTGGTCCAGGTCTGTTCCTGGTGCGGTCCAGATCCAGGTCCACGTCTGTTCCAGGTCCAGATCCAGGTCCAGATCCAGGTCTATGTCTGGCCCTGGTCTAGGTCCAGGTCTACGACTGTTCCAGGTCCAGATCCAGGTTTGACTGTTGATTCTGGACTCTTGTTTGTTTCAGATGGTGCTGATGATGATGATGATGACGATGAGGTGAGGAAGACCACAAACAAACACGTTATTATTTATTGATCATCTGACTCACGTCATCAATTTTTCACCTTTCAGATGCCGAACCTGATGGACCTCGTCATCAGTAAGTACCATGTCTACATAGGTGTTTCCATGGCAACGCTGGTAACCACTGACGATGCGGTGTCTCCTCAGACGTGCCGTCCAGCAACCCGCCCCCCTTCCCCTCTTTCAGTCTGGGCTCAAGCCGGACGTTCGAACCCCCCAACGTGATCCCGATGCCGCTGCTACCCATGCCCGCTGAACCCCAGCTTCAGGATCAGGGGAGCTTTATCCCAGACCGACTCCAGGACCTGGACTCCCTTACCTCCACAGCTGCCTCTGCTCACCCCGTACTGGACCCCATGGAGACTGGCAGGATGGGGGCGGACCAGAACCAGGGGGACCATCAGAACCACCAAGCCTGCAAATACGACCTGCTTAACAGCGTCCCATGTAAGACTGACCTTTTGACCTCTGGCAGGTTTACCGATTGACAGATAGAAACAAGACGTCTTTACGTCTTATTGATGAGGATCTATATGGACCTCCTCAACCCGTCCGCCATCTTAGTTCTGGCAAGATGAAGACGGGTCAAAGGTTCCGTCTTTAAAACTGGATTAAATATTAAATGATTAGATTTTAATATTTGACTATCACGTAACTGATCAATAATCACTGTCAGACGGTATTAAAGCAGCAGGTATTGATACAGGTGGGAAATGGATGTCAGAGGAAGGTAAAAGCAGGTGATTGTTTTAATCAATAGTATTGATATGATGAACATGTGGTTTAAAACTGTAAGTTATTACCTCTATATATTGATCCATTAGTACTTATTGATATAGTCAGTGGTTGGTTCTAGTCAGTGGTTGTTTGGCTCTAGTCAGTGGTTAGTTGTTCTAGTCAGTGGCTGGTTGGTTCTAGTCTGGTTGGTTCTAGTCAGTGGCTGCTTGGTTCTAGTCAGTGGTTGCTTGGTTCTAGTCAGTGGTTGGTTCTAGTCAGTGGTTGGTTCTAGTCTGTGATTGGTTCTAGTCAGTGGTTGGTTCTAGTCAGTGGTTGGTTGGTTCTAGTCAGTGATTGGTTCTAGTCAGGGGTTGGTTGGTTCTAGTCAGTGGTTGGTTGTTTCTAGTCAGTGGTTGGTTCTAGTCAGTGATTGGTTCTAGTCAGTGGTTGGTTCTAGTCAGGGGTTGGTTGGTTCTAGTCAGTGGTTAGTTCTCGTCAGTGGCTGGTTGGTTCTAGTCAGTGGCTGGTTGGTTCTAGTCAGTGGCTGGTTGGTTCTAGTCAGGGGTTGGTTGGTTCTAGTCAGTGGTTGGTTGGTTCTTATCTGTGATTGGATGGTTCTGAGTTTGTTTTACATCTCATATGGACCTGTTCTACTTTCTGTTGCCGTAGTAACAGATCTGGACCTAAGGTTCCAGTACCGGGGCCGGGCTATGGGCTCGTTAACAGTCAGTAACCCTCAGGGCTGCCGGCTGTACTACGGACACCTGGAACCAACACCGGAGCAGGTCCACCTGTTCGGACCCATCAGTCTGCAGCAGGTCCGGTTTCCGGTTACAGCTGATATCCAGAACCAGAAGCAGAGGTTCTACACGGAGGCCCTGCTGGACGTGATGGACCGAGGCCTGATCCTGGAGATCGTGGAGCAGGACATCTATGCCATCCGGCTGTGCCAGTGCAAGGTGTTCTGGTCCGGCCCGGGAATGCCAGAACAAGGACTACCGAACCCGATGGAGAGAGAAAGGAAGATCAAAGTCTTCAGCCTCAATGACTTCCTACAAGGTTAGTTTCCTCCAGATGTGTCTGGTGTCATCGTATGTGGTTTCTGATCCGGTTCTTCTTTCCACAGGACTGATTCTGTTCCAGAAAGGAGAAGTCCAGAACCCGCCCCCCTTCGAGGTCTACTTCTGCTTTGGAGAGGACTGGCCCGACCGGAAACCCAAAGAGAAGAAACTCATCATGGTCCAGGTCTGCTATCGCATCAATGCTGGGTTTTTTTCTCCATTTTCACCAGTTTGTCGTGGTTACTGGGTTCTGGTCTTGGTTCTAGGTGGTTCCGGTGGTGGCCCGGATTCTGACAGAGATGTTCTCTGGTGAACTGAGCTGGTCGACCGACAGCATCAGACTGCAGATTTCCAACCCGGATGTCAAGGACCAGACGGTGGAGCAGTTCAAAGAGCTGCAGAGGCTCCTCCAGAACCAGCACACCCAGGGGCCCTGGGCCCCCCCAGTACCCTGACCAGGATTCTCACAAAGACCAGGACCAGGACCAGAACAACCGGAAACGGGTCCGAGTATCTGCTGCAACTGGGACCTGGATCAGAAAACGCACATTTCAGCTGTGTTTGTCTCCAATCCGTCCAACACATCTGCAACATCTGTCCAAGATGTCTCCAATGTGTCCAAAACCTCTGCAACATCTGTCCAAGATGTCTCCAATCTGTCCAACACATCTGCAACATCTGTTCAGATGTCTCCCAATGTGTCCAAAACCTCTGCAACATCTGTCCAAGATGTCTCCAAAACCTCTGCAACATCTGTCCAAGATGTCTCCAAAACCTCTGCAACATCTATCCAAGATGTCTCCAATGTGTCCAACACATCTGCAACATCTGTCCAAGATGTCTCCAATCTGTCCAACACATCTGCAACATCTGTCCAAGATGTCTTCAATCTGTCCAACACATCTGCAACATCTGTCCAAGATGTCTCCAACACATCTGCAACATCTGTCCAAAATGTCTCCAATGTGTCCAAAACATCTGCAACATCTGTCCAAGATGTCTCTGTGTCCAACACCTCTGCAACATCTGTCCAAGATGTCTCCAATGTGTCCAACACATCTGCAACATCTGTCCAGATGTCTCAAATGTGTCCAACACATCTGCAAAATCTGTCCAAGATGTCTCCAATGTGTCCAACACCTCTGCAGCACCTGTCCAGATGTCTAATGTGTCCAAGATGTCTCCAATGTGTCCAACACATCTGCAACATCTGTCCAAGATGTCTCCAATGTGTCCAACACCTCTGCAACACCTGTCCAGATGTCTCCAATGTGTCCAACACCTCTGCAACATCTGTCCAGATGTCATTAATGTGTCCAACACCTCTGCATCATGTCTGTGGAGCAGAACTGTAAAATCTTACATGAAAAGCCAACAACCAATCAGATTTGTCCCTTCTCTTGTGGACGTTTACTTGAATGTTCAGGTGGACACACCTGTTGGTCTCATGTCGTCCTCTGAAACATGATTTATGACTTTTTATGAATTGAATAAATGCTGCTGCAGTATTTTCTCACACCAGCTGTTTGTTTACACACGATGATGTTAATGTTTTTTCTGGTGAGAACCGAACCAGAACCGTCAGTAACGTTGCATTAAGTCGCCATGTTTGCTAGCTAAACGTTGCTGTTATTTAGCTGTTTCTCTTCGGGAGTTAGGGGCTAGCGACTTCTCACTTTTTAGTTCAGCTTTTATGCGTTTAGGTAAAATGTTTTATAAAAAAAAATGTGCTCACCAGATTAATAATTTATAGACTTCCTAAACTGCCAACAGGTGTTGCTATATTCAGCTTCCCACGTTAACGTTAACCTGGTCAACAACAGTGTGACTTCACAGGAGCAGAATTAAAAGCTTTGGTGTGTGGAGGGTAATGAATGTGGTAGGAGGATGGGTATCAGACCTCCAGCTGTGGCAGCTTCTCCAAACACTTTCCTCTTCATGTCAAAGTAAAACCGAGCAGATGCAGATTAAGCGTTATATTTAGGAATTAACTGTAACATCTTATGTTTATTAGCACCATAAAACTGGCTTTACACGACAGTGACGGTTGAATTAGTGAACTATCCTACTTCACTGACTCTCCCACAGCTTCCAGTTAGTTATCTGGTGTGATGTCATTTTTGTCGCAGGAAGTTGAGATCACACAGCTCAACAGGAATGTAGCACGATTCATCTCAAAGAAACGGCTATAGACTATATCTAGATATCTTTATTTAACCAGGTTAATCCCTGTAGCTAGTATTGCTAAAGGCTCTGACTAGCTAAAGCTAGTTGCAGCTAACTAGCCGGAAAAGGTCGACCACCATGTTGTGACGAAAGCAGGGAATGGTTTGAGTGATGGAGGGGTTACTGTAGAACCAGGTCCCAGGTAAAGTCCCCGTATCAGGTGTGACATCACCTGTTTACATGGGACGGTTCTGGTTTTGCCACCCGGACCTGTCTAAGGACTCGTTCGTGACCCTTCTGGACCTGACCTGTGACTTTACATATCAGGAAGTGTAAATGCTAAAGCAGAACTTTGTTGTTTCAGTTGTTTATTGTTTACAACAAAGCTACATCACCAGTGATGTCATGGTGAGTCTCCGCCTCCTTCCCCAGAGTTCACTCTGTCTCATTTTATGCAAAAACAACTAAAATTAAACCAAAGTTAAAAAAGTCAAAGGTGACGCAAAATCCTCCAGCGTTACGCCTCCTCACGCAGCCTCTCCACCAAGAGCATCATGGGAAAATTTTTGGCTCTTTTTTATTGGCACGGACAAAAAAACATCACGACCAAAGTCCCAAAAATAAATCTCTTAAAAACTGTTGACCAGGCACGTCCTGGGACTGATCCACATCCTCATCATCATCAGCTGGACTGCTCCCAGTCCTGAGCCCGCCCACCCCACCACCACCTGCTGCAGGTGACATCAGGTCAGGTGGGGGTGGACTCGGGCTGTTTAATCAGTCATTTAGAGCAATTTGTCCTCATCCTCATCTTCATCCCTTTGGATCCTCGCTTGCAGTTGCAGCTTTTTGCCGTCACCTCTAAACATTGGTCAACGAAAGATTTTACCTGAAAAAATAAAAAAAAAAGAGTTTATTCTACACTTTAACATTTACAGGTGGTGAAGTTTACCTGTCTCAGGTGTTACCTGGTGCTTTGTGAAGGTCGCAGCTACCGGAACAGTCTGGTGAACTCTCTGATGGCCCAACAAACCTGTTTACACTCCTCAGCACTGAAACCACAGAGGAAGAACATGGTTAGAAATCTGGTAATGGAAACACTTTTTATGCATCCAGGTCGTGTGAGCAGTTGAGCTGGAGACAAGTTGAGCTGGTGACCGGTTGAGCTGGTGACCGGCTGAGCTGGTGACCAGTTGAGCTGGAGACAAGTTGAGCTGGAGACTGGTTGAGCTTGTGACCAGTTGAGCTGGTGACCGGCTGAGCTGGTGACCAGTTGAGCTTGTGACCAGTTGAGCTGGTGACCGGCTGAGCTGGTGACCAGTTGAGCTGGTGACCAGTTGAGCTGGAGACAAGTTGAGCTGGTGACCAGTTGAGCTGGTGACCGGTTGAGCTTGTGACCGGTTGAGCTTGTGACCAGTTGAGCTGGTGACCGGCTGAGCTGGTGACCAGTTGAGCTTGTGACCAGTTGAGCTGGTGACCGGTTGAGCTTGTGACCGGTTGAGCTGGAGACAAGTTGAGCTTGTGACCAGTCGAGCTGGTGACCGGCTGAGCTGGTGACCAGTTGAGCGAGCTTGTGACCAGTTGAGCTGGTGACCGGCTGAGATGGTGACCAGTTGAGCTGGTGACCAGTTGAACTGGTGACCAGTTGAGCTGGTGACCAGTTGAGCTGGAGACCGGTTGAGCTGGAGACCGGTTGAGCTGGTGACCAGTCGAGCTGGAGACCGGCTGAGCTGGTGACCAGTTGAGCTGGTGACCAGTTGAGCTGGAGACCGGTTGAGCTGGAGACCGGTTGAGCTGGAGACCGGTTGAGCTGGTGACCAGTCGAGCTGGAGACCGGTTGAGCTGGTGACCAGTTGAGCTGGTGACCAGTTGAGCTGGTGACCAGTTGAGCTGGAGACCGGTGGAGCTGGTGACCAGTCGAGCTGGAGACCGGTTGAGGTGGTGACCAGTTGAGCTGGTGACCAGTTGAGCTGGAGACCGGTTGAGCTGGTGACCAGTCGAGCTGGTGGGGTATGGAGTAAATGAAAAAGAATGGCACCGAAAAACTGGCTAATTTTTTGCAGGAAGTAGAAAACGTGGTTACGCTGTGTGAGCCGCAGTTCTCAGAAAATCTTTTATTTTAATGGAATTTAATCTGCAAATTGAAATGAATCTTTCTCCCTTTTTGTAATAGTATTGTGTCTCTCAATGAGCTTCTCTTTTGAACTTAAAGAGGACATAACATGTAAAATCCCTGTGTTTAGCCCTTAAATTTACGTTTTTGTGAACTTCTGAGTGTTTATTAATGCAGGAAATGGAAATGTATTCCCTCCTGATGCTGCGCATATATCTTTATATTCTTTTTGCTCAGATTTTTCAGTCTGTTTCATTTTCTCTATTACATTTTTTAAAAAAAAATCTATTACATCACAGTATTTGCTGTGCTGCCAAATAAGGTCGTGGACTTCCTGTAATCAATGTGGTGAATCTGATA
>JBAMHV010000025.1:1610535-1624480 GCA_037177535.1 Pseudomugil gertrudae
ATGAAAAATCTGCAAATAAAAGTCTAGCATGAGCTTGGGGCTTTTCTAAATGCTTAAAAAGACAGTTTAAAATAAAACGTTTTGCATCATCTACCCCTTTTCCTGCTTGATAAGCAAATTGCAGTGGGTCAATTTTACCTTCCATGTGCTCAAGAATAATACTTTTGACAATTTTCTCAAAAAGTTTCATACACAAGAAGGTTAGTGCTACAGGTCTAAAGTCATTTAACTGTTTTGAAAACTCTGCAACCAGTATCCTTTTGAAGGGTTGGACCTTCTGCTCTGTCATTGGCCCTGGTGAGAGGATGCAGTGTGGGCACCATGTTATGGTAGATTTATAGCCTTATGAAGATTACATTAAAAGGATGAAAAAAAAGGATCTGGGTTTTTTTTTTTAAATATAAAGCACTTTGAGCTGCATTTTATGATATGTATGATAAAGTCCTCTTTCAAGTTTGATTTATCTTCAGCAACATCAGAAAAATAAAATGTATTGTCTGAAATAGCCTAATGACATATTTGTAAATAAGTGAATTATTTTCAGGTGGAGTATGAAGGCCTCAAACATGAGATCGAGGTCCTGAAGGAGGAGACTGAGCTCCTTAACAGCCAGCTGCAGGACGCTCTACATCTAAAGGACATCTCAGACACGAGGATGGAGGATGCATTAGAGTTTCTTAAAAGTGAGCGTGAGCAGAAGAACCACATGCGGAGAGAGCTCATCCACCACCTAATTATGTGTGACGCTTCATACACTGGCAGCGTGCACAGTTTCTCCTCCCCACCCAGTGGCACCGCCACCCCAATTATGCTGCTTTCCCCGAACACAGAGGAACGCACAAGGTGGGCATCAGGCTCAAAGCCGCTCTGAGCTGGAGATCAACACCCCCCTCTCTATTTCCTACAAAATGTTGATGTTCTGTCATCTCCTAGGTGTAAGGGCCACCTTCAGATTGGCACATATGAAGTAACGGTTGCAGGGTCCACATCTAGGACTAAAGGGGAGTGCCGAGGGCCTGGTCTGGAAGCTGTAGGGGGAGCCACAGCCGACCTCTTCAGTGAGATGAATATGACAGAACTTCAGAAACTGAAGCAACAGCTCATGATGGTAAGTAATCCACATAGTGGATCGATTTATAAAAGAGGAGTCCCAGGAGGGGTCAGCTGGTTGTATCAGACTTCATGATCATAGATATTCTTGATATGATTATTATAATCAAGATTTTTTCTCCATTGATTAATTTTCCATCAATGTAAAAGAGGAATATCACACAAAATCTTACAGGTTTCATGTATTTCTATATTTGACATTAAAAATTATGGAGGATTAAAAGTGCCACAATGTATTAATTAAATACATAATTAATTAATTAATTAAATAAACATGTCATTAATTTATTAAAATCATCAAATATTTAAATAATTAATTAAGTGTGTCCTTAATTCAAATTAGAATATTTTATTAATTGGTTACAATGATAATTTATTTAACCATTTAATAAATACCTAAATGTATTATGTGGGGCTTTGGTCTGTTGTAGAGACCAGGGGTGTCATTTATAAAACTTTGTGTAGCAAAGATACCTACAGGTGGCGTATGTATGGAAAACAGGAAGTGCTGGGCACATTTAATTCCTGATTTATAAAACAGTGCGCACACACGTCCCACGCCTGTTTCTGTTTATAAATCAGGACTGTTGCTAAATGAGACGCATGTACAGGAACGTCTTGTCACGCCTACGTTTTGCTATAAAAGGTCAGGTGTACACCCCTGATTAATATTAATCCATCTGGTTTCCGTGATGGCTCAGCCAGAAAAAAAAGGCGAGAAAATAGGGATTTTCTGGAATGTGAGGTAGAAATTCTGATGTAAAAAATATTTTATTTGGTGGACACAGAATAGACAGTGAGGGGTGTCAGCAGGTAACAGGTGCTGTCAACGCGTCTCATCAGACAAGCGGACACTTCCAATAAGTTAAAAGAAGTGGTCGGACATTAATGTGGAGTGAAAAGCACAACGCCGTGCACAGGAGGAGCGTGCATGCCATGGAAGAAGCTCACAACCTCGCTGCTGCTCCCAGTTTAAAAGCTGCGAGTCCATGCTGGAACCAGATGCACCGGATAATGTTGCAAATGATTTATTTCTTTGTTTCCGATTATAAAACAAACATGGACAGACACAATGAGACGTCTCGTGGTCCAGTTTATTTACTGGTAAAATGTAGTTCCTGTGTGTTCCTGCTGAGTTTGCAGTGCTGCAGCTGGTTGGACAGGGTGAGGACAGGGTGAGGACAGGGATTCCACAGCACTTTGTGTGCATCCAGCAGTTGTGTCTTTGCAGAGGGATACAATCAGCATCACAGAAAATAAAGTCACAATATTTATTCACTTACCAAAGTCAAAGTCTACCTTAAGTCTAAAAATATCCTTCATAATAAACCTTCATGATATTGAAAGACTTGCCAAGATGTCGACTAAATCCAAAATGGAGATTGTATATTATTGTTGACATAAAGTACCTTCTTACTTCTTCTCCAACAGTAACATCTCCTAAAATAAAATGGCACAATAAGATCATGTCAGTCAGTGACACAATTGGATTGGTTCATATTTAACCATCAATGAAAGAAAATCTGTTTAAAAGAAAATCTGCAATTCTAGAATAGAATAACCGTTGTCCTCTCCTCAAATTCTGCATTGTTTTGTTACACAAGGGGATAAAGTATCCCCACAAAAAGGCTATAAAGTCTTCAAATGTAAATATTTTCTGCTTTTTTTGAGGGTATATATTTCACTTAATCAACCTCTGATAATGTTACAGACCTAACAGGAACATCATTACTGACTGAGGCTGTCTCTCTTGTTTTGATTATGAGTCTCTGTAAATCAATTTACACAATCTAAGGGTAGATCCTGTTATTTGGGACGTAGTTCCTGCGAGACGGCAGAGTCAAAACAGAGCGTGCTCAAACGTTTGGATTAATTTTCTAATTTATTTGCACCACTATCATAAATGCATTCTAAAAATTAATGATAGCAGAAGAAAAAGTGTCTTTCAAGGTACACTCTGGAGCACAGCGAGGAAGATTCAATTTCAATTTAATTTTATTTATACAGCCCAGTATCACAACAAAGTCGTCTCAAAAGGACACACAGTTAATCACACAACAGCAGACATAACACACAATAGACACAGTAATGACTACACAAAACTAAGTGGACCCAGGACATCCTGTCCTTAGACCCTCATTCTCGGTAAGGAAAAACTCCTAAAAAACTCAGTTGTGGGGATAAAAAAAAAGAACAAACCTCATGGAGCCCACATTGAAGGAGAGATCCTCTCCCAAGACGGACAGGCAGGTCAAATTTGGCCAGCCTGACGGATTATCTAGGTTGGTGTTGCGACAGAATCGTCATGGGGAAGTCAAATCCAACATCCACCCCAGCCACCTCTTCCAAGGCTAAGAAGCCGCGCTCCAACGACTGGAGCCATCTCAACACCCGGAGAAGACTCGACAGACAGTCATGGTAAAGAACTTCATCCAACATCAGCTGAAGCTCCCGGCAGAAACAGTTGAAACACTCACGTTTCACCGAGTCCATCACCTGGGAGGGAAAAAACTTAGTTCCAGTAGACCCATTGTGGCAAAGTTTGTGAACTTTGAACACAAAGAAAAGGTCAAGAGACAGAAACGTGAGTTGAAGGTACAACCAGGATACCCGCAGGATACTCTGCAAAGGAAGAGTGTGTTGTTCCCCATCAGAAAGAAATACATCGTTGAAGAAGCCTGAGTGGTCATAGCGGTCATACATTATTCATTAATGGGCAACTGTACCACAACCCAAACACAACTCCGTTGCTCTACCGATAACAGGTGCTGTATGCTTGATCTTGATCTAACCCGCAGGGCATGCAGACGCTCGAACACCAGTGTTAGTTTGCTGACACACACCAGCGCTTAACAAGGTGCACACAAGCGCTCACCATCATTATATGAAGTAACGAATACAGAAGCACTGATAACGTCATTAAATGCACAGACTTACTATACATATTCATCAAGCATATACACACTCACGCAAATAAGTCATGGGACGCATAGAGACATGCTTTTGCAGCATGTTGTAGGAATCATCTCTGGTGTTGGATCATGAACACACTGAGGTTTGTAACATGGAATGTGCTGGTACAGGGAAGAAGAGGTTAAAAATGATTAACCGGCTGCAGAAGTTACAGGCAGACATCATCTTACTACAGAGAACACACTTATCAGACTCTACAATAGATGTTCTCTACAGCACACAAAATGTGAGAGGAATCAAGGAAAATGTACAACATGTTCTTATTCCCCCACAGTCAGCAGTCGTGAACAAGACCCTGAGATACCGAAACTCCTCCACTTGGGGAAGGATCCTATCCCCCACTCTCAAAGGGCACTCCAACCTTTTCCGGTTGAGAACCATGGTCTCAGATTTGGAGGTACTAATTCTCATCCCAGCCGCTTCACACTCGGCTGCGAATCGCTCAAGTGAGAGCTGGAGATCAGGACCAGATGAAGCCAACAGAACCACATCATCTGCAAAAAGCAGAGACCCGATCCCGAGGCCCCCAAACTGGATCCCCTCAACATCTCGGCTGCGCCTAGAAATTCTGTCCATAAAGGTTATGAACATAATCGGTGGTAAAGGGCAGCCTTGGCGTACTTCAACCCTCACTGGAAACGAATCCGACTTACTGCGGACCAAGCTCTGACACCGGTCGTACAAGGACCTAACAGCTCAAACAAGGAGGTCCGGTACCCCATACTCCCGGAGCACCCCCCACAGGAGCACCCGAGGGACATGGTCGAATGCCTTCTCCAAGTCCACAAAACACATGTAGACTGCTTGGACACAGCTCACTCAGACTCAATATTCCCCGCCTCATTCGGGACATGGTTGAAGCTCTGCCGGAGGTGGGAGTTGAAGGTCTTTCTGACAGGGAACTCTGCCAGACGTTTCCAGCAGACCCTGATGACACGTTTGGGCCTGCCAGGGCTGACCGGCATCCTCCCCCACCATCTGAGCCAACTCGCCACCAGGTGGTGATCGGTCAACAGCTCCGCCCCTCTATTTACACAAGTGTCCAGTACAGTTCAAGTCCTCAAGTCCGACAATACGACTACAAAGTTGATCATCGAACTGCGGTCCAGCGCATCCTGGTGCCAGGTGTACATGTGGGCACTCTTATGCTGGAACATGGTGTTCGTGATGGACAATCAATGTCGAGCACAGAAGTCCAGCAACAGAACACTTCTCCCAATCACACCTCTCCAGGTCTCACTGTTGCCACCCACGTGAGCATTGAAGTCACCCAGGAGGACGAGGGAGTCCCCGGGGGGAGCGCTCTCCAGCACTCCCCTAAGGACTCTAGAAAGGGAGGGTACTCTGTACTGCTGCTCGGTGCATAGGCACAAACAACAGTCAGGACCCGTCCCTCCACCCGAAGGCGGAGGGAAGCTACTCTCTCGTCCACCAGGGTAAACCCCAATGTACAGGCGCCCGGCCGGGGGGCAATTAGTGTTCCCACACTCACTCGGCGCCTCTCACCGGGGGCAACGCCAGTGTGGAAGAAGGTCCAACCCTTGTCGAGAATACTGGTTCCAGAACCCAAGCTGTGCGTTGAGGTGAGTCCAACTATATCTAGTCGGAACCACTCAACTTCACGCACTAGCTCAGGCTCCTTCCCCACCAGAGAGGTGACGTTCCACGTCCCTAAAGCCAGCTTCTGCAGCCGGAGATCAGACCGCCAGGGCTCCCGCCCCTGGCCGCCACCCGGCTCACACTGCACCCGACCTCTACGGCTCCTCCTGCCACCAGACGCTCGCCCTCGTGCCCCACCTCCAGGCCTGGCTCCAGAGGGGGGCCCCGGTGACCCGTGTCCGGGCAAGTGAGCCTTCCATCCAACGATCTTTTTTTTCATAAAGGTCTTTGAGCCGCTCTTAGTCTGGCCCCTCCCCCAGACACCTGTTTGCCTTGGGTGACCCTACCAGGGGCGTAAACCCCAACAACATAGCTGCTGGGATCTTCGGGACACACAAACCCCTCCACCACTGTAAGGTGGCGGCTCATAGAGGGGTGTTACAAACTCTATAAAGATATTCCGATTTTAAGACTAACCTAAATTTCCAGACTCTTGAGACGAACCTCCATGCAGAATTGACTTGTCAAGAGGATAGAAGGTTTTGCACTTAGCCATTAAGCTGGAGGTCTCTGGCCTGACGATCCTCCTCATGGGCTACTGAACAGATCCTACAACCAATTCAGCTGGATGCTACCAGGCTCCCAGAGACAACTGTCAGAGAATGGATCAAGATTTGTCTCTTCATTGTGGCAAAAGGAATCATCAATTGGCCATGCCACCAGCTCGGCTAACTTTATGACAGTGAGTGCCTCTGATCTCCACACTTACCCTGTGTGCTCGATCTCTGTCATACTTGATGCTGGTGATGTTGTTTTTTTTGTCATCAGCCTTGATAAACTCTGAAGCAGGGGGACTTAATTTCAGCGGAGCTGGTAAACAAACTGCAAACTGTGCCACTGGTTTCTTAACATGTCACGTGTAAACTTGTTGCTTTCCCCTTCAGGTGCAACAAGAGAAAGCTGCTCTGATGATAAACCTTCAGGAGTCTCAGGCCCAGCTTCAGCACACACAGGCAGCCCTGATGGAGCAGAACAATGAGGTGTGCTGCTTCAGTCGGAAAGTCTCTGTTCTGCACCACCTGCAGCAGACTGGAAGCTCCGCCTCTCAGTTCGGGTCAGAAACCTTGAAGAAACTAGACAATGATGAGGAGAAGGAAGCTGATGAGGACAAGACTGAGGTACTGAGGAAAAGTCAGATGTTTTACCAAACCCCCGGTCTGGAGATATTGCGGAGTAAATACCGTATTGCTGTAATGGAGGTGGGGGAGCTAAAGGCAGAGGTAAAAACTCTCCGGGAGAATTTGGCTCAGTGTGGGGAGAAAGAAGCAGAGGAGAAGCCCAGAAAGTCCAGCCATCTCCAGAGGCTGGAGGAGCAGGTGGCCTCTTGGGAGAAGAGCTGTTGGGAGGGACAGGTGAAGGTGAGGGCTTGTCAGCATCTTTAGAGATGAGGAAGATTTGAGATGATAAAAACTTCTGTCCTGTTCTTGCAGATTTCTGCCCTAGAGGTAGAGCTAAAGGCAGCTCACTCTGCAGCCTCTGAAAGCCAGGAGTCATTGAATGCAGCCCAAGAGGAACTGGTGACTCTGAGTGAAGAGCTCACACAACTCTACCACCATGTCTCCCTCTGCAACAACGAGACACCCAACCAGGTCATGCTGAACAACTATAGGTGGGTCAGTTTACCTACAGTAATAGTAAGGAAGGATTAGTCTGAAACCTTACATGTGTTCTTTCTATGAGAGGAACTAATGATTCCTGATAAAACTTTGTACTCTGGATCTCAACTGTGGCACTTTAAATGATTACAATGGCGTATAACATAAACATGAAAGAAAGTTAACAAAATAAATATCGACCATTTTTATTCTGTTTTCATTGAATAAATATGATGCAAAGAAAGAATGAAATAAAACATTTTCATACGACTTGGATTTAGAACATCTTCAAGTGCACTATGGTTGCAATAGTTAAAGCTGGCAGTCACATGATGTCCGACAGTGAGACGGTAGTGAGCTTCAAGCTTGAATCACCAAGAGAATAAGGGCACTATATATAGCGTGCTATGTAGTGTAACCCATGTATTGAATGAGGGATTAGGGGATAGAGAGCACTTTCGGACACAGCCAGAGTCTTTCTGAGGTTCTCATGTGCAGAGACAACAACCTCAGTCTGCCTATATGCCTTTAAGACATCTTTGTAACCTTACCGATGACTTCACTCCGTCCTTCAGTCCTCCATCTATCACAATTTTTTCCTTAATATAGATGGAAAGAATTCTTCTATTTTGCAGACAAAGCAGAGGGCTGTTGGGCCTCAGCGCCAGGCTCAAAGTCATGTTATTTGACAACAGCAAAGTTCTCCTGAACCCCCGTCTGGTCAGGCAGCTGGTCATGGACACATCGACACCAGGGAAATCACAGAGCCCATCTGGGTCTCCATCCAAACAGCATCTGAGTGCAGAGGGCAGGAGGGAAGAGAAGGATCGGGGTCTGTCATCCCAGATTCCTCCCACCCCCGCACCCAGCATCAGTGCATCATCATCATACCTGGAGCCTCCCAGTGAGCTATGCAAGGAGCCAGTGAACATCAACAATCTGAGAGCCATCATCAGAGACCAGGTAGAAGATTTGATTCCTGCCTATTTAAAGTCAGATGAACTTTCATATTTTTAACTATTCAGTTTCTCCTCCTTTCTTCTTTCCTGTCACTTTTCTGTTCAGCCAGTCATCTCCTGCCTCCCTCTCTTTTCTTTCTGAACCACCACTGTAATTTATCCGCCTGTCCATTGTGTGGTCATGTCCTCTCCCCATCCGTGGTTTGTAGGTGAAGCACCTCCACCAAGCTGTAGAAAGGTCCTTACAGCTGTCCAGACAGAGAGCTGCAGCCAGGGAACTGGCCCCTTTGCTGGACAAAGACAAGGAAAGCTGCATGGATGAGATCCTGAAGCTTAGTTCCTTAATCAGCACTAAGAAGGAGCAGATAGCCACCCTCAGACTGGTGCTGAAGGTCAACAAGCAGGTGGGTTGAGAGGATTTAATGGTTGGAGGTTGTTGGAATCAAACTGGTTATGGGAGGAGATTCTAGTCTTAATGTTGTGGCTGATTGTCTAAATAAGTCTCTATGAGGACTCAGCTTTCTGAACTAAAGCCAGAAACCGTAAATCCTCATTTACTTTTACCATCCACTTCACTTTCACCTGTTCAACTTCTTGGTAACACACCTCATGTAGACATGGTGACAATTACTTGCTGAGATTCACACTGAGCATCAAGTGATTTTGAATCTGGCATATGCTGTTTTCAACATCTTGTTGGCTCCATTACACCAAGAATTAAAACAGGGCTCTGACCACCTCAGTGAGGTCCTGATGAAGAGGATGACCCGGTGCACAGAGGTTGTCCTGATGAAAAGTATGACTCAGTGCTACCACGAAAAACTGGAGGATGAGTGGAAACTGTCATACAGCTAGTTGTGAGTAATGTTGCCTGCATGAGATTTCAGAACCTCATGAAACAGTGTGTGTTTTCCAGACAGCAGAGGTAGCTTTATCAAACCTGAAGAGTAAATATAAAGCAGAGAAGTCCATGGTGACAGACACCATGATGAAGCTGAGAAACGAGTTGAAGGACCTGAAAGAGGACGCTGCCACATTCTCCTCTCTGCGAGCGATGTTTGCTACCAGGTCAGTGACATTAAGATGTTATAGTCATGGTGTTTCTCTAGCTGCATATGTTGACCCCCTCCACTATTCCAGGTGTGACGAGTACGTGACCCAGCTGGATGAGATGCAGAGGCAGCTGGCTGCAGCCGAGGATGAGAAAAAGACTTTAAACTGCCTCCTGCGAACGGCGATCCAGCAGAAACTGGCCCTCACTCAGCGCTTGGAGGACCTGACCTTTAATCAGGAGCAGTGTCACCACACTCAGGGGTTTAGGGTAGCCCAGGGGAAGACCAGCACCCCCAAAGTAAATCCCTTAGCTTTAGCTCAAGGCTCTGCATCAGCTTTGACCCCCAGCAGTGCCCCATCTGTAGCACTCTCGATTCCCCCATCAGGCCATTTTGACAACCCTCTCAGTCTCTCAGCTGAGGTTTTGGCATCAGGCCTCACCTCCCCCATTTTGCTCAAACCCCACTGCCGTTCATCTTCACCTTCAGGCGGCCCCCCACCAGAAAGTCCTCCATCTGTAGAAGCCCCCGCTTCCTTCCAGATCCCATTCTCCCCTCTGAGGCTTCCGCAATCCCAGTGGACCCTTGGGGTCCAGACATTCGTTGTTGACTCCCAAAGTTTCAGTGTCGACGTCTCCCCTGGCCTTCCCCACAGCTCCGGTTTCTCCAGGCGCTACACATCTGACTCTCACCCCACTTCTCCGCTCAACACCAGCTGGTCCACCCAGCCCAATTCTGCCCCCTGCTCCCCCTACAGGACAACCAGTTTGGGTCACAGACACCTCACATGGATCCCCTCCTCCCGAACTCGGGCCCTGTCCAGCATGATGCACACATCCTCATCTCCTTATTCCTCTTCTTATTCACCCTCCTACTACTCCCGTTCTCCCACTTTCACCCCAACCAGCTCCTCCCTTTCATCCACCCCTAACCCCTCCTACAGCCATTTCAGCCAACACACTCCTCTTTACCCCCAATACCACAGCTTATATCAGCCCCGGAAATGAGGACATGGTAGTTTCCTATTTTACATTTTCTGCTTGTCGTGCCTTGGCCAACTGGTTTTGAATGTTCAGTGACTTTGCTCAGGGATTTGACATAAGGAGCACAAGTGGCCCTGCCTTCCTTTTATTCTGAAACTGCTGTCTGCTCCACACCAGGATGCTCACAGAATCTTTACTGCAAGATTTGATCATTTAGATTCTTCATGTTGTGGCCACCACATGCTGTCTCTCAATACTATAGTGCACTGGAATGTAGTGCATATATGTAAATGTAAACGCACTTAAACAGTTCACGAAGTAGTGTTTGTAGTGCACTGATTCAGACACAGCATGAGACTAATGCCCTTAAGAGACATTACCTCCCCCATATTTGGATATTCTCTGAAATATACAGTCTATAATTTATACACACACTGAACCACATACATCTTTGAATGCATCCATCCTCTTTATTATGGATTTGAAGATGAAGAATGGGGTTCATTCCATTTCCGATTCCTTCAGAGGTTTTTTTTGTCATATTCTCCAGAGTCACTGTAGGAGGCTGCTTCCTCTGAGAATTTATTATCCACCTGGTGCTGGAGCAATAAACCCTTTTCAGACCAGTTGACCTGGACTAATGAGGTGAGTTTTAGACAAGATGGCACTATTTTAAGCTCAGGGGTGTTATTACTGGATTCAATGTGGACATGTCTGCAGTGTTGAAGGCTGGATCTTTGGTTCCAATGCCTCTGTCTCAAAGAACTTTGTAGAGCCTAATTGTTTGAATTACTTTTCACATCTGCGGCTTCAGCTGACCACACACGATGGTGTCTTGTCTGTGTGCTTTATGGAACCAGAAGAAGCAGAACCAGAACCCTCCATAGTGTAGCTTAATGATACCAGACACCTGCTGAGACCTTCTGTATTTTTATTTCTTTACCTAAAACTAAGATGCTGTTTTTATTGTTTGTCTGCAGCTTTTTCAGTTAATATCTTCAGAAAACAAATATTTTTCAGTTTTTTTCTAATGTACACATTTAATTTAAATCTCCATTCTATCTTTGCTGTCGATTAAAAACTATTTCTCTGCCTTCTCAAGTCAGATCAAGCCATCTTTATTGTCAAGTGTGCACAGTCATACACAGATTAAATTTCTTTTCTAACTTTATTAATGCAAACAGTAAGCTAAAAACCTTTTGATTTACTGAGTAACTATATTAATAGGTTTAAAAGCAATCTGACTTGACTGGTTGGGGTGGAGAAGACTGATCAATATGCCAATAAAATTTGTTATTGAACTGAATAGTGTCATATATTTATAGAGGACGTGCAGCTGATGTCACCGAGTCCAGTCCATCCAGCAAGTAGTCCAGTCTTAGACCAGATAAAATAGGACAGATTGTAGTGTGTGAAGTATTCTTCCTGGTTAAAACGGTGATTTCATGCTTCACATTCGGGTGTAGCAGCCTAACGGGCAGGACCAAAAGAACGGACTGTCGGTCTACAGATTCCTGGTGTTGTGCGGCGAGACAAATGGATTGTCTCGTGCTACCGCTCTGCAGCAACCACGTTGTTGCAAAGTGATACCACGTTGCTGCAGAGCAGTAGCATGTTTCTACAAAGCAGTAGCACGTTGCTGCAAAGTCGTAGCACGTTGCTGTGAAGCGGTGGCACGTTGCTGCAGAGAGTCAGCACATGGTGGGAAGCAGGTTGCTGCAGAGCGGTAGTACGTTGCTGCAGAGCGGTAGTACGTTGCTGCAGAGCGGTAGTACGTTGCTGCAGAGCGGTACGTTGCTGCAGAAAGGTATGTTGCTACAGTGCGCCAGCACGTTGCGGCAGAGAGGCAGCACGTTGCTGCAGAGGCAGCATGTCGCTACGGCTCTGCAGCACGTTGCTACAGAGCGGTAGCACGTTACTGCAAAGAGGCAGCAGGTTGCTGCAGAGCGGTATGTTGCTGCAGAGAGGCAGCACGGGGTGGGTAGCAGGTTGCTACAGAGCGGTAGCACATTGCTGCAGAGCAGTAGCATGTTGCTGCAGAGAGGCAGCACGTTGCTACTGAGCGGTAGCACGTTGCTGCAGAGCAGTAGCATGTTGCTGCAGAGAGGCAGCATGTTGCTACAGAGCAGTAGCACATTGCTGCAGTGCGGCAGCACGTTGCTGCAGTGCGGCAGCACGTTGCTGCAGAGAGGCAGCACGTTGTGGCAAAGAGGTAGCACGTTGTGGCAAAGAGGTAGCACGTTGCTGCAAAGCGGTATGTTGCTGCAGAGTGGTAGCACATTGCTGCAGTGTGGCAGCACATTGCTGCAGAGCGGTAGCACATTGCTGCAGAGCAGCACATTGTTGCAGAGCGGCAGCATGTTCTTGCAAAGCGGTAGAATGTTGCTGCAAAGTGATACCACATTGCTGCAGAGCGGTAGCACGTTGCTGCAGAGCGGCAGCACGTTGCTGCAGAGGCAGCATGTTGCTACGGCTCTGCAGCACGTTGGTACAGAGCGGTAGCACTTTACTGCAAAGAGGCAGCAGGTTGCTGCAGAGCGGTAGCACGTTGCTGCAGAGAGGCAGCACGGGGTGGGTAGCAGGTTGCTACAGAGCGGTATGTTGCTGCAGAGAGGCAGCACGTTGCTACTGAGCGGTAGCACGTTGCTGCAGAGCAGTAGCACGTTGCTGCAAAGAGGCAGCAGGTTGCTGCAGAGCGGTAGCACGTTGCTGCAGAGAGGTAGCACATTGCTGCAGAGCGGTAGCACATTGCTGCAGCGAGGCAACAGGTTGCTACAGAGGGGTAGCACGTTGCTGCAGAGCGGCTGCACGTTGCTGCAGAGCGGCTGCCTGTTGCTGCAGAGCGGCTGCATGTTGCTGCAGAGAGGTAGCAGGTTGCTGCAGAGAGGTAGCAGGTTGCTGCAGAGAAGCAGCAGATTGCTACAGAGTGGTAGCATGTTGCTGCAGAGCTGCTGCAGAGCAGTAGCACATTGCTGCAGAGCAGTAGCACGTTGCTGCAGAGCAGTAGCACGTTGTTGCAGAGCAGTGGCACGTTGCTACAGAGCAGTAGCATGTTGCTGCAGAGCGGTAGCACGTTGTTGCAGAGCGGTACCATGTTGCTACAGAGCGGCAGCACGTTGCTGCAGAGCAGTATCACGTTGCTGCAGAGAGGCAGCAAGTTGCTGTAGAGCAGCTGCACGTTGCTGCAGAGCGGTAGCACGTTGCTGCAGTTGTAGCATGTCCCTAACGCTCTGCAGCACGTTGCTTGCTACAGAGCAATAGCACATGTTGCAGAGCAGTAGCACGTTGCTACAGAGTGGTAGCATGTTGCTGCAGAGCGGTAGCATGTTGCTGCAGAGCGGTACTGTGCTGCAGAGTGGCACGTTGCTGCAGAGCGGCAGCACGTTGCTGCACAGCAGTAGCACGTTGTGGCAGAGCAGTAGCCTGTTGCTGCAGAGAGGCAGCAAGTTGCTGTAGAGCGGCTGCACGTTGTTGCAGAGCGGTAGCACGTTGCTGCCGTTGTAGCATGTCCATACCGCTCTGCAACACGTCCCCTCCTAAGCGAATCTATCCAACTCAAATATCTCCTCCACTATTTTCAGCCATTGTTCTTTTGTAGGAGGGTCTGTTTTGTA
>JBAMHV010000025.1:1762923-1775266 GCA_037177535.1 Pseudomugil gertrudae
GTGGCAAGAAGAAAGCCATTTCTCAAAGATATCCATAAAAAGTCTCGTTTAAAGTTTGCCACAAGCCACCTGGGAGATGCACCAAACATTCAAGTCATTCATTTTGTGCATGTTAATACTAAAATATAGGAAATGCAAGGAAAAAAAATTAAATGCTCTTCAAAGTGCAACAAAAACAAAGTACAAAGTAGTATGGTTGTAACAGGAAAAAACAAAAAAAAAAAACAGCTTATAAGCAGTGTTATGTTTTGCGGCTCCAGACTATTTTTCTTTGGCGAAAAAAAGGGCAAAAAGGCTCTTTTGATAACAAAGGTTGCAGACCGCTGCTCTAGAACATCTGAAAAATACGAGTAGGCAACTCCGGTCCTAGACAGCCGCATACCTGCAAGTGTTCGGAGTCTGCTAATTGACCTTTTGCAAAAGCCCCGCCCCCTTAGTCACTGTTGCTAGGCTCGTCAAACAGCGTGACTCCGAACTATACCGGTGTGTGTTAAGTGATTTATTTTGGAGCAATACTAGTGCGATATCATCCAGATTGAGGCAAAGAGGTTTACAGTATGCAGTGGAGGGTTACATGGTTACAGGTGTCAAGCTAAATAGAGAAACTCCATGACCTCTACCTGAGATGCAACCAGCGCAGCATTGTGTACCAGTCGTGCTCTTGTACTGCTGGATGTGTAATCTTTCTTATATTAGTCTAATATTGTAAATGTGTGAGGATTACTGTAACGTTAGTAAACTAGCCAAACCTACCGGTGCCCGAGGCTAATAAGCTAACGTTAGCTACTAGCGGTGATAGCAAAGCCTGTGTTGCTAGTTAGCAAACATAGCTTCTAGGAACATAATGTTTGCTAACAAGCTACTACATCAGTCTTGGATGCTACACTTGGTCCATAGATCATAGTACCACTGGTGGGTCTGTGCCCACCCACGTCCGGGTCTCAGCGGGTCAGAACCGCATCATGCGGCGCAGTGAAAATGAACCTGTCCTCCACCTCTACAGCATGATAGACACCAGCCATAATGCAGATTATAGTGTGTGTTCAGGTTTTGTGTCAGGAGCAGGCAGAGGTTCAGTCTGAGGAGGATGTATTGAAGCCGCGACGCATCGTTTTGTCTGATTTACATACTCCATACATCACTTCACCGTGTTGGAGGTCAGCAGTTTGTTGATACTTCTTCCTCTCCTTCTGTAAAGGTTTATGGTGGTTGGCGTCTCATAAGTCACTAAATGAATCAATTACACCATGGACATCATTGAGCTTTCTTAGAGCATGATGGACTATGCTTTCATAGCAAGGGTTGCTAGGATGTACGATTGGTCAAAGGCCGTTTCAGGGGCGGAGTTTGCGAAAGATCAATTAAGTCTGATTTGTTTCAGGTGTGATGCAGCAGAGCAACTACTAATACTTGCAGGAGTGCAGCTCTCTAGGACCGGAGTTGCCTAGCCCTGCTCTAGAACATCAGAAAAAGCAAGGACATCTAGATAGTAGAACCTCTGGAAGAGAGAGGACTTCCAGACCGTTAAACATCTGGATAAGAGAAAACTTTCAGACACGATCTTTGGATGAGAACAGGGTGTGTAAATAGATCAGTACTGTGGTGACAGATGGGTGTGTTGGTGGGATCACCTGTGTCCATGAGCTGCTGCCAGGCTATATGAATTCATATCGCCCAGCAGGGTAGAAGAGATGCCATTACGACATGAGGTCCCAATCATCGGGTCAGCACCTCGTTCCAGAAGCAAGCTCACCAGCTCAAAGTTACCTGAGACAAATGAGAAAGTAGGGACGTTAGTAAAATTTGACATGATTTAGCAGGTGACCTGTCATGTTCTGCTTGTGAGTCTGAAAATTCCCACGCTCCTGAATGATCTCTTCCTCCTGTGAACATGATTGCTCATTTGCTCCACCTGTGCCTGGCTGCATTTAAGCAGTCTGTGACAGCAGGTGTTTGCCAGATCGTCTTGACTTATCTCATGCACGCTTCCAGCTCTTACTTATCTAAATCCTGTCTGCCGTCTGGAACATGACCCTTGCCTGTTTTCTGGATTAAGTCTCAGCCTGTTCCCTGCCTGATCCTGCCTGCCGTCTGGAACACGTCCTCAGGACTTCCGTCTACAGGAATCATCATCCATTTTGAAATATCTTTTTGTAAATAAATATTATTTATTTATTCCAGTCTTGGGTCTCTGATCATTTTTGGGTCCGGTCTGCCGTTCATGACAGTGACCCATCACTTCTTACTCACTTATTAGTAAAATAATATCATTATCCAAAGCAACTGCACTGATGTGGGATCAGTTGGGTTGTGAGTTTTATTTGTATTGGAATGAGATCATTGAGCCAGTTATAATCTCATTGCTCCAGAATCATGGTCCCAACATGACCGATGCAACCCTGCTGGTATGCCTCCAACAGCTCCAGGATGAGGACTGGGATACAGTATCTTCACACCGCATGAGGTATAAAGATGCTGTTCTGGACGCTGAGACCCCAGCACATCAAGATCTCAGGACATTGCCTGGACTCTGCCAAAAGTCCACTACCAAAAGTAAGTTGGATTCAGTCTGGATTTAGATGTAATCATGGTCCAAAGACGGACTGTTAGGGTGTGTGGGTTTGTGTGGCTCCTTCTGTCTGTCCTTGGCATCATGTCCATCTCTGTCCAGAGGCTTCCAGGGCTGAAATCTACTCACCTGGGCTGGTTGTTGCACCAGAGCCTCATCCTGCAATCAACTCGCCTTCACTTCCTGCTATACTTAAGATCGTCCAGTTACCTGTCTGGTATCGTGCGACTTCCTAAATGAAACCTTTTTGTGAGATTCAACCTGATTGTTATAACCAAGGCTGTGTCTCAATCAGCGCACTAACACGACTTTGTGCACTATATTTAGGCGCGTAGTGTGTTCACACTGGCATTTAAGGGAAAAAGTCAGTGCACTGAAAGTACCCGGATCCTGCCCTAAAATTGGCCAATAATCTAGTGTGAAACGATGGACACCTCGCGCACTAAACCGACGCCATCTTGCTAATGAAGCGGAAAAGGAAATGCTGGACTTTCAAAATAATGGCGGCAAACAATACAGTGGCGAATGCTGATGTGTATAGACATGAGAATGAAGTTGTTTCCTCACGGTTCTCATGTATACAGCAGCTTGCTACATATCCGATCATTGTTTGAGATTACGGTAACTGACCCAGTACAGTTAGCACACGTAAATGTTAGCAGGTTTTAGCCATGTAGGGGGACACAAAATAATAATTTAGACAAAATATTATGTGACTTACCGTCACTACCGGTAAGTAGCAAACATCCAGTATCCTATTTAAGATAGCGCTCTTTGGAACGAGTGCGCACTCTGCACTGATTCCAGCGCTCTATGGATCTGAGACACAGACATAGGGCCAAATCTACTAAGATCTCAATTTGCGTGTACTGATTAGCATGTGGAGTCTAGAATTTAGCGTGTGGGGCAGGACAGTGGTTAGTACGTGATTTACCAAGATTGCGGACGCTAATAACCAGCGGGTGCAAAGTGTCAGAGACACGCCTATTTAAATGAGGATTTAGCGTGTGTCATACACATTTCTGTATGTTCATCGGCTTCCTGTTAAATCCTGGAGAATTTAAAATGGTTCTCTAAGTGATCAACATTTCCTGGATCAATTAGAGCTCAAACATCTCAGACAGGTTTACTGTTAGTTCCTAGAAGTTAGTTATCAGACCCATCTCTCTGGAAGCAGCTCAGTCTAGCTTCAGGAAGCTAGTGTGCTTATAAGATCTAAAACCTTTGCCTGATAAAGATGGTTAGGGTGGTCTAGCTGTTCCTTACAGATGCTGCTGAGGGATGTCACGTGATGCACTTCCACAACCACAACCTCCATTCTGAGTTGAAACTGATTTAATTCCCAGTGAGTTTTAGACTCAGTGTTTCTATTTTATAAATCCTGAGTATTGAAGCTGAGAGTATTTCAGGTCTCATTCAAACCAGCCTTCTGTAGTCCAGCTGAATTTAACCCTGGAGTGTGTTTGGCTTATGTGAATGCTGGCCTCTGTCATGAGGGCTCTCCTCACTGGCTTGACACCCAATGGTAGCCAATATTGAGCCAATGTTGTGATTTTACATGTATGTCATTGTGGACTTTTCTTGTCCACTTATTGGTTGTGCTTGTATGGCAAAGAAAAATCATTGTGGTTGGCTCTCATTATAACCTGTTGTCTTCTGTGAATAGCCGTCAGACTGCAGTGCGTCTTCTGCGACGTGCATGTATCATTATTCAATTCCTGCAGTCTTATGTGCAGATCAGCACCAACATAAACATGAGCAGACCATGCTTCATGATGTAGAGTAACAGATGGAACGGATTTGTTCTCTACCCTTATAAACTGCAGAAACTGCGTTTGCTGCCGCGTGATTGGACAGTTTAAGCTTGGCCTTTGTCAATGAAACAATGTATCATATTTGCTTTGGGTGGAATCAGAAAATGGATATTTTAGTCTCATCCTCCTCAAATCATTGATGAAGCCCCCATAAGGTCTTCACATGTTTAATAAGCCTTTAATCCAAGTCCGTTACCTGCGGCAGCAGCAAGCTGGAGTGGTGTCTCTCTGTAGTTGTCCACTCCGTCCAGTAAGGAACCTTCCACATTAGCTCTGTTATCCAGCAGCAGCTGCAGCAGAGACAGCATGGAGAGCAAAGTGACATGTAGACCTAATACAAAGAACTAAATCATCTCATTCTGAACTCTTACAGGGAGACAGAGCTCCTGTTCTTCATGCAAAGCTTCCTCATTAATAAAGAAACCCTCTAAAAGACTGAGCAGTAAAACATTTAGCATTGTGTGAGCTGCTCTGTTAGCTCGGCTCAGCAGGTTCTGCTGTAGTCGATCACATGTTTACTTCTCATCTGCACATTTCATCACAAACAGTTATTCATGTGAGACTTCTACAGACAGGAGTAACAAGGAAAAGAGGGCTTCTGGGGTTATTAGGACACACCACAGTAAGCATGACCCTGACAGAGGTACGAAGGGGAGGTCGGGGGCCTGAGGACAGGTTTACAGCTTAGAAACTACCTGCACAACAGGAACGTGTCCATATAACACAGCGAATGTGAGTGGTGTCCCCTGGCGTGTTTCAGGATAAACTGAGGGGTGCTTGTTTACTGTGCTGGGCACCTGAGAAGTCATAGGTGAAGTTCAGGGAGAGAGAGATATACAGCCATTAACATGGAGCAGAGGTTTTCCTCCAGAAACCCTTCCTCTCATCTCAGTTCTCACTCTAAACATAAGAGCAGCTGCTTCGGGAGTCTCAGGGGTGGGAACTGTGGTCCTAAAGGGCTGGAATCCTGCAGGTTTTCCACGTATCCCTGCACACACACAGTGTTTAGGAGTGTGTAGGGACTGTGATTGGTGACCAAACAGGTTTTACAGCGCAGGTGTCCACAGTACTCTACACCTGAGCACACCTGTAGACCTGCTGATTTAAGAAAGAACTGGCTTTTAGTGTTACTGCATTGTTGTTCTCTTACGGTGCTTTGGGTGTGAAGTTTCAGTCATTACAGGTAACTGTGCAGCACTATAGTGTTGTCCTGTCCCTAATGTGCTCTGCATGTTTAGTGGGGGAGAAAGCCAGGTGCCTGGTTCCTGCCCTTCTTACACAACTGATGACAGCATATTAATTCATGTAAAAGCAGCTTAATTAGAAACAGAATGACACATAATCCTGATGTTTCTGATGCCCTGCCTCATTTTAGAATAGAATAGAATAGAAGTACTTTATTCATCGCAAGTTGGGAAATGGGAGCTGACCTTTCATAACCCTCAGAGCTGTAGTTCATCATGTGCATGCACTGGCAGATTCAATCAGCTCTGTGACTCCTAAAGCAGCTGTTTTATATAAGACAGGAGTTTTGTCACATATTTACACAGGTATCTGAGAGAACACCTCATGCTTTCCACATGTTTTGGGGGGAATTTCCACAAAAAAGCTGCTGGATTATCTTCACAAACCAGATGAACTTTGCCTTTAAATAGGGTGTAGATGTTAGATCAGGTTTTGTTTCTGAGTCAGCGCAGCGTTTAACAAAGCAATGAAGACTAGAAACCAGCTGTGCTGATCACACTGAATGTCAGCCGTAGTCCTACGCTGAACAGAGAGCAGGTGATGGGGGGGTGGATCAGTACTCACCTCGCTGTTGACGTGGGCTCCTACATCCAGCAGCATCTGGACCATGGCCTCATCACCACGGACACAGGCATACATGAGAGGGGTCATTCCCTACCGAGGGGCAGAGAGCAGAGATCATATCGTAAATAGAAAAGGTGTAGACCCTGAACCTGAACTGTCTCTGCAGACTTTCTGTCTCGTGTTTTGACTTTTGTTTTGCTTCCTGGTTTATTTCTGTTGTGTTTGCTTTACTTCCTGCTGCTCCTCTGAGAACCTGCTCCAGTTTTTCCTTCATGCACATTGTGTTGTGTTAGTTGTTATTACCTGTTTCTGATTGTTAGCCTGCTTTTGTGTTTGACTCTGGCATTAACTCCCACTGACACATCTATTATCCATACTGGTCATTCGTGGGTAGCTGAGCCTATTCCAGCAACTATAGGCTGAGAGGTGGAGAACACACAAAGACAACCAATCCACCTAACATGCATGTCTTTAGATGATGACTCCACACAGAAAGGCCCCTGCCTGAGCCGTGTTTCTGGATCCTGCATTTATTTATTCAGACTGAACTGTGTTCACAGGCAGTGATTATGTCTGCTTTTAAGGCAGATTACCAGCTTCCAACCTTTCTTCTGGTTCTCTGAATCTTCTCATTACTGTAGATTGTAAGTTGTTCCAGTTTACAGCTGTATTGCAAGTTATGATGAAACAAAAATACTTTATTGATCCCAGAGGTAAATGAAAAAATGATGAAGACTGGAACACATGTTTATACTGCAAATCTATTAGATTTTTTATGTAATCTGTGATTATAACTTGTCTTTATGTAGGTTTATCACTAACAACTTGTTGGTTAGGTGTTTAAAAACTAAACCAGGTCATGACATGGTGTGGAAGAACTGCTGCTTTGTTCTTTCTTACAAATATAGTTGGATGTGCAGAAAACCAAGAAGGAAAACTGCAGTTGGAAGTCAGAGGACTGGACACACACACACACACACACATGTGGGCTTCACAGCTTCTTCCTCATAAATATATAACTATATCCGTGTTTAAGCAGCATGCCAGGGAAGGAGTTTTCCCTGCCTGACCTGCTCGCTCATGCTATTGATGCCGTCGGGCCCCAGTATGTTGATGGCCTGCTTGACCAGGTCCGTCCGTCCACAGTTCAGCATCCTAAATCCCAGGTCCTGCAAGAACTTGGCTTCTGCAGAGGCTGCATCGAGCTTCTTACTGCCAGAGAAGCAATCCTCGATCCTGTTGATGGAAACACAGCAGAACATTGATGATGAGGGAGAAATGTGTTCTGGGATTAGAGAAGCTTCAGCCTTTCTGCACTTTGAGGAACGCTTACTGTTCTTAACCATAACTGTATCTTTGAGTCTGAGTTGTTGGTGTTACTCACCATGTTCCCACAAAACCTTCTAAAGCCTAAAGAAGCATCTAGAAAAACAGTCTTACAAGTAATTTTTTACAGAACTAATCTGTTAAACCCTCACTGTTCACTTAATCAATCTCCTGTTTCTGCAACGTGTTGTCACCTAGACGTGCTGATGTTCAGACTGAGCATCTGAATGAGGAGGAAAGGGATACATGATTGTTGCTCTGGGTCTTTACTGGGATTTTCAAACACAAGCATCTGTAGGGTTTCTAGAGAATGATCAGAAGAAGAGAAAACATCCAGCCTGGTCTGGAAGAAGTCCACCGGGTTCCAGTCCTGCTGCTAAGAACAGGAATCTGAGGTTATAATTCATTCAGACCTCATTCCTGTAGGAACTTCTAGCAGTCATGTGGTGTGTGAATGTGTGTGCTCTTCACAGCAGCAGCAGCAGCATTGATGTGCAGGGGTGGATTTTGGAAGAGGATTCGGGGCTTATCTCTGATGAGATACTCTATTATGGAATGCGCCACTAGGTAGCAGCAAACAGTAGCTCTGTGTTAACTGTCGTGATGTTTTGTGATGTTTGTAATATAGGTGTCTATTTTTAAGTTTCAGTTTGAGTCAAATAATGAAGACTTTTCACGCTGGTGGAAGTTGTGCTACACGGGAGTCTCTCCCTCTGTCTCTGGCGTATCTTTTTTTCTGCTATTTCAAGACTTATTAGAGTCTCCATGGCAATGGGACTTGTTTACCACCAGGATTTACTGATAATGCTCCAAATTCAGGATTATCAGTGAAATAACACTTGAAATCCCAACAGAGTTGAAAAGAAAAAGATGAAGATGCAGGGCAGGAGTGAAGCAGAGAGAAAAACGATTTCTTCCAACTGTTGTGATGCTAACGTGCGATTGCTAGTTAACACATAACTGATGAGCTCCAGGTGCTAACCGGGTCTCAGAAAGAATACAGAGAGTGCAGTTTTATGTGCTTCACCGAGACATGGCTGCATGAACACATCCCAGACTGTAATGTGTCTGTACACGGCTGGTCCGTGCAGACCGCAGTGAACGGCTCGGTGGAGACCTTGGGGGAGGTGGGGTCGCAGTGCTGGGTGGCCAGCGTTGGTGTCATCCTGGACAAACAGCAATCAACAATATGACTCAGCTGCTGATAGAAGTCACAGCACATCTCTGGATCAGGAACACAACTCACACTTACAGCAGCCAGTAGAAAACAAGACAACACTAAGTTAGACTACATAATTTATTATTCTGAACAAACAAACACAAATGCATCTTATTTATGAACGCTGAGGTCCTTTCCCTATTTCTGGGAAAACATCAGAAACGTGTCGGTTTTCACATGATTTCAGGCAGACTTGTATGAGCTGGTGACTCTGGAATCACTTACTTTATCTGCCTTGGTTCACAGTCCACACCTGGCAGCAGCAGCCTGGCCGCCTGCCTCACATCATCGCTGTCCACGCAGAAGCTGCGCCGATGTTCGGTGTGGGCGATTGCCACACGAATCCATTCCATCAAAGGAGGCAGCACAAAGAACGGCCTGTGGAGCAAATCAGGCTAAAATGAACTGTTGTGATGCAATAGACAACAATCACATGACCCAAACTGCCAGAACCTCACATAACCTGAAGTAAGTTCACCAGCTGTAAGACAAGGTCCACTCTCACACACACAGAACCAGAACCTCTGAGGAGGATTTCACAGGATGATTACTTTTTCAGCAGTTGATCTTTATCTGGAAAGTTAGAGTGGACTAATCCAAGTGTGGAAATTATGTCATAAAGATCTCAGTGCTGCATTTGACACCATTGACCACAACATTCTGCTACAGAGACTGGAACATGTTATTGGTATTAAAGGGACTGCACTAAGTTTGTTTAAGTCATATTTATCTGATAGATCTCAGTTTGTTACTGTAAATGACAAATCTTCCTCACACACCTGAGTAAGTCATGGAGTTCCTCAGGGTTCTGTACTTGGACCGATACTTTTTACATTATATATGCTTCCTTTATATCATCAGACAACATGGTGTAAACTTTCACTGCTATGCGGATGACACTTAGATTTACTTATCCATGAAGCCTGATGAAACCAATCAGTATACTAAATTACAAAGGTGTCTTAAAGATATAAAGACTTGGATGACTGCAAATTTTCTCCTTCTGAACTCAGACAAGACTGAGGTTGTTGTATTTGGACCTGAAAAACTTAGAATAAAATTGTCTGGTTTTGTAGTTAATCTGGATGGCATTAATCTGGCTTCCAGTACTACAGCGAGAAACCTTGGAGTTATTCTTCATCAAGATTTGTCCTTTAGCTCGAATTTAAAACAAGTTTCTAGAACCACTTTCTTTCACACGTGTAATATTATAAAAAAAATTAGGGACATCCTGTCTCAGAGGGATGCAGTTAGTTAGTCCATGCATTTGTTACTTCAAGACTGGACTATTGCAATTCCTTATTTATGGGCTGTCCTAAATATGCCCTGGAAAGTCTCCAGCTGATCCATAATGCTACAGCGAGGGTTTTTGATGAGAACTTGCAGAAGAGATCATATTTCTCCAATTTTAGCATCTCTTCATTGGCTTCCTGTTAAATTTAGGATACAGTTTAAATTTCTTCTCCTTACATATAAAGCGCTTCAGCCCCCAGAGACCCTGTTCAGGAAATAAGAAGCAGATAATGGATAGATGGATTATATTCAATAAATTCATGCATTGTCGCCTTGGAACATGGCCTTGTCATTATGGAAGAAAGCATCCATGGATGGAATAACCTGCTCCATCAGGGTTTTCAGGTATCAGCTGACCTCATTCTTTGAGCAAATACTGTCGCTGAACTGAGACCTGACCAACTGCAGCACCCCCACATCATAACACTGCCCCTACAGGCTTGTACAGAAGGCTCTAGGCAGGATGCTGCATCACTTCACCTGCCTCTTTTCCTACCCTGATTCCCCATTACTCTGGAACAGGGTAAATCTGGACTCATCAGACCACATGACCTTCTTCCATTGGTTCAGAGTCCAATCGTTATGCTCCCTAGCAACCTTTGCCCAGTTTGCCTCACTGGTTTTCTTGGTTTTCTTCAGGCTACACAGCTGTTCAGTTCCAATCCAGTGAGTTCCCTTTGCATTGTGTTGTGGAAATGCTCTGACTTCCACTATTAAACACAGCCATGAGTTCTCTTTGGCTCTTGAGCAGAGTGGTCGCTTCGTTTCCTCTTCCCCTCCGCTTGTGTGATTTGCTCTCTGTCTGCGTGCCACTTTTCTTATAAGAGCACTTCTCCTCTTTCTTCTCTACACTACAACATGGATCTGGTCAACTGGGCTCTAAATGCTATTGATCAAGTTAATTCCACCCGCAAGGCGGTGAGAGGAGAAAGCGCCTGCCCAACCGGGACCTTTCCAGCTGGATACGCTGAGGACCCGTGGGCCCGCTGGCGCCCGGTGTGTCTCAGGATTCTCTCGGTTGAGGACGCAGAGGATCTGTACATTTTCAGCTTCATGATCATGGGATTTCTCATTTTGGGATTAAGTGGATTTCTCGTGTGCTCCAAATTCTTGAAGCTGCTGCGTGGGATTGCAGCAGACGTTCAGGGCATCTCTCACTCCCTGAAAACTCTGACTCTTGCTACCGAGGAGCAGGGAACAAAGTTAGAAGCTAACCGACTCAGGTTGGCAGATTGCTTGTGTTACCAGAACTCATTCGGGCTTTTTCCAACCGTTTTGAGGAGCACCATCTTATTCAGCTGTTTGGGCTCCAGGATCCCAGCTGCAGGTGACAAAACAATGACCTGGTAACCAAAACATGTCTAATCTTATCTGGCCCTCCCACAAACATTTTGGAAATGTTTCTCCTGCAGAAGCCGGATAACTGCTCTGACCCGACCTTTACCCTCTTCCATGGGACACGTCATTGCTTGATCTCCTGACGAGCGCACTGTTGCCATAGTGACGATCAGACGGTGAACTGTGTACGGCTGTGGATCATAAACCTCACTATACATGCGCACACACATTCATGTCACATGATACACAGACACTTCCTCGTTGTCACTGTCTCTGCTCCACCCCCCCACCAGTGAGGGTCATCAGCATGGACTGTTTCAGTGCGATGAGGTCACAGCTTGTAGTCCTACTGGGGGCTCACACTTCCCCTACCCTTTGTCAAGTGAATTGTTCTTACATGTGCTTTGATGTTGAGGTCTCCTCAGTAATCTCCTCGTGTGGTATTTCTCCCCAATCTGCATGAACTAGTTCTGCTGGTTCAATTAGCTGCACCTAAGTACTGTCCAATTCTGTATGTCATGTTTGTCTCTATGTAACCTTGGATTGGCTGTATTTGAATACTGAAAGTTACAGTTAGTGGATAGTTTTTACGGTACCTTTATGTGATACTATTGTGATTTGACACACTCAGCCAGCATCGTGATCTTTGTTTGTTTTGTAATTTTATTGTGATTTCTTTACTGTTTCAATGAAAAGCACTTTGAGCTGTCCTGTACATGAACGATGCTATATAAATAAACTATATTTTCATACAAATTTTCGCAACCTGCTTTAAAAATTAAACAAATATGGGAGGAAGACCTCAATATTATAATTCAGGATGTTATCTTTAAACAAGCCTTAAATGATATTCATCATTGTTCCATCAACTCCAGACTTCAACTGATCCAATTTAAAATCATTCATAGATTACACTATTCAAAAGCCAAGTTGAATAAAATCTTCCCACAGACCTCCTCTTCTTGCGATAGATGT
>JBAMHV010000025.1:1781815-1792787 GCA_037177535.1 Pseudomugil gertrudae
AAGATCTGGAAACATGCAGCTAGATCTGGAAACATGTAGGAATATCTGGAAACATGTAGGAATATCTGGAAACATGCAACTAGATCTGGAAACATGCAGCGATACCTGGAAACATGCAGCAAGGCCTGGAAACATGCAGCTAGAACTGGAAACATGCAGGAAGATCTGGAAACATGCAGCAAAACATAGAGACATCCTGAAAGGGCTGCTATGCTCCGGAGCCTTGAACATATGGGCCCTGGAGTCGGCCCTATTGAGCCTTGGTTGCCTGGTAACAGCCACGTCCTCCTTATGATAGATGGCTTGTATTTTACCAGCAGAATGACTGAATAACATAAACCTAATGACGCTTTCATGTGGGCTTTTTTTTCTTTGGGCTTCGTTTGGGTTTGTCTACTTGCAGATGACTTTATGGTCTTCTTGTCATACCTTAAATTAAAACTTATTTACTTTTTTGCCAAGTAAATTACATCCCATGTAGGGAAGACCGGTGATTGTTGTAAGATGAGGAGGTGAACTACATAATCAGAAATGAGACTAGTACTCAGTGTGAAACCATATGATGTACAGTATTATTATTATTGTCTTGTAGGACATTGAAGCTCTGAGAGGCATTGCACAAAGTGACTCACGGTGCTGAATGAGTGCTACAATCATCTCCCTTACCACACACTATGTTAGAGGGGAGAAAAAATGTCAGGAAACAGAACTATTGGTGATTATAACATTAAATAAATATAGCAAATCTGATTACAAGTTGGAAAAATTGAACATGAACTGAACAGCAACATGGTAACTGATAAACATAATAATAAATATATATGGATATTACTCTGTCATGCAGTGTTTGTGACAAACCACCTCCTGTCTTTTTTTTTATCTTATTACATTTTTATTTCACTTATATAAATGTGTAACTAATCAGTATTATTTATTTACATTTATTTTCTTATTCCAGTCTCTGTCATTCTTTTTTAGACTGGATGTTTTTGCTTTTATATAATAGCAAAAAAAAGATGTTCAGGAGGTAATCGATAATTTTTTAGTTAAGAATTTCTTGGTATATGATAATCATGTAGGCTGTTTAGCAATGTGGCCACATTGCAGGAAGAAAGGAGGTTAAACCAGAATTTGCATGTTCTCCCTGTATTAGTGTAGGTTCTCTCACGGTTCCCCCCACTGTACAAACACATGTTCGGTTATTTGTCACTCAGAGTGAGTGTGAGCATGAATGAATTTTCTCTCTGTACCCGTCTACCAGAGAGGCCCCAGCCCCCTGGGACCCGATAAAATGTGTGAATCATCGATAATCATAATGATAACACGCTATTTTTACCCCACATAACGTTATTTCCAGTATGGAACACTGCAGATTCAGCACAGATAAGGTTATCAAACATGTTTATGAATGTACATGACTAGAAGTGTAAGCCAGGTAGACATGATATTATACTGCCCCCTTTAGGTGAAATACTAGCACTGCGTCAGTACCTTCCTGTTTTATGTAATAGTCTAATGACGCATTTAGAAGCCTCTGTAGCAGGGAAAGCCTGGAAGTTTGCATGTTTTCCCTGTGTCAGCGTGGGGTCTGTCTGGGTACTGCAGCTTCCTTCCACCCTCCAAAGACAGGCATGTTAGGTTGACTGATCATTCAAAATGCTCCCTAGAAGTGAGTGTGTGTGTGTGTGTGTGTGTGTGTGTGATTGTTTCTCTCTGTGTGATGGTCCTGTAAAGGTGAGCTGTCCAGGTTGTACCCCGTCTCTCGCCTGTGTCATTGCTGGGATAGGCTCCAGCTACACACGACCTTTCATTGGAAAGAGCGGAAACCAGGCTGGAATCCTGCAGGTTTTCCATGTATACCTGCTCCAGCACACCTGATTCTAATCGAATGGATCCAACAGCTTATCAATATCTGCACAGTGATCAATTCATGTGAATCTGGAGTGTTGGAGCAGGAAGACATGGAAAACATTCATGTTGAGCAGCAAGGTTCCCATCCTGATATGTAAAATATCAAAAGTAACATGAAATATATGAAATGAGACAATAACTGCATAATAAACAGGTTATTTAGGAAGACATGGTCATTTATGACACTTTAAAAGACCAAAACATGTATAAATAAAATAATTCTGTAAATAATGAAATACCACAGGGCATAAAGCAACGTATTAATACACAGAATGTAATACTAGAAAAAAATCAACACCTGAGCTGAAATAGCTGCAGTTCAGCACAGAGACATGGATGTAATGTGTTTCACACAAACTTCCGCATGCACGCGCCTGAACACGGGTGCAGCCTGGGACTTGTCTGGACCCCTACACAGAACACCATGCGATGATCCGGCCTGTTCTGTGAACTACTGGTTGTTTGTTTACTAACAAATAAATAAATAAACATACACATATAAATAAATTACAGATCGCTCAGTGCGCATGTGCAGCCATGGTTTTGTAATCGACCTTCTAACATGTTCCTGTATGAGGTCATTACTCAGTCATAACATGTGAACCGCGCGCGCTCCTTCCACGCCTTGCTGAGCGTGACGCAGATACATGGATGGTATATCCAGGGCAGAGTAAAGAGAGCACGCTGCAAAAACGTGACCACGCCGACAAACGCACACAACGTTATGAGCCAATCAGAGCGCTTAACCGCGTCCCGTGGTGGGCGGAGTCAGGCTGTGGGCGTGGCTACGCAGTCGGAGAAGCTTCATGTTCGCGGACGTTTAGGAGGATTTTTGTGTCCCAGCGGCTCAAACATCTGTATATCAGTAAAGGAAATGAGTTGGAAGGAAACTAACGTGGATTTTATCTGCTAAGTATATTACACAGCTGATATCAGTAAGCCGAATTGGGTCATTTTGTATTTACATAACGTGCTTTCCCGCTGCTGGCGGCGGAGCAGCCGGTCCTGCCACGGTGTCTGCTCGTCCTCCTCCAACAACAGGCCAGTCATTCCGCTTTATTCAGGTTCTGTCAGGTTCGCCCAACAGTTTTAAGTGGCCTATATGTCCGTTTCTACACATATTTTAACAAACAATTGGTTATAAATCAGAAAAACAAGTTATACAACAAAGCAGGCTGCAGCTCGCGCGTGGACCGGGTCCTAGAGTCCGCCAGGTTGCTCGTCCCAGAGAGCGCGCGCCGTCTAGTGTCCAAATGGTTGTGCAAACAGCGGCGTCCACATTTTTCGACGTTATGGAAAATGTTCTGTTAGAGCAGGGATAATTAAATTGAGACAAAGATTTTCTTCTTCTCGGACATTAAAAACAGATGTCAGCCAATCGGATTTAGGCTGACACGCGCAGACACCGATTCAGAGGAAACTGGTCCCATCTGGTTGAGTGATGGTCATTAATACAATCCACTGGTTCCGGAAGGGCTTGCGGCTCCACGACAACCCATCTCTTCTGGAGTCTCTGCTCGGGGCGGACACGGTCCGCTGCGTCTACATCCTCGACCCCTGGTTCGCGGGATCTTCCAACGTCGGGATCAACAGGTGGAGGTGAGGAGCACGCAGGCGCAAAACAAGACATTTTACAGAAAGTTTGAGCTGTTTGTTATGCCTGCAGTCATCCTCTCATACGCTCAACACGTCTTTTATTCACATCCTGAAATGTTTGTTCCATCATCTGGAAAACGGACAGAATCCCATCATCATCATCATCATCATCAGCAGCAGCATCTTCCCAGTAAAGCTAACATCATGTCAGATGGTGAAAGGGAGGCGTTCTGAATCCGATGTCAGATTCAGGATGCTGTGATACGACTGGGTTTTTACACCATTCGCACACATTTCTCACCAGACTCAGATCGGAGAAGCGAGTCTGGCGCCCGGTAACAGCGGTCTGACGGCTAGCTGCCTGGTTTTTTAGGGTTTGCCATAAAGACATATTAGAGCATTGACTGGCCCATCTCTTTAGTATCAAGCTGTCAGCACACATTTTATGTCCCTACATTTTATTATTATGAAAAATGACAGCATAATGGCATCCGTCTCTCTGCTGGTGGTGTGTTTGCAGCTATGTCGGAGCAGGAAACGGCTCCGAGCTGATGCTACGCGTTGTCTCTTCCTTCTGCAGGTTCCTCCTGCAGAGCCTGGAGGATCTGGACTCCAGCCTCCGGAAACTCAACTCTCGCCTGTTCGTGATACGAGGACAACCCACCGATGTGTTTCCCCGACTCTTCAAGGTAACGCGTGCGTGTGAGGAGGCCGTGGCAGCAGAGGAAGGTTGGTAATGTATGTTTCTGTGGCAGGAGTGGAGAATTACCCGTCTGTCCTACGAGTACGACTCTGAGCCGTTCGGGAAGGAGCGAGACGCTGCCATCAGGAAGCTGGCCTCTGAGGCCAGCGTGGAGGTGATGGTTCGGATCTCACACACGCTCTACAACCTGGACAGGTGAGCTCATATCATCACTTTTCTGTTATGTAGGTTCCGTCCATGCGTTTGCTTCATGACTCCCTCTCGGTTCTGCAGGATCATAGAGTTAAATGGGGGCCAGTCTCCTCTCACTTACAAGCGGTTCCAGTCTCTCATCAGTCACATGGATGTGGTGGAGATGCCTGCAGAGGTCATCACAGCTGACATGATGGGAATGTGCACCACGCCGCTGTCTGAAGACCACGATGAAAAGTTTGGGGTCCCCTCCCTGGAAGAACTGGGTGAGTTCAGCAACATCAAACCTCTGCGCAGCTGAAACCGCTGCTCATCATCTGGATTCATGTCAGGATCTCATTACTGTTGCAGGTTTTGACACTGAAGGCCTGACCTCGGCTGTTTGGCCCGGAGGAGAGACGGAGGCTCTGACGCGCCTGGAGAGGCATCTGGAGAGAAAGGTCAGTCCGTCTGGAAGGAAGGCTTCCACGTGGAGGTGCTGCCGCAACATAACATGTCTCTGTCTCTTCATGCATGTCCACCAGGCCTGGGTGGCCAACTTCGAGCGTCCCAGAATGAACGCCAACTCGCTGCTCGCCAGCCCGACAGGCCTCAGCCCGTACCTGCGCTTTGGCTGCCTCTCCTGCCGCCTTTTCTACTTCAAACTCACTGACCTGTACAGGAAGGTGAGTGTTGCATGCACAGATACCAGCTTAAAAAGAGGAAAACCAGCTTCAGAAGATCCAGAGAAATAATTACATTTGGTTCAAATATCCAGACTTCAGACGAGAAATATGTTCAAACAAGTCTTTTACTCCATAAAACCAGCTGCCATACCTCTGCTGCTGTTTAGAGACCAGGCCAGAATGTGTGTTAGACCTCCTCCAGCTCTACATTCATCTTATATGATGCACTGATAATGAACACACAGTAGCATCCAGAACGTTCCAGGATCCACATCTATCTGTGAGGTTTTGTAAAACCTGTTGGGACCTGTCCTCTTACCATTTATTGTGGAGTTAAATAATATATATATATATATGTGTGTGTCAGATTTCTCTGCGGGAGTAAATGCATATATACGCGGCACCCAGTGTTGTCTTTTCCATGGAGACCGGATAAAAATGGCTCTTTGGTTGCAGACCCCTGGTCTAGATGAGACCAGCTTCACTGGAGACATGTGAGAGGAGACGGGACTAAGACAAAGCTGACTGGGACGTCTCAGAGATCAGGCTGGGTGGGATGTTGTTGGGGAGGTTCCTCTGACTCACATCAGCTCAGAAATGATGTGACGTCGCTTGTCAGAACAAATTTGGCTGCTCCATTAACAGAACCAGCTGAGCTTAGCTCCCCGTTTGCTGTTCGGTGACTGAACGTATGAATCATTCTGAGTCAGACTTTGTAAATGTACACAGGTGAAGAAGAACAGCTCCCCTCCTCTGTCACTCTACGGTCAGCTGCTGTGGAGGGAGTTTTTCTACACAGCCGCCACAAACAACCCCTGCTTCGACAAAATGGAGAGCAACCCCATCTGCGTTCAGATCCCATGGGACCGCAACCCTGAGGCTCTGGCCAAGTGGGCGGAGGGCCGGACCGGGTTTCCCTGGATTGATGCCATCATGACTCAGCTGAGGCAGGAGGGCTGGATCCACCACCTTGCCAGACACGCCGTGGCGTGCTTCCTGACTAGAGGAGACCTGTGGATCAGCTGGGAGGAGGGCATGAAGGTCAGCATCAGCGTTTCCACCTGATGGAGGCATCCTTACGGTCAGCAGCACAAAACGTTTCATCTGTTCTGCTCTCTCTGAACTCAGGTGTTTGAGGAGCTGCTGCTGGATGCAGACTGGAGTGTGAATGCCGGCAGCTGGATGTGGCTCTCCTGCAGCTCTTTCTTCCAGCAGTTCTTCCATTGCTACTGTCCCGTCGGGTTTGGCCGGCGCACCGATCCCAACGGCGATTACATCCGGTACTACCATGCCTCCAAGCTGTTCGTACGCACTCATTTCCTCTCTCTAACCCTCCTCCTGTCTGCACGTAGGCGCTACTTGCCCATTCTGAGGGGCTTTCCAGCCAAATACATTTACGACCCGTGGAACGCTCCGGAAGCGGTGCAGAAAGCGGCTAAATGCATCATTGGCATCCATTTTCCAAAGCCCATGGTGCACCATGCAGAGGCCAGCCGCCTCAACATCGAGCGGATGAAACAGATCTACCAGCAGCTGTCCTGCTACAGAGGACTGGGTGAGGACACGGGCCTCTCTCTGACCCCAGTTTCTCACTGGGCTCAGCAAGCTGGGAGTTATCCAGTCTGCTCATAACTATCTGGGTTT
This sequence comes from Pseudomugil gertrudae, assembly GCA_037177535.1. NCBI lineage: Eukaryota > Metazoa > Chordata > Actinopteri > Atheriniformes > Pseudomugilidae > Pseudomugil > Pseudomugil gertrudae. Next base: position 1,788,527 of record JBAMHV010000025.1, read on the forward strand.
GCTTCACAGGTCTGTTGGCTACAGTCCCATCCAACTCCAGTGTTAATGGGAATAATGAGACGGAGTTCCCTGTTGAGGCTTTGCAGGAAGCTGCAGCTTCATCTTGTAAGTAACAGACCTCGTATAACAGCTAGTTCCTGCTTTACTTTACTGGCAGCTACTTTATTCTTCATCAACTTGTTCCTCACTTGTACCGGGTCACAGCTCCAGCAACTGTCCAACAAAGACAGTACAGATGGATCCGAGCACAGTCCTTAGCATGTCCTTCCCAGTTTTCCAGCCTCTGTTTCAGACCCTGAAGTTAGCAGGGCCTCATACAGGCCTCATGCCGGTCTCAGATGTTCAGACCTGGCATGTAAGAGCCGTTACGGTGAGGAGACATCATGCTGATTTCAGTCTCTTTATGATTTTGTTTTTCAGCCTATCAGACGCCGGCTCACTCTTATGGAGGCTGGCGAAGTGGCGCCCTGATGTACCAGCAAGGCAACCCGCGCAGCAGGGTGGGAGCCCAGCAGCAGGGTGGAGGTCAGCTGCTACGTCACTACAGTTTTCTCTGTGTTTCTGACTCTGCTGTGGTTTCACGAGGACTCTTGGTTTTTCAGGTTACACAGTTAGCAGTCTGACGGGCTTCCCTTCAGACGGCCAGCGAAGTCACAAAGGTGACTGCACACACACCTGCTACAGTATACTCTTCCTGTAATCTTGCTCTTTTAGAGCTTCCTCTGACTGCTAGAAAGCTTTATCTGGATCACTTTGTTTCTGTCCTCCAGGGTTTGAAGTCCATCCCAGCACCCAGACCAGTGGCAAGCGACACAGTGAAGACTCTGGGACTGGCCGAGGATCTAAGGTCCAGAAACAGAACCACCACTAAAGGTTTGTCACTAACACATCAAACCACCAGAATCAGACAACATGAAGAATTCCTATTCTGGCCCAGTGAATGTTTACCACTTGTCCAACTCGTCCTCAGCAAGTGTTGGACTCAATCAGTCCTGTTAGTGGAGATTCTGGACAAGACACTAGCTTCAGGCAGGTTCAAGACGGGGTAACGCCGCCTCAAACAAACACCTTGCCCCTTCAAATCAAAGTTTTCTAAACTCCCACCCCCTGCACACCGAGCTGACTGCCGGATGCACAGGATGTACTGGAGAGAAACTGGCCAATTATGGCCCACAGATGATTCCATCTGGTCCTGGTCAAGCTGCAGTGATTATGTGAACAGCTCTGATGTGAACTGCCACTGATTAGTGGAAGGACCGAGTGGAGAGCAATAAAACACCAGGAAGTGACACCAGCTAGTTTGCCAGAGTTTATTTGGACATACGCGTCCTTAACACAATAAAAAGTCCATAAAATCTTCTTCGCTTGATGATCGGTTAACAGTCCCCAGTCGAGGAGGCGTCACTTAACTGGGGTGTTTCTCTCGTCGTCTGAATTGCGCAATCCGGCCCTGTTGCGTTGTTAATCTTCAATCCACTTCCACGTCGCTTGCTCCTCTGCTTTCCGGATGACGATCCCAGGCGATTATCCGGCTTCGCACGGCGCGTTGTTGGGGATACACAGCTGCGGTATCTCTCGCTTACGCGATTAGTGTGATTAGAGGAGCTGTACTCACATCGTGGGCAGGGTACACTACCCTGCCCGCCTGTAGCAGCACAGTATCCCCTGTAGCCGGAGCTTCTCCTCTCGCCGGTCCTGCCCGAGACCACCGCTTCCGTCGATTCAACCACCTCGTCCAAACCCAGTCGTGATTCTCTTTCAAAAACTCCTCGGCCTGTGCTGTAAGGAGTCTGTAAGGGTGAAGTGATGCTAGCTGCAGCTTCCTGCTCAGCCTCAGAGCGGTTAGGAGCAGCAACAGAGCAGGGGTTACTAAACTGTGTAAGTGTTTCAGTAACTGGGTTTCAAAATAACTGGGTTTGTGTAGCTACGGTTCAATTCCGACATGTCCATAACCCACTTTATCATTTACTGCTGAAAGGACCCACCCGAGGTAAGAACCACAAAGACAACGCTCTTGTATGAGAATACAGAATAAAACTATCTTTTACAGTAAGATAATATATGATAAATATCCCATATCGTGTTCATGCTCGTGAGTGCATCCAGGGTTCAAGTCAATTTTGCATCTCGCTCCCGCAACACGTTACCCCATTGTGCACAGCTTCCATGCCAAACATACGCTGAGAACACGGGGGCGCCATGATGTGTAAGCGGATGCATTGCTAGCAGCGACGATGTCCCAGGATTAGGAAGTGAACAAGCATCTCTTGTCCTGAAGCTGCCTGGATGAGAGAAAATCCGACCTTTGAACTCACTGCAGAGATTAAATGTCCTCTTGGGATCCCCAGACATAGTGGGCGAGGAGGTCTGGGTTTCTCCTGAACCTGTCGCCTCCATGACTTAGTCTGGAATAAGACAAGATGTCTGACAAGCCGTGAGGTGATCCAGTGACCTGTAGAAGTATAATCAGCCATTTTTGGATTAAATGAGTTTCCTTACCTGAGACATCTATTAAACAGCTGTTTTCCTCTCTGCAGGTGTCCCTGCTGACTCAGCTCAATGAAACACAAAGACTTTGCCTTTCTACTCCACCACCTTCAGGACCAACCTCTACCCTGCTCCATCATCTGCTGTTTGGAGTAAACGGATCGTTCCAAATGCAGGACAGCTGCACATAAAGCATTGTTGCCGCAGTTTACACACTATATGTATATATTTGGCTAAGGTGTGTGTGTGTTTTCTGTCCACAGACCCACGGATATATTTTTATATGACCCAGTTAAAAGCTAAATATCTAATAGAAGTAAAAAAAAATCACATATAAAGGATTTAAAACATTAATAGTGTAAAATCTTTGTATATAAAATGACTGATTTCATCCTGTCTCAGTGTACACCTGTCTCAACCTTCATCATTACACCTACGCCTGTAATAAACCACATGAACGTACCGCATCTCCCACGATGTGTTGCTTTCATTAAACTGAAAACAAAGCCACGAGTCGTCCCCTGTGTACACACAAACCTAGTTTATTTATCATATCATCAGCAGAAAGTCCACCCTCGCTGCATAACGAGCTCCTCATCTACCGTTTATTCTGAAGAGCTCCTGTGTTGCTAATTTGCATTGTGCACTATTCCTCTTCTCCAGAGAAAAGTGGAGAAGTTGGCTACCGTGCAAAAATTTTAAACAAAGTATTTTAACTAGTTCAGATTTCCTCATTGTAGAATTATAAGTAACAAGGTGCATTACTCCTGAATGCAATGAAATGGTATTTACACATATACCAAATTACTGTTCTACATTAAGGGATGGGGCAATATAAAGAGATTAAAAGGATTTTTTCTGTTAAAGCATTATAGTTTGGTATTAATTCAAATTCTAATTATTACCAAAATGGTGTACGTAATGTGGTCAATATGGCAACAATATAAATTAGTTACAATTAAAGTTGATTTAAAAGTTGCTCCCCTACTTTGAGCAGGTGTTCAGGAGTACTACTTTCAACTAATGGAAAAAATAAGTTAACCATAAACCACTGAATTTTCCTACTCTGCTTTTAATCTTGTGAATCTGAAAGACATAAATATAAATTTGCATATATTTAAAAGTGTAAATATATGACCCCGTTCAGGGGAAAGCAGTAGAAAAAGGATGGATGGATGTGAAAGTTGAAACTAGTTAGTCTGCTGCGCCCTCTTGTGGTTAAACTGAAAACTTTTCATGGCAATAAAGAACTGGCTCCTCTTGTGATTCCCCCAGTTTGGATGTTTTAGTTGATGCAACATGTTTAAATATTTTTAAATTGTGTTATTTTTCTATATAAATATCTGATGAAGACAGTTTTCAATCAGGAAGAAAGTGGGAGAAACCATTAAAAAAGACATTTTCAAAAAGGTAAGTAATTTAGTTGATGCATACCAGAAAACAGAAATTATACTATAATAACTCTGACATTCCAGAGTAATAAATTGCAAATATACAGAAATGTCTTTTTTTTCAAATTTGGTTAAAGGTTAATTTTTTTTCAGGTGCCCAGTTCTTTTTAATTCATGCTTTAAAGGGTTAAACAGTGGTTCTGAGAGTCATGGTTAAAAAATGTTACATTTTTAATGTTAGTTTTATAATAAAATGTATAAATGCATCTTTTCAGTAATAAACATCACAGCCTCCCGTCACTTATGAGCAACACTTACCAGACTTCATGGTGTTGAAGTTATGAGTTTTCACCACAGTATTTTCCACCATGGACAGGAGGAAT
>JBAMHV010000025.1:1831415-1841444 GCA_037177535.1 Pseudomugil gertrudae
AAAACACATTTTTTCTCCTTGGCTTTTAACTCAGTTTGAGATGTTGACTTTTATTGTTGTTTTTATATTGTTTTATTCTTTATGTGCTTGTTTACACCTTGTCCTTGGTGTTCAGCACTTTGGTCGACTGTGTTGTTTTTAAAATGCTTTATAAATAAATTGGAATTGGAAATCAGAACTAGTTTGTCCAGTCCGATCCAGTTCAGAACCAGTTTGTCCTTCCAGCACTTTGTCACCTTGCTGCTGTTTGTTATTTGTTAACCTGATCACCGCTTGACCTCGCTCCCCTAAACCTGGTATTCTACTTTGTTGGCTGTGGGTGGAGTTAGGCAGAATGGGTGGAGCCTGTATTGATGAGGTATCAGGACGTATTGATCGTCCTATCAGGATCAATAAACCGCGACACTCGGCTCACCACCTGGACGCCGGTGTCTCCGGCATGTCCCGCGCCTCCTGCGCTCTGATTCGCCACCTCGCTGTAATGGCGGCTCTGTCTCTTCCAGCCACATGCCTCTGAGTCCGGCTGCTGACACCAAACATGATCGCCCACGACAACAGGCGGTTACTAACGGCAACCCCACCGGCTCTGCTGTTGCCAGGGACGACGACGCAGACGACGCACCTCCTGGAAACAGCGTTGTGGTCCGCATCGGCATCCCGGACCTGCAGCAGACGGTAACACGCACACACGGTAACACGCAGCTTTGACACGGTTCTGAGACACATTACAAACCTGTCTGTCTGTCTGTGTCTGTCCCCGTCTCTGTCTCTGTCTGTCCTCCGACTCAGAAGTGTTTGCGGTTGGACCCAGAGTTACCAGTTTGGACCAGTAAGCAGAAGGTTCTGGTGACGTTGACTCAGTCTCTGTCGGATGTTTTGAACTATGGTCTCTTCCAGCCGGCGTTTAATGGCCGAGCCGGAAAGTTTCTGGATGAAGAGCGGCTGTTGAAGGAGTATCCCCTCCCCCCAATCACGCCCATCCCGTACCTGGAGGTAAACGTCCAATCACGTCGCAGAACCCTGTAAACAGGTCTGACACGTTAAAGACGGGGATAATTAGCATTCTGGGACGCGGCTACTTCCTGTGAACCGGGAGAAACGCATTAGCTCGTGGAAACGATCGGTTGATCGTATTATTGATCGTATTATTGATTGTAGTATTGATTGTAGTATTGATCGTAGTATTGATTGTATATTGATCTTTAAAAGAGCAGATTAGAAGCTGAACATTTGACCTTCATGTATTTATTACCTGAGTCCAGCTCAGGGTTGTGGGGGAGCTCGAATACCTCTCAGCTAAACTAGGCGAGACGCAGCAGGACAGGTACACCTGGATAGATACATCTGGATACATACACCTGGACAGGTACACCCTCCCTCCGAGGTGTGTGCTCTGATTCACGTCTCGATCGGCCGTTTTGACGACGATCTCGCAGCAGCTTAAATAACCAAACCTGCGTATAAGAGCTGCACCTAGGGAAAGTCCCACTGCAGGAGACCTATGGAATCAGGTTTGTTTCAAAACTCAAGCAAAATAAATGTTTTCTCATAAAATAATATTTAGACATCTATTTAGACACCGGAGAAACCGGAGACAACAAAGAAAAAGTATCTGACAGACTTTATAAAGCTCTCCATACAGCCATTTTTATTAGAAAAGAATCACACCTGCTGGGTACCGTCTCTTTAAATGTAAACGAGGCATGTCATGCCCCGCCCCCCTCCAGGTCACGGGAAGTTTTACCCTGTTCCACCATGTTTGTAGCTTGATAGCAGTGATACGCTAATCTCCCGGCAGAGAAACATTTTATTGGTAAGTTAACTGTAAATGTCAACGTATCAGATTCACCACATTGATTACAGGAAGTCCACGACCATATATGGCAGCAAATACTGTGATGTAATAGATAAAAACCGTAATAGAGAAAATTAAACAGACTGAAAAATATAATCATAAAGAAAATAAAAATATATGTGCAGCATTATTTTCTGTATTTAAACACTTAGAAGCACAAAAACATGAATTTAAAAAGGTACATTTTGCATCATAATATCTGCTTTAACGCTGCACTACGGACGAGGAAAAATATTAAAGACTTTAATAAGTTTTTAATAAGTAAATAAAATAGTTTCTGTTTCTGTTTAACATGTGTGCTCGTACTTCCTGTGTTACTTTGCTTTGAACTTTTGAAACAAATCTGCTTCCATACAAGTCCGGTTAGACGGACCAGAAGGGGAGGACTGATCCACGTGCACGGCGAAACTGATCCAAGTGCATGGCGGGACAGATCCACGTGCACGGTGGGACTGATCCACGTGCACGGCGGGACTGATCCACAATCACGGTGGGACAGATCCACGTGCACGGTGGGATAGATCCACGTGCACGGCGGGACTAATCCACAATCACGGTGGGATAGATCCACGTGCACGGTGGGACAGATCCACGTGCACGGTGGGACAGATCCACGTGCATGGCGAGACTGATCCACGTGCACTGCGAGACTGATCCACGCGCACGACGGGACTGATCCACGCGTATGGCGGGACTGATCTCCGTGCACGGCGGGACTAATCCACGTGCACGGCGAGACTGATCCACGTGCACGGCAGGACGTTTCACCGTTTACATCGGATTCGCTTCAGGGTCAGAAAAACGGGTAAAGTAGCGACATAACGGATTAACGCGGCAGGTCTTGGCTAAAGCAGCGAGGACGAAGCTGCACCACCATTTTTTTCCACTAGGTGGCGCCACACTGAGCGACGAGTCCTGTAAATATGTCTGTCAGTAACGTTTGTTACGTCTGTCTCTGCAGTTTCGTTATAAGAGAAGAGTTTACACACAGAGCTACGTGGATGATAAGCAGCTGGCGAAGCTGCACACCAAGGTAACACCGCTCTTCACACTCCGCTCTTCACACACTCCGCTCTTCACACACTCCGCTCTTCACACTCTTCTCACGCGGCTCTTTACACGCCGCTCTTCACACGCCGCTCTTCACACTCTTCACACGCCGCTCTTCACACTCTTCACACACGGCTCTTCACACTCTTCACACGCGGCTCTTCACACTCTTCACACGCGGCTCTTCACACTCTTCACACGCGGCTCTTCACAATCTTCATACGCCGCTCTTCACACTCTTCAAACGCCGCTCTTCACACACCCCGCTCTTCACACGCCGCTCTTCACACTCTTCACACGCCGCTCTTCACACGCCGCTCTTCACACTCTTCACACGCCGCTCTTCACACTCTTCAAACGCCGCTCTTTACACGCCGCTTTTCACACGCCGCTTTTCACACACCGCTTTTCACACGCCGCTTTTCACACGCCGCTTTTCACACTCTTCACACGCCGCTCTTCACACTCTTCACACGCCGCTCTTCACACTTCGCTCTTCAGACTCCGCTCTTCACACTCTTCACACGCCGCTCTTCACACGCTGCTCTTCACACGCTGCTCTTCACACTCCGCTCTTCACACACTCCACTCTTCACACTCTGCTCTTCACATGCCGCTCTTCACGTGCCGCTCTTCACTCATCGCTCTTCACACTCTGCTTTTCACACTCCGCTCTTCACACTCCACTCTTCACACACAGCTCTTCACACTCCGCTCTTCACACATCGCTCTTCACACTCCGCTCTTCACACGCCGCTCTTCACACTCCGCTCTTCACACTCCGGTCTTCACACTCCGCTCTTCACATTCTGCTTTACACACGCCGCTCTTCACACTCCGCTCTTCACACTCCGCTCTTCAAACACCGCTCTTCACACGCCGCTCTTCACACGCCGCTCTTCACACTCTGCTCTTCACACGCCGCTCTTCACACTCTGCTCTTCACACGCCGCTCTTCACACTCTTCACACGCCGCTCTTCACACGCTGCTCTTCACACGCCGCTCTTCACACTATTCACACTCCACTCTTCACACGCCGCTCTTCACACTCTTCAATCGCCGCTCTTGACACACTCCGCTCTTCACATACTGCCCTTCACATTCCGCTGTTCACACTCCGCTCTTCACATGCCGCTCTTCACACTGCTCTTCACATGCCGCTCTTCACACTCTGCTCTTCACATGCCACTCTTCACGTGCCGCTCTTCACACTCCGCTCTTCACACTCCGCTCTTTACACTCCGCTCTTCACACTCTTCCCACTCAGCTCTTCATACTCTTCACACTCCGCTCTTCACACACTCCGCTCTTCACACACTCCGCTCTTCACACACTCCGCTCTTCACACTCCGCTCTTCACACTCCGCTCTTCACACGCCGCTCTGCTGCTCCTGAACCGGTCTCGTTCTTTCAGGCCAACCTGAAGCGCTTCATGGAGCACGTTCACCAGAAGAACGTGGAGAAAGTTTCTAAATGGCTGGAGAAAGGTCTGGACCCGAACTTCCACGACTCGGACAGCGGAGGTGAGCGGGAAGTTGTCCCTTCACCAACCAGATGAACCGGAGGGTTGTGTTGGACTCGTCTGTCTTTGTGTCTCAGAGTGTCCTCTGACTCTGGCGGTGCAGCTGGAGGAGAGCTGCGATCTCATCAAAGTCCTTCGCAGCGGAGGAGCTCACCTGGACTTCCGGACCAGAGACGGCATCACGGCTCTGCACCGAGCTGTTCTCTGCAGGAACAGCGCTGCCCTCACTGTGAGTCCACCGAAAACACCCTGTACACACCCCCCACCCTCACCCGTCTGCACGGAGACCACCGAACACACCCTGTACACACCCCCCACCCTCACCCGTCTGCAGGGAGACCACCGAACACACCCTGTACACACCCCCCACCCTCACCCGTCTCCACGGAGACCACCGAACACACCCTGTACACACCCCCCACCCTCACACGTCTCCACGGAGACCACCGAACACACCCTGTACACACCCCCCACCCTCACCCGTCTGCATGGAGACCACCGAACACACCCTGTCCACACTCCCCACCCTCACCTGTCCCCACAGAGACCACCACTGAACCCTGTCCCCCTGTCCACAGACTCTGCTGGATCTTGGAGCGTCTCCGGACTACAAGGACAGCAGGGGTCTCACGCCGCTCTACCACTCGTCCATGGTGGGCGGCGCCCCCTACTGCTGCGAGCTGCTGCTGCAGGACCACGCCAGCATTGGTAGGAGGCCGCTCTCTGTTTGTGCTTTCTGTGGGGAGACATGTAGGCTAAAAGACTTTCGTTGCCATGGTTACAGGGATCACAGATGAAAATGGGTGGCAGGAAATCCACCAGGTGAGACACACACACACACACACACTCACACGATGACAAGTTCAGGCTCTGAACAGCTGTGTGTGTGTGTGTGAGTTCAGGCGTGTCGCTATGGCAACGTGCAGCACTTGGAGCACTTGCTGTTCTACGGCGCTGACATGAGTTCCCAGAATGCCTCAGGAAACACCGCGCTACACCTCTGTGCTCTGTACAACCAGGTAACACACACACACACACACACACACCCACACACCCACACACACACACCCGGTGTGAAACGTTTGGTTCTGGTTCTGCAGGACAGCTGCGCCAGAGTTCTGCTGTTCAGAGGAGCCAATAAGGACATCAAGAACTACAACAACCAGACGGCGTTCCAGGTACAGTCGCCGTGGTGACCATGTTTCTGTTTCCTGTGGGGACACCAAGGTGTCCATCAAGGTGTCCACCGTGTGTCCTGCCGCTTCAAACGCTAAAGCTGTCCTACACCACTGTCCCACACAGCTGTCCCTGTCCCCCACAGCTGTCCCTGTCCTACACAGCTGTCCCCCACAGCTGTCCCTGTCCCCCACAGCTGTCCCTGTCCCCCACAGCTGTCTCTGTCATACACAGCTGTCCCTGTCCCCCACAGCTGTCCCTGTCCTACACTGCTGTCCCTGTCTTACACTGCTGTCCCTGTCCCCCACAGCTGTCTCTGTCCTACACAGCTGTCCCTGTCCCCCACAGCTGTCCCTGTCCTACACCACTGTCCCTGTCCCCCACAGCAGTCCCTGTCCCCCACAGCTGTCCCTGTCCTACACAGCTGTCCCTGTCCTACACAGCTGTCCCTGTCCTACACCGCTGTCCCCCACAGCTGTCCCTGTCCTACACAGCTGTCCCTGATCCCTACAGCTGTCCCTGTCCTACACTGCTGTCCCCCACAGCTGTCCCTGTCCTACACTGCTGTCCCCCACAGCTGTCCCTGTCCTACACAGCTGTCCCCCACAGCTGCCCCTGTCCTACACCACTGTCCCTGTCCCCCACAGCAGTCCCTGTCCCCTACAGCTGTCCCTGTCCTACACCACTGTCCCTGTCCCCCACAGCTGTCCCTGTCCTACACTGCTGTCCCTGTCCCACACAGCTGTCCCTGTCCTACACCGCGGTCCCACACAGCTGTCCCTGTCCTACACCGCTGTCCCACACAGCTGTCCCTGTCCTACACCACTGTCCCACACAGCTGTCCCTGTCCACTCCGAGTCAGCGTTACACACTGAGTTCTGCGTTGGACTGAGTACAAAAAATCTGGATTTTAAGTGGCAAGAATGACTAAAAACAGTTGGTTTGATGCTGCAGTGCATTCTGGGAGATGTAGTTAAATCTATGAAACAATCGGGACCTGTGCCCTCCTACCTGAACCTGTTCTCCGTTTAGGTGGCCATCATCGCTGGAAACTTTGATCTGGCTGAAATCATCAAGATCCACAAATCATCTGATGTGGGTGAGTTTGAACGTGTCACAGCGGCGTGTGCGTGATATCACAGGAAGTGTGTGTGACATCACAGAAAGTGTGTGCGTGACATCACAGGAAGTGTGTGTGACATCACAGGAAGTGTGTGTAGGACATTACAGGAAGTGTATGTGTGACATCACAGGAAGTGTGTGTGTGACATCACAGGAAGTGTATGTGTGACATTACAGGAAGTGTGTGTGTGACATCACAGGAAGTGTATGTGTGACATCACAGGAAGTGTGTGTGACATCACAGGAAGTGTATGCGTGACATCACAGGAAGTGTGTGCGTGACATCACAGGAAGCGTGCGTCACATTACAGGAAATGTGTGCGTGACATCACAGGAAGTGTATGCGTGACATCACAGGAAGCGTGTGTCACATCACAGGAAGTGTATTTTAACTCTCTAAGCAGTTCCCTTCAGAGAAACGCCCTCCTACACCAAGCGCCGGCGAGTCGGCCTCATCAGGTCGCCGGCGGGAAACGGCCTCTCGTCGCCTCGCTCCCTGATTCGCTCGGCCAGCGACAATGCCCTGGAAAGCCCCGCCTCCTCACCGGGCCCCTCCCTCCAGAGCCTGGAGACGCATCACGACACGCACACACACTCACTGAGACGCCACACGCGCCGCCTCAGGTACGTACGGGACCACCGCTGGGAGGTCGAGCAGGGGGTCCAGGTTAGATCAGCGTCTCTGTCGTCCTGCAGTCCGAGCGGCAGAGGCCACATGGACGCCAGCCCCCCTTCCTCACCCCCCCTCACCCCGCAGATGAGGAAGAGGAGGCTGTACAGCGCAGTGCCGGGTCGCACCTTCATCGCCACCCGCTCCCACGTTCCCCAGGGGCCCGGAGAGATCCAGCTGCACCGAGGAGAGAGGGTCAAAGGTGGGCCGAGGGGGCGGTTAAACCTGCGTGTGTGTGTGGTGTGGCACTGACGGTGTGTGTGTGTGTGTGTGTGTGTAGTGTTGTCTATAGGGGAAGGAGGGTTCTGGGAGGGGAGCGTTAAAGGCAGAACCGGCTGGTTTCCTGCAGACTGTGTGGAGGAAGTCCAGATGAGACAGTACGACCCGCGACTGGGTAAATATCCCCTCGCTGCTGCGTTCACACACACAAACACACACTAAACACACCGTGTGTGTTTCAGAGACAAGAGAGGACCGCACCAAGAGGCTGTTCAGACACTACACTGTGGGGTCCTACGACAACTACACCTCCTACAGGTAACACGGTGTCACTGCAGCTGCTGGAAATCATGAAATCATCTTTTCTCCCGTTTCCTGCAACAGGAAGCAGGAAAGAATATCATGAGATCAATAAATGTCACGTTATTAGTTTGAATTAAAAATTATCTGATTTTTGGGCTAAAATCAGGATTTTTATCATAAAGCCAAATGAAAAAGTTTTTATTGTAGACGACTTCCTGTCACCTGATCCCGTAAGAGGTTAAATAATCTACAGAACATACCGGAATCAGTTGGATCGCGTTACTGCTCGACACACACAGATTCCAATCAAGCTGCTCGCTTGCATCAGGGTCATGAACCGGGTCATGGACCGGGTCGTGGACCGGGTCATGGACCGAGTCGTGGACCGGGTCATGAAGCAGAACCTGAGGCCGCTCGCTTGCATCAGGGTCATGAACCGGGTCATGGACCGGGTCGAGGACCGGGTCGTGGACCGGGTCATGAAGCAGAACCTGAACCCGCTCGCTTGCATCAGGGTTGCTGGATCGGGTCATGAACTGGGTCATGGATCAGGTCATGGACCGGGTCATGAAGCAGAATCTGAAGCTGCTAGCTTGCATCAGGGTTGCTGGACTGGGTCATGGACTGGGTCGTGGACAGGTTCATGGACCGGGTCGCTGGACCGGATCATGGACCGGGTCATGAAGCAGAATCCGCTCGCTTGAATCAGAGTCGCTGGACTGAGTCATGGACCTGGTCGTGGACCGGGTCGTGAAGCAGAACCTGAAGCCGCTTGCTTGCATCAGGGTCGTGGACCGGAACGTGGACCGGGTCCTGAAACAGAATCCGCTCGCTTGCATCAGGGTTGCTGGACTAGGGTCATGGACCGGGTTGTGAAGCAGAATCCGCTCGCTTGCATCAGGGTCACTGGACCGGGTCATGGACCGGGTCGTGGACCGGGTCATGGACCGGGTCATAAAGCAGAATCCGCTCGCTTGCATATGGGTCACTGGACCGGGTCATGGACCGGGTCGTGGACCGGGTCGTGAAGCAGAATCCGCTCGCTTGCATCAGGGTCACTGGACCGGGTCGTGGACCGGGTCGTGGACCGGGTCGTGGACCGGGACATAAAGCAGAATCCGCTCGCTTGCATCAGGGTCACTGGACCGGGTCATGGACCGGGTCGTGGACCGGGTCGTGGACCGGGTCGTGGACTGGGTCATGAAGCAGAACCTCAAGCTACGCAAACAAACCGATGTGACTCAAGAAGCAGGTCACAGCGCAAAGCATTGTGGGAAAATCAAACCATGTGGTCGGTTTGGAGAAACGGGTCGCCGTCAGCCGGTGGATGAGTTCTGATGTAAAGATGAAGATGAGACCTGTTCATCATGCAGATGTTTACCCCTCCCCCCCTGCATTGGAGCCATGTTTGTTTGTTTGACGTCTGCAGGGAAAGATGGAGTCTAACTGAAGTTTGTTTCAGCGACTACGTGATCGAGGAGAAGACGGCCGTGCTGCAGAAGAGAGAGAGCGAGGGATTCGGCTTCGTCCTCAGAGGAGCTAAAGGTAGAACCGGTGGGAGGGATGGAGGAGTAGTGGATGTTTGTTTCATAACATCCACGAGTCACACAGCAGCTCCAGTTTCCAGTCAAATGCTAACGCTAACTGGATTAGCATATGAGAAGCTAGTCTTTTCTTCTAATACACATGCAAAGGAAACCTCTAAAAGTAGCTAATGAGGCTAAAATGACTGTGCCTTAGCATGCTAACCAAGCTAATGGCTAGCCAAATCAATGACCCGTGGTCTGAGCCAATCAGATCACATTACTAAAATAGTTTGTTACCACGGTAACGTGTGTTGCTTCCTTCATTGAACAATCTTCTGAGCTCCGAGTCAGACGGGCGAGCTGCGTCTTAGCTTGTCGCTACCTCGTTAATAATATTTCACTATAAATGTTTGTGGATTGTTTTATCTCGTCTTTTATTTTAAAGTAATTTACAGAGTTTCTACGAGGATCTATATCCAATAGCTCCAGGCCTTATTCAGTTCAATTAAACTTTATTTATACAGCCCAGTATCACAACAAAGTCGTCTCAAAGGGCTTCACACACAGTTAATCACACAACAACAA
>JBAMHV010000025.1:1994051-2011810 GCA_037177535.1 Pseudomugil gertrudae
ATTCATTCCATTCATCCATTTTCAACCGCTTAATCCCAGAGCGGGGTCGCGGGGGGGCTGGAGCCAATCCCAGCTCACAACGGGTGAGAGGCGGGGTACACCCTGGACAGGTCGTCAGTCCATCGCAGGGCCGACACATAGAGACAAACAACCATGCACACACACACACACTCCTATGGGCAATTTAGAGTCCCCAATCACACTAATGTATATATAAAGACACTGTTTAAAATTAAGGCATTTTATGAATTCGTGAAATAATTAGTTCAGCAAGATTTTGATGGCAGCAAACTGTGTCTTGAATCTAATGAGTTGACCTTACTTGGAATAAACATTCACAATGATTTCACTCAATAAGTGCTATGAAAAAGGTATCATGAGTTCTAGTAACTACTGATTACAAAGTAGTATTCACATGACAAAAATAAAGAGTAATTTACGATATACTTTATGTGTACTTGTGCTGAAGTACAGACAATTCAAAACTACTAGTTCAGAATAATAACCATGTCATATAAGTGTTTTGTCTATCGCTGTTGCCGTATATGATGATTAGCCTAACATGACTTAAATTCCTTGCAACCAAAATATTCTAAATAAAATAACTTTAATTATCAGTCAATTATCTACTCTTAGATAAGGAGATCTGCAATTTGAACTGCAGGATTGGGGCTGGACATTATAATTGTCCAGTACCATTTTTAGAAGGACAGACATGGAAGCACACATACAGTCTTGTCCTATACAGCTAATGTATACAGAGTCAGGATTCATCCTTGCCCTCTCAGAAACTGATTTCTTCTGCTGCATCTGTCCAATCAACTCAAACAGCTACCACCCACTCCTCAGCAGAGGTACATATGTCATCATCTTCTTCTTTGGTTTTATCTGCTGTTGTACTTACTGCCCAAGAGATTCAAGGTCAAAGATCCAAACTGATGAAAGTTAATTGTCCCTTCTGTACAGGTACTTATTTAAAGAGAAACTTGGCCAAACACATTCAGAGGAAGCACCAAAACAAACTGAAGGATGTAAAAGAAACCGATCATTTAAATAGTGTCTGTGTGGATGCCAAAAATGGGATATCTGCAGTTCAAAAAGGAAGGCATGGCTTTTCAGTTTCCATACATGTACAAAAAAAACCTGGGATTGAGTACACAGGATTCAGTGTGAGTTGGAAGAATGCAACCAATACTCCAAAATGGCATCACACAGTGGATTAACCTTTACACAATGTGAACACATCCCCTCCCAGATGCCCCAGAGATGAAGTCTTGACAGAAATGGTGCACTTAAAATTTTTTGGTGATACTATGAAGTTAACCTGTCAAAAGGCAAAAATATGCACAGGCAGCACATGTTCCTATATGTGCTGAAGTACCGTTTGAGGAAAGCTCAAAGCACTTTTGTTTTTCAGTACATGAGCCAACTTTACATTATTACAGTCGAAGGATTTTTGTAACATACAATTCATCAGCAAACACATAGCCCTTGTGCCAAACCAAGAATGTCATGTGCCCACAAAAATAGTAGCAAATGGCACATGTTTCAAACAAACTTAGATGTGTTCAAAACAGGAGAAATCAATACAGTAAACCCAAAAAAAAGCACGAAGATACTGCCTGTCCACCACCAGCAGAAGTCTTCAAACAAGTAGTAGAGTATATATACAGACATAAAAATCTTCCAGCTAACCTGCCAGATGACATTATAAAACCAAGACCACTCACAGACTATGTGATAAGAGTTGCAGCCATGATGTCCAGTGTGTCACATGACCTATAGGAATGGCTGAATCATTAAGTTGGACTGTGTTTCTTGTTTCCTTCAGTGTTTATTTGTCAGTTTCGTATTGAAATTAAGTGTGCCTGCATTCCTGCTGCCTACTATCTGCCTGCGCTTCGGTCCACACCTTCACTCTCCACCACTCTTCATAGCAGCTAACCCCTGTTGTAAATCAATCCAGAAAAGCACAACCACACGCATGGACATCTTGTTTGGGTCCATACGAGAAGCTCTGGCAGACCTTTAAGAAGTCTTCAAAAGTGACAAATGGAAAGGCGTGGGGACAACAAAGAGTTTCTGGCAGCTAATAGGACCACCAGGAAAGCCTCTAGAATGCATGAAGTTTGCCCAAAAAAACCAGAGTGATTAAGAGGCTAGCGAGACTTCCAACTTAAAAGGGGCCACATACTCGTTAACAGCAGCCAGCCAGGTCTGAGATTTCTTCTGCTGGCTGCATGTGAAAGCCCCACCCAGTCTGACGTCTGACGAGATTGGAATTATCTGTCAGGAAGTCAGAAAGGAAAGAAGAGGGGGAAAAGATTTGAAAGATTTTGACAAATTGAAATAGATTAATAGATTTTTAATAAACGTTAATAGATTGAATTTGTCCTAAGATTTTTTAAAATTGATTTCTATTATTTAATCATTTTTTGAGACATGGAAGCTGTTTGCCCACTGGACAGATGGATCAAAAGCCCTCCTAGTGTTTAGGATGAGGAAGAGGAAGCTGGATGAGATAACTGATGATTTAGAGTTTAATTTTGAGTTCCAACTGAGTTATTTTTTTGTTTCAGGTCAGAAACAAACTTTTTTTTTCAATTTAATTATACAGCAGTTGTGAGGTTGCTTTAGCAAATATGCCAGTTACAAGTTAAGGGGAAGACATGCTGTCGGCAATATAAAATTGTAGTCACCAGATCATGCTTGATTGGACTGAAAAATGAACGTCTGGGGAGCTCTGTAATACGCTCATGTGTACTTATTAGAGGAACTTTGTACTTATTTCTTTTTTTATTTTTTGGACCTTGTGTTTTGAATATTACAACAGATCTTTGAAATTCAGCAGGCTGAGGAGTCACCCAGACTGGCCAACACGGACACACCAGTGGAAGGGGTAGGCTTTTTCAAATTTTTTTCTTGGTCAGATAACAGTAGTGGAGCAGCTATGGCACATATTTCTTTTCCATAGGACTCAGTTGTAGATCGCATTCTTCAGGATTGCATAAATGCAGCTGAGTGGGTTGAGAACAACAAACAACTTTTCTCCGTAAAGTGGGCCTGCCTGATTATCTGTGCATGGGGGAAGAGTGCCAGGCTGAGGCTGTTCTGCAGGAAGAAGAGCTATGAAAAGAAATATATACTGAAGCTATTCAAGTTCAAATTTCACAGCACTGAGGATATGTGGAAGTTATATGAGGAAATTATAGACAAAATAAATTGTTTGATTTGAGTCAGGTGTGATGCAACAGGGAAACTCACAGGCTGTGTCTCAATTCAGAGACGGCACACTTCGAAGTTCGGATTCGTAGAACGCATACGTCATACTGGCACATCGTGCTGTCCCAATTCAACGTGTGCTTCTGATCCACACTTAAAATGTGTGCTTCGTTTGGGGCTGAATTAGCTTAAAACAAGTGTACATGCTATGTATCCTTCATGTCTCCAATCACCCAGAATTCATTGCGCGCCAGATAGAAATGAATTAGCAGCAGTTCACTGCCTGCGAGGATGTGTTAAAAGTAAATATATGAACACATATTTGTCCCAGCAGATAAGCAGGGATGGCAGTGTGTCCCATGAACACAAATTAATTTTATTACAATTTTATCAGACAAGGATTATTTGTCACGAGGAGAACTTTTTTGGGCCGCCTCCTCCACATGTTTGTAAGTTAAGGTAATTGAAAATAAACATTGAAATATCTGGCTCCATTTTCTGTCATATAAAGGATGTTTTTGTGTTTTTTGTGGAAGAATATGAAGATATGATGATATGGATGATACACATAGCATATGACGTTGCTAGGCAACACTATGGGTAATTCTCGCAAGAGGTTGCAGTCTCATTTCAAATGGAAGGCGCACTTTGGAGTGTGCAGACTATGAAGGACACTTCTGTCTACGTACTTAAAAGTATGCAGTCTCTGAATTGAGACACAGCAACAACACTTGCAGGAGCACGGCTCTCTAGGACCGGAGTTGCCTACCACGGACCTTGGGTATAAGACGACAAAGAACATCCTGAAACTGAGCTACAGCACAGTAGTCAGGGTCCTGCTGCAGATTTCCAAGAAGGGTTCCCATCAGAATCAGCCTCATCAGTGTCAACTAAAAGAGCTAAGCCCTTGTTCTCTCCACGTTTATCTTTATTTTTCACTTGAAAATTGTATTGAACCATACATTTAGTATCTTCTCTGACTGCAGTGTTTGTGTGGACTGTAAAGCTTGGGATTTTGGCTCATAATTACAGACTGTGATCCACCATCACACATGTGCTAATCTGATTGTTTACATAACAAAGCTACACAACGTAATAATGGTGTGACTAATTCTGTACTAACAGGACGTATTGAATGCAGATAGGTAATCATCCTCTATTGATGGAATGGAGTCAAACACATCAATCATTCATTGTCTATACCATTTAAATTAAATTAGAAATTAAATTCAGACAATTAAAAAAAAAAGCTGGACCCTTTTCCAGCAATTACCAAGCAATCAATATTTACCTAAAATATCTTTCCATAAACATACAACCCAATGCCAACATTAAAGGTTAGAAGCAAATTATTGAGTAAGAAAGTAAAGTTTACTGAAACAACCTTTTTCGCATTAAAAAATTTAGTGAAAGGTATAAAAAGTAAAAAAGTACAATAGATAATAAGTACTATGATTCTCACATCCATGCATAAAAAATGTGACATACACAATATGTGGTTACAATGTAATTTATTTTGACTTACATGCATACATGCAAAGGATAAAATCAATAGTTTGGTAATACCACGCTGTAATTTACTGTCACCAGTAGGAGGAAGTGTGGCGATTGTTTCACCCGAGT
This sequence comes from Pseudomugil gertrudae, assembly GCA_037177535.1. NCBI lineage: Eukaryota > Metazoa > Chordata > Actinopteri > Atheriniformes > Pseudomugilidae > Pseudomugil > Pseudomugil gertrudae. The sequence goes on from JBAMHV010000025.1 coordinate 1,998,897, forward strand.
GTAATCGTTTACTTTCTCGCTGCTTCCTCATTCGGCTCAGTGAGTAGAAGTACGCCCCCTGTCTCATTATTTCTCCTGTTTTGTACAGGTTAGTATGTTCATAGAGCGCATGAAACAGTGTGAAAATGTAAGCTAAATGTTAAGTTTTGGTTCAAACTGCTAAATAACATTGTGTAGTTTGCATATTCTGGGGAATGTGGATGAAACAGCCTCACATGGTTAATTTGCTTAAGATGGCGCCGTCTGCTGTGCGTGGCTGCTTTATAAAATCCCACACTGACTTGTAAAATGTTACCTTTGTTCATTATGTTGATAGGCAGATATTTTTTATATGTTGGATATAGAAGTTTGATCTTTTATCATTTATGTATTTTCATTATTCAAACCAGAGATTGTACTAGTGCTGTATCACGTGCTTCTGTATTTCTCCATATTAGTGTAATATGGCAAAGGCCAGGATTTGGTAGTGTTTAATACGAAAAATAAGGACTCAGAAAAGGACTAATTCTTTGTTTTGTGATCTGTAACAACTGGATTTACACGAGTCTTGTGTCTTAAGAGACTGTTTTGATTATTGCTGCTGGAAAGTGTATTTCCAGGTCTGTTATTTGAAAGCAGTAAATGACATTTTTGTGTCCTGCAAATAAAGATTTGGCTGAGTGAAGCTGCATTTAGTAGAAGCATGCCACCTGTATCATTATTTCTCCTGTTTTGTACAATATAAATCTTACGGGCTTGCACCCTAGACCGGACCTGTAAAAAAAAAAAAACTGGCCAATACACCCACCTCTAGCAAAACGCATATGAAAAAATGTGTCTTCAGCTGCTCTTTAAAATATTCAGCCATTACAGAGCGCAAAGATGATGGCAGAGTGTTGCACAATCTGGGGGCCATGCTTGAAAGGCACAATTTCTCCTGGTCTGGTATTGGTGTGATGGATGGCCAGTAAACACTGTCCTGAAGATCCAAGGGAATGCAGGGCTTATTGTCAGTTACCCAGAGACATACTCTGGAGCTTGACCATGAAATGCTGGTGGGCTAAAGTGAATCCTAAAATTAACTGGGAGCCAGTGAAGTGCTACTATAGGTAGTGGGATATGTGCCCCTTAGTGTAAGCTTAAAGTCTGGCAGCAGATTTATGGACAGTTTAAAGGCACTGACGTTCCTTCTACCTCTCCCCACATTCTCACTCTCAATGCGTTAACAGCCTAACAAACAGGTTCTCATAGCGTCACATGGTTACTAATTAGGTACCTGTTTTACATCGTATTTGGATGAGTTGAGTCACCTGACAGATTTACATAGAAGTCTGCACCACTGATGTGAGTGTTATCCAGTTAACACTAGAGCCGTCAACATTCCAGTACCTCCTACAACCACAGGAGGTCAATTTTACCACCTGCTGACACGCATGAAATAGTTTGGTGCCGTTTACAAGTGCATTTTTTTTCTTTTGAATCTTTTCTGTCATTCAGAAGTTGATAAAGCATCAATAAAAGTAATTAATTGATCCTTATGTGAGATGTCTTCAGGCTCTATTTCAAATAGAGGATGTGAAAAAGTAAACCAGCTTAATCAGTTAACACTAAACAAAAAACATTTTTGAAAATAATTATAAACATTTTTATTAAAAAAATATTTTATAGAGAAATGGTTTGAAAAACATATATTGGAGGGATGAAGCAGAGCGCAGGATATCAGCTGATATTTTTATTTGGAAAAACGTGAACCAACAACAAATTGGGTGAAACATTACATATAACTATGAATGAGGAATGAATTAGATAATACTCTAATACTCGGGTTAAGTTAGGGTTAAAGACTTTACCTCTTCCCATCACGTTTTGCAGTTCAATTAGGTGGGATTCCCTCCACGTTCCCATACATCATCCCTGCAGCAGTCTGAGGTATGTTCCAGAAAGTCCTCCCAGTGCACCTTCTGGGAAAACTGACCACAGAAGTGTCTGGTGGAAAATACGCCCCTCCTTCATAATAAAGTACGTTACACAAGCTCCGCAGCCATAATCTAGGTAAGTTTGCTACCAGAATACAGTAACCGGCTCCACAAGACCACCGCTGTTGTCATGTAAAGTGGACATTGGTATACCACACTGATTCATGTTTACATTTTGTTTTCTGTTAAACATCTCGTGATGCAACTGATACCAACAAATTTACAAGATTTACAGACTTAATCAGCCAGACACGGTGCTTTATACACAGACTGTTTTTTTTCCTCTTCCTTTCCTATTATATGCTCTTGGTGTCACTCATCATTCCCTTCCCCGAAGCTGTCTTTTTACGGGCAGTTTGGCTTGATTATCTTAATTTAACCCACATTTTTAGTTTTTCCCACCACAGATCAAGTTACTGAATAAATGCAAGTATAGCTGCACAATATACTTCGAGTCTTTTTTTAGCAGTGCTATGTTGTCTTTTTGAGTGTTTTGATTCAATTGATTTTCTCATGTAAAGCACTGTGAGTTGCCTGTGGCTGGAAAAGCTCTTTATAATTAAATAAAGTTTGAGGTTTTGAAGTCTGCAGAAAGAATGTCATTTTAGAAACTTTTGAAAGATTGACCAGGCTGCATCCACTTTATTTATCAACGTTTATCTCAAAACTAACCATCATATTTGTATTAACATATACACACAATAATACCAAATATAAAGAACGTGAACCGGAAGCTTCATCTGTGACCATGTTTAACTGAGTGGAGTCATTGGACGGCAGAACTTCTGTTGAGACTGAGCTGCCATGATCAGACATTCAGCAAGAGAGGTTTTAAAAAACAATACTGTTGCCCAGGGGCTCAGAGTGGAATGAAATATCGAATAAACACCTGTCAACGTAAGTCAGTAACCATATCTTGGAAGTAAAAGGAAAGGAAAAAAGATACAGTGCAAGTTTTTATAAAAATATCTCTGATGGAAGCACACAATTATAACCACACTCAAGAAAACGATTAGGATGTTGTCATTTTGATTCAGTAGCTAATATTGTAAATTTCAAAGATTTTTAAAAGTTTCTTTACTTATCTGAAAGTTCTTCTTTTAAAATGTAAGTGAGCTCACCAGGTATTCTATCTTCTGACAATAGAAAGCAGAGGTCCAACACTCATGATGTCATTGATAGGTATGCAGCTGCACTGACTGAGACTTCATTCACTGATGTGAAGGCTGCAGAAGCATGTTTAAAGCATATACTGTAAAGCTTATGAACATATTCATAAGCATATACTGTAAAGCTTATGAACATATTCATAAGCATATACTGTAAAGCTTATGAAAATATTCAATCTTTAATGTTAATTGTGTGCTTCCTCCTTTGGCCATTTTAAACCCTGTTTAAAATTAAAAACAAGCTCTTTTCACAGAGCCAAGTTGTGTAACCTAGTGTTTGATGACTTTCATCCGCATTCAGACTTTTGATAATCAGTTATTCTCATAGTTTAGAACATGTGTACATCTATTTTCCCCTAACCCTACCTCTGGACTGAAGACCTTGTGCATTCCCTGTGATCTTTACATGATGCAACAAATCAATGTGAATTTATTAATGTATTTTGAGTTGTTTTGGCCCAAACACTCCTCTGAAAAGAACTGCGTGTATGTGTGTTTAATATAAATGGAGGTTTTATTTTAGGATCTAAGCTGTGTAGCTGCAGGAAGAAGACATTTGTTGATCAGAGCAGCAGTTTCTGAACAGTCTCAGAAACAGCTTACATACTCTGATCCTTCCTCGTCAGTATTTAGCTCAGAAAAGTACAAATATTAAGGTTTATCATGAGTTTTGGGTTTTTAGCTTTAGGGAAAGGAAGTGTTTCACTTCTCAAACATAAGTCCAAATAACTCAAACTCAATGTTGTGTTTCTTTGTGGCATATGTTTTTTCTCTTTTACTGGTGTGCAAAACATTCAAATTAAAGTAATGACATTAATAAGTGAAATTGAAGCATTCTTTTCAATTAATTTTATTTGTATAAATTGCAATTCACAACAAAGTCTGTTTGTCTCCTGGCAAATAAACCTGATCACCCTGCATTTAATTTCCCTGCCTGCCTTTGGGTCCACATCTCAGCATCTCCATACCATTTCATCCATCCATCCATACATTTTCTACCGCTTTTTCCCTGAACGGGGTCGCGGGGGGGCTGGAGCCAATCCCAGGTCACAACGAGCGAGAGGCAGGGTACACCCTGGACAGGTCGTCAGTCTATCACAGGGCCCATACCATTTCATTGCAACACAATGTTTGGTATGCAAGCCAAATAAAGAATGTCCAGCTGAATTAACCAGCCATCTTGACTTCAACTTACCCCACCCACCAATTACGCAAGGTGTTGACTGAATTTGCAACCAAAATGCAGAATTAATATAAAAACACATTTTTAAAGGTTTTTGACCTATACTGTTACTGCCTCTTCTCTCAGGCAACCAACCATGTAGCTGTAGGGCTAGCTGTCTATATTAAGTTGAGATTATATCAACTGTCTGACAGGAAGTCAATGCGGAAGACAATGCGGTTTGAAGGAACAGCAGATCTTTGCTGTTAAGGTGATGTTCTTTATTAGTGTACCAGTCATACACTTGTGCTAATAAGTGCTGACAAGACCTATAAGAACAAAAGACTTGACTTGGACACAAATACTAATTTGACTATCAGTATATGCCTACTTCTTTATCTGCTTGCTATTTAGGATATACATTAACTTTGCACACAAGTGACTAGATGTAACCAGCCAACTGAAGCAAAACTCCATCCATGCTATCATAGACTAACACTAGTTTCTCATTGATTTAATGAAGAGAGGAAAAGGAGCATTTTGAAAAGGAGAAAATTGGTTGTTCAAAGGTGCAAGTTGAGGCTTAAAACTGCAAGTCACAAGAACACTAAAAGTAAAAGAGAGCAGTATTACTACAAGTGTAAAATTTACTCAAGGAAAGAGGTTGTTAAGTGCATAAGTTCAATACTTACAGTGGGATGCAACATGAGCATGAAGTATGGCCAAATAAGATCAAACCACTATTTTTTTTTTAACTTAACATTAAACAGATTCATGAAGCACTGAAGCAGCACTAGGTTTGGTGCCAAGCTGGTCAAATGTGTTTGTGGCCTTGAGCAGTAAACAAAGTCCCTGCTGAGAATGATGAATTCAGTTATGAAGCTGCTGAAAGGACAAGTAGGACAACAGTTTAAACAAAAATATATGGAGAGAAATAAGTCTCATATCATTTGTGTGTGTGTAATACATGTGTTGTAATCTGTGTAAACTAATATTAATTTAAGAGTGTGCACATAACTCTGTTGTGCTTGCACATTGTCAATAAAGATCTAAAATCTTGAAAGAAATTCTTCTTTGACAGGCTCAGGGGTTCACATTAAAACATTTGGAAAAAGCTAATTACATGTTTAAAAAGAAAAGTTTAGGGTGAAAAAAGGCAACATGACAGTGTACCTATTTATATATTGTTCAGAATAACTGTGTCAGAGTTTTATGGAAGCCTTTTGAACCAGATGGATTTCATAATGTAAGCCTGAAGGTAGCAAATAAAAGGAGGTGTATAGTGGCTGAGGGGTCCTCAGGGATCTGAGTGACTTACATGGTCACCCTGAGCAGACACCTCCCACCCATTTATACACCTCCTTTCAGCTAATGTTAGTGAAGCTATACCAGTTAGCCACCAGCTCCATTAATGTTAGAAAAATGAGTACCCACTTCTTCAGGGAGCACTACACCACTGGCTGTGAATGGGAAGAAGGGGTGTAGAAAATGAATAAATTAATGAATAATGCAAACTACAGGCTATAAAGCACTGCTGATTCACATTTACTCTATATGGCAAACCCTGGCTGGCCTGAAACACCCAGGCTCATAACTGGTTTATCTCCCACACTAGGCTGAAGAGATTGTTCCTTTGAATTCATTTACCAGGCTTTTGACACTGTTTTTATTTTTGCCTTTTACAGAGATTTCTATTTAAGTAGACTATGCATAAGAAGTGATGGGTTTCCTTGACAGTGGGTCAGCTTTGAAAGCAGAAATTTAACAGAAAAAAACAAATATTTCTTGTACCTTTCTTGCAAAGCTGAATAAAACTAGAAATGCGTCTTTTGACAAAACATGTTCTAATTTATGTTCATTTAACCCTTGTGCCCTCCTCAAATCTCACTCCAACAATTCCCACATACAAATACTGCTATTTATGATAAAACAGTTTATTTCTACATTTTAAAAAAATGAATTTAAACTGATAACCTTTTCAAAACTATAAAATATTCAACAAGTATTTTGTATTTTAGCCCTTTCTATGCCAGTTCAGTTATGAGTATTTATGAGTTATTCATGACACATAAATCCCACAAAAACATTAAACATTTTCCACATAATAAATATTGAAGTGAGGGGGGTTTGGGGATGATCAGTACTCCATAAATCAAAGATTAACAGCACAGGAGATTTGACTCTATTTGCATTTAATAGTATCAAACTCTGAGTATAGCTGAAGAGGTCCCATTGGCTTTAATAAAAAGTAGATATTTTAGTCTCATATTCACTGCCGTTTAAGTGTCATTTGTTTTGGAAGAAAAGTTGTTATATTTGAGTTTGTACTGATTTAAATAGATTTAACATTTTCTATCATGGACAGATGCAGGAAATTCTTGTATTTTTGGAAGTGTGTTAAGTGATGTGTGCACATGCATGGTGTTATTTTTTTATGTACCAGTCAGCTCGTCACCACTAAATCCTACTGTTTTTATTTGGTTTACACCGTTTTAGATTCAACCTTATCCGTGACAATAAGTCAATTTTTCACAGAGGAAACGGACTTATTGTTTTTCCGATCACATTCTTCCTCATGTTTTCCAACCCCCTCTGATTCTGTCAGTTATGCACGTCTTACTGAAAAATTTGTCATAGACATGGAAATCCAATATGTGCCGGATCTGAGAGGCAGAGCTCATGATGGATTTCATGATCATTATTATGATCCACAACCAGAGTCCCAGGTGCCTGATGTCACTGCTCCCTGTCATGCAGCTGTACATTTCAAAACAGCGGCCCCCAGTGAGCCTAATAATAGATACCGCCGAGGCTTTTCAATAGGTTTCCGGTGAACATGAGGTTTAGTCCAGGTCTGGTTTTTGCTTTCTGACTGCTCTAGGCGTCCATTTGTTTTTTGCATCTTAAGGCTTATCCTAGTGAGGCTTTCAGAGCTTGGCCAAGTATGAGTTCCTGAGGAACATAAGAAGCCCCGATGAGAAGATGCAGAAAAGAGGAGACGGCAGGAAACGAAAGCAATCCCAGGAGATGCGTGGATTTTTTTTTTCCTTTTGCATTCTTTCGCATTAAGCTCTGTGTTACCACGCAGTAAGCACTCCTCTGACAGACTTACATGTCTATAAGAATGCACACAGCCCTTTTAAGCCCTTTATGCAGACCAGATGTTTCTGGTCTGCATCTCTCTCCGCATCAAGTCAACATAACACATAGATTCACCTGGCATCCTGTCCATGTAAACAGAGGAAGGATGTTAAAAAGCTTTAACAGATTAATTACACATGCAGACCAGGAGGGTTGCTGTAATCAGAAACGTACCTAGCACGCTACTGCTTTACTGATGTCTGCTTGTGTTTAGACAAGTTTGGTTAATATAATTTATTGATGCATTAAAAACATTCCAATTTCCAATAATTTATGACTAAATTATGTAACTGCTCAGTAGCTTACTCGTTATTTATGAAAATAAAAACATTAATTGCACGGGAGATTAGCCCACATCATAATAGGAACATTTATTCAAGATTTCTTAGACTATTTTGTCTGCAGATTGTCGTCTTACTGATGTAACGCTTTGCTGATGAGCTATTATTTAATAACTGACAGGTCTGCCAGCTTGGCCCCGCCGCCTGATGGTCTCTGTGTCAAAGAACAAAATATTCCTCAACCCTGCTGTTCTTGACTTGTTTTCTAATTTCTATTCCATAATTTATCATGTGTTTAACTGTCTCTTCTACGATGATTTTGGTATTATGCAAATTAGCGTCGCCTGGTGGATCTGCAATGAATAATAACAGCTGATTAACGACCCATCACAGCCTACAGACAACATTTCTGAGGAAGAGTGCAGACAAAATAGTCCATGAAACCTAAAATGCATTTGCCTATTATGATGTAGACCAAATTTTCCTGCAATCAATGTCTTAATTTTCAGTGGAAATTAGCTCTCGATCGCTCTTACCTCTCTCTTTCTCTGTTGCACTCTTCAATTAAGCTACCATGGGGTTCAGTTGATCCCAGTTTTACTGTTAGCCAACCAGAAACAGTGTTCATTGGATGCTTGTGAAAATTGGAAGGGGGATAATTAAGGTAATAATTAGTTTTAAAGAATACCGTGTTCTTTTTATTTAATTTCATGTTCAGTAGCCTATCATTATAAGGTGGAGTGGTGGTATGGTGGAGCAGACCAAGATGCAGGCTCACAGAAGGCAGGAATCAGTGGAATGCAGGAAGACATTTTAGTGAAGACCACCAAACACACAAACTTACTCAACTCAGAGCAAACTAACTCAATGAACCCATGACTTACTGAATTCATGACAACTGAAAACACAGGTGAACCACATAACCCAAATCAACCCTGGTGCACAAACAGGAAACAAGGAAAACTACAAAATAAACACAGGAAATCAAGAAACCAAAACACTGAGTCCAGCTCATAACACCTATGTGTATGGGAGACCAGGGACAGTGCAGCAGTTTTTGTGTTTGACACCATTACTCAGATGGTCCAGATTAGAAAAAAATAAATCTGTCAATAGTCACAACTATTTAAAGATGATTACATAATGTACATTCTTCACAATTTGCATTTGAAAGAAAGAAATGGTCTGGTGATGGTGGCAACATGTTACAAATACAATATATTTCAGAATTTAAAAATTAATACAAAAACATATTAAAAATTACATCCATCCATTCATTCATTTTCTACCGCTTCTTCCCCGAACGGGGTCGCGGGGGAGCTGAAACCAATCCCAGCTGTCAATGGGCGAGAGGCAGGGTACACCCTGGACAGGTCGTCAGTCCATCACAGGGCCAACACACATAGACAAACAACCATGCACACACACACACACACACACTCATTCCTATTGGCAATGTAGAGTCTCCAATCAGCCTATCCCCAAAGATGCATGTCTTTGGACTGTGGGAGGAAGCCGGAGTACCCAGAGAGAGAACCCATGCTAACATGGGGAGAACATGCAAACTCCACACAGGTCACTGTTCAGACCTCTCCCAGCCAAGGCTCGAACCAGCAACCTTCCTGCTGTGAGGCCATTAATTAACTGCACCACCGTCCAGCCCCAATGTGATAAACTGACTAAGCCCATTTTCTAAGTGGAAACATGTATTATGATTTCTCATATTAGTTGCTGAATAAAAAGTTGGTCATTTATTGGTGAATTCAGCAAAAGTTCTGTTTCCACTTCATCAGAATAAAACATCATAGCAGTAAAATAAAAATCATGTGTTGATGATAGTTCTATCAGAATGTTTACAGCGTTCTTTCACATCTAACAAAGTGATATTTCTCCCAGTTATTGTACAACACATGCATATGATTTGGTTTTGTTTACCCTTACTGTTCTGTGCTGAACCTACAATGCCTTTTGTATTGTACTTCTCGTCCAGTGCATTCACACGTTCCCTAACAAAACTGACTTTAAGCAAACAGAAACCAAAATACTTGAACACACGTTTTTAATGCAGTGTCCCGGTCAGATTTCATGCTTAGTGCATATCTGTTTAGTGCACACAACAGATTTAAGGGTGGAATTAAGAAAGTCTAATCTAATAAACTAGAAGCTTTGTAATTAATTAACATCCATTAATCCAATTTTAATCGCATAGCAATAGTCGCTCAAAAAATCCACATTTTGACATTTGACACAGAAATTAACACTGCAATCTCAAGCTCTATTCATGTCTGGTAAAAAGTGCATTTCTTTTAATTTCTATTCAAAACAATAGAAGACGAAAAACTTCTCTTGTTAAAACTGAAAAGACCTAAAAGTCTAATTATCCAGTAACGCCAAACAAAGCCATATGATTAGTCACGAGTTACTTTTAAATAATATTCACTGGATGGGTCTGAAAACTTGCTAAATAAAGCATCAAAGCTGCTTGGTTGTTCCCCCTACTGTACCATGTGCAGCAGTGTAATCTGTGTCCATCATGCAAAGTATTAAGTGTCTGAGATTTACTTATCTTTTATGACACATCTGTTTGAATGTAAGAAACTAATACAAACAGAAAATGTAATGTTTATTAGAGATTTTGGAAAATGCATCAGATTAATTTAAATCAAATGGTGGCATTTGTCTGCATGTTACACCCTTGTGATTGGCATTTTTTTACATTAAGTTTCAGAGTCTTATAAACAAATCATACTTTAAAAAAGGGGGACAGGCATTATGGAATAGTTTTCTCTTGGTCTTTTTCCCTGTTAGATGGTGCAGTACAGCAATGCTTCTGCACTGACTAATGCATTTTTCGTGTAAAACACAGAAATGGAGATTATGCATTGTATAAGAGAGTTTAACCAAAATGTACTTGGAAAACTGATTGTTGGCTATGACAATGCATAGAAAGGTGCATGTGAACTGCTCACTCTCCCTTAAAAAATAAAGTCTGCAAATCTCTGCAAGGTGCAAAAATGAGTGTCACTTTTCAAAAAATGAAAAGTAAAAATAGATTTCTTCCTGTGGAGAGTGCACCGAAAATGGACTCTGATTTCAGCCTAAATGTGTTCAATCCTCTTTCCTGTCCTTTGGCCTCTGACATCTGAAAGAAGGTGAGACACGATGATTCTATGTCCTGAAAGACTTTTTCACCAAGCACAGCTGAAATATAAAGGCTGCATCACACATGGGTTCTTCATAGAAACAGCTCCATGCATATGAAACTATGTGGGCACCTAGAGTACATGTTGCTATGAAAGTGTGTGTGTTGTAAAACATACTGTAAGTCAAGAGACAGTAGATAGGAAATAGCTGCACAGATATCTCAAATCCAATTTAAAGGATGACAGTGGAAATAGCTTTCTCTGCTTTTATCAAGTGGTTCAGACTTACTAAGATACACAGAACTCAAAACCGTGCAAATTGTCAGGAGAAGCCAAATCCCACCCCACAGCAAATAAGGCGTCTCCCATTTCCCTCCAAGTCAGGCTCATACACAGTGAACAGCCCTAACAAATCTTTTTCTTCTTCTTCTTCTTTTTTACTGCCTCAAAGCGACTGTCAACACATTCTAGAGAGTTTCAATTTTATACAATTTGTGGGAAAGCCACCCAAAGCCCAGATGCCATTTAGAAAAAGCACTGATATCCACAGAGATACTGAGAACATTTCCACACAGCCAAAAACTTGCAATTGGATATTTCAGAAAGAAGCTGCTGGTCTCAGACACAGCTCAAAGGCATGATCACTGGACTGTTCAATACTGAATGAAGACCTTTTTCTCTGGAGACCACTGAAGCATTCGAGAAGCAGACTTTTCCTTTGTGGCAGCCTTCAAGGTGCAGAAGATAGGAAAAATGAAAAATGACACTGAGGATGCTGAAGACACTGGCTTAAAAAAAGCCATCATGTTTCTTCAAAGCTTTGTTTTATTTAGATGTTATTGTCACCACAGGTAGTGTCCTAATATTCTCAAAGATTATATAGCTTTAACATTTTTATTTAATGTGCTGAGGATGTAGTTATGTTTTTATTCTGCTTTTATAAATGCAGAAATCTAAGCTGTCCAATTGGTTGCAGTGCATCGATTTTTCAGACTGAAATTTGGACAGAATCTACATTTTTGGGTGTCTTTTATAAGGTAGGGTAACAATTTTACACTGAATGGTAACTTCTGTTGGAAAAAGTGGCCTATTTGGAAGTGGCAAAAAAATGCAGTCCCTCATCCAGGGGCTCCAAAACTTTTCCTGATGACCGTGAGGGGGTATTTTTTTATTTAGATATTATCCATTTTCTTCTGCTTATCCGAGGTCGGCAGCAGCCTAAGGAGGGAAGCCCAGACATCCCTCTCTCCAGCCACATTCACCAGCTCATCTGGGGGGATCCCAAGGTGTTCCCAAATCTTGAAATTCACCGTATTTATGGGTGTGTCCTTATGATTAAAAAGCTATTCAATATCTGTGAAGAAAAGGCAGAGTCTAACACAAACACATTTTTTTAGCCAGCTAACAATGCACCTTAGCTTTAGCCCACCTACCTCTGTTAGCTGGTCTCCTACCAATCGACCCGATTTAGCCCAGTATTGTATTTTCGAGGAGTAACGCCACACATGATGCTGCCAAGATGGTGATGGTGGGAGCCGCCCAACAAGCTTCACTTCCGCTCTACAGAAACATACTGGGAGGTTCTGTTAATTTTTTATATGCAGTTAATAGTTTTGGTCCAACTTCCACAGGAATGTAGACTCTATATGGACAACTCCAGTCCTGCAAGTGTCAGAACTTTCCCTGCTGCAAAACACCTGACACACATCAGACTTAATTAGCAGACTTGTGCAGAGCTTAACATCAAACTTTGCACAAGTCTGATAATTTCCCATTTATCTGATTCAAACGTGTTTCAGCAGAGAAAGCCATAACTCTTGCAGGACTGCTACCCTCCTTGTTTGCCCATCCCTGCTCTAGTTGCTTTAAAGGTGTATTATGGAATTCCTCCTTACTTTCTCAGTCTGAGAGAATTACCCGAAATGAGATTGAGAAACATTGCATATACATAAAACCATCCTCATGTTATTAGTTGAAATACATATGTTTTTTTTTTTTTTTTACACGTGTCTGTCCAGCATCTCAGCAGGCAGAATGAAGGTCTGGCTGCTATATTGTGCTGA
>JBAMHV010000025.1:2387463-2398019 GCA_037177535.1 Pseudomugil gertrudae
TTTGATGGTGGGCAGAATGCTCTGCAAGATGTCCGTAGGAACAGGGTCAAGAGGACAGGTAGTGGGTTTTGAGCTTATTAGTAGTTTTGAGACATCATCCTCATTTAGAGGGCAGAAGGAGCTGAGAGAGGCATCACTGGCTGGATGCTGTTTTGTACAACATACTTGTTTTTGTACAACATGTACGTCTTCTGAAGTCACATAAAATTATCTGCACATGCAGATATATTAACTCTGCTTGGAGGTTTCTCTGGCTCTTGGTGACCTCTGCCCCCGTTAGCAGCTATCCAGCTCTCAGATCGCAGGGCGGGCTCTGCGTCATGGCGGTTCGGTCCGAGTGAAAGTGAAAACGTGAAGAGAAGAAAGAGAGACGGGGAGATCATTCTTTACAGCCAGAGGACAGATATAAGCTCCATTCCTGCTCAGATTAAAGGATTTGGAGCCAGAAGCCCTCCTTTCTATTCTGAACTGATTAAAACACAGATAACTCTTCCTCCCAGGCTGCTGGAGGCCACACACACACACACACACACACACACACACACACACACACACACACACACACACACACACACACACACACACACACAATGACTCATTAAATCCAGACCTTACAATAGTTTCTGGGAGTTCTGAGGGATGTTGTTGGACCTTTGGTGTCTGAATTTAAGGGGCTGATATGATGTGTGTGTGCATGCGTTCAGTGTGTGTTAAACACCCTCACAAATCAGCAGCTATCAGCTGATGTCAGCAGTTAGCGCTGTCTGCCAGCACAGCAGTCAGAAATGTCCCGCACATGGACGTTTCATATCTGAGATACCAGTGTTGTCCAACGTTTCATCTTTGGCACCGATATCAACCATTACAGATGTTTTTGGAGCAAATTGTGCCAAACAAATACCAGTATCTGGGAAAGTATACATCTGTTGGTGACGTAGCTGCAGAGTTTGATTTTTAGCTTCTGCATATTGTGGAGAAGTTAGTAGTAAAACCTGAATTTCCCATACTGCATTTTAATGATGATATTGACCGATAATCGAACATCTTGAGTCCTGCAGGTCATTTGCAGGAGACGTAGGTTAAAACAAATAAAAAGGTTAAAAGCTACATTATTACAGTAAAACAACCTTTTCTGTCGTATTAATAAAAACATAGTTTAACAAAACTGAACAAAGTTTTATTTAAACATTAATAATAACATCAGGACCTGAATAAATCTGCACATGGATGGAAACACAGGAAGGTGAGTTTATCTGCACAGCAGAAGTGAAGAGTTACACAAACCCACCAGCAGCGCTGCTGTTCACAAACTGATTCATGATAACGTGATGCTTGGTCTCCACAAACATCCCCGCTTAGCCCTCTGGAGTCCAAAGTTTAGGGTAAAAGGTGTGTTTACACACACACTGCCAGGGTACAGACACCAGTAAGCCTGTTTCTCACTAATTTACAGCAGTAATTTGTTCCCATGTAAAGATTTCTGGTTAGAAAGATCCTTTGGTCATAGCTTAGTACAGCTTTTTATAAATTCCTGGTCATAAAGTTTATACAGTATTATTAAGTCCATATTCATTTCTCTTCTAAGGGAAACGTAACAGGTACATCCTGCTGCATCTCGGAGTTGCTCACTTTGGTTTGATGGGTCTGATTTGTGTTAAATCATGTACAGCTGCATGTTTTGTGTTGACATTATTAACTGAGTTACTTCGGTTTGTTTACGAGTTCTGCCATTGCTCTATGACAAAACAGCTGATGTGCATGCTCCAGACAACTGCTTCCAACAGTTGACCAATCAGAGACGGCGCATTCTCTTTCTGCATGCTTAACGGCCCTCCCTCCTCTGGACGAAGCTCAGGGGGCCACGGGTCAGAGCCCCTTGTGTTACATAAGGGTTTTAATAGTGATGCTGGGGGATAAACTTCCTGTTGTGGCCCGTGAGACATCAGCAAGATGAATTTTAGGTAGAAGGATAAAACTGCTGTGTGTTAATGGTGATGAAGAGATGTCACACAGTGTAAGAGCTTTTTAATGCAGCTCCATGTTCCTCAGGCATCAGTTAACCTGCACTGCAGCCGATTCCCCTCAAGCAAAGCTTCTCTGAGGTTCAACTTGCACCAATGTGCAGCTTGCAAAGGCGTGAGCCTCTCAGAGCTTTACGCCCAATTCCTAAGTGCTGATCACATTTTTGGTTTCCAATTTAGTCTGTAATCCATCTGCAACACCTCCACCTGAATGGACCAAAACATCCGACAGAGTAACAGGAAACAACAAAGAAGTTCTTATCTCATGTCCAGCCGGAGCCGCATGAACATCATTAGCCATGTGGAGCATCATGATGTTTCAGCTCTGAGTGCATGAACAGATCAGAACAATGGGCCTGATTATACAGCACCCAGTGCTTTACATTGGATCCATTATTCACTCGTACTGGGTGACGTGACCTACATGTGTGCGACTGGGTCCCAGAGGCAAACTGATGGAGACATTCCTGCTGAAGCCTCCAGTGACGAGGCTAACGTGACACATCAACAGAGGAAGCAGGATTCAAACCGCAGACCTTTGGGTTGTTGGACTGCTTTTCCTCCTGCCATCCCATAATGCTTCTATGTCCGCACAGCAAGACGACTTATAGATCAAGCCTTTTGGTGTGAATAAGGTCAATGCAGCCTCCAAAGACCCGTGTTACCACAAACTAGAATCTGTTCGTAAACTTTATGAGGTAGTGTCGTACCGTAACCTGTCTGAAACTCCTAGGGACATGCCAGTATCTATTCATGCATTCCTCTTTTACTGCTGATTGGAAGCTGAGTTACCATGGCAACAGACAGGGAAAAGTGTCGTACATCCCAACATGCTGAAATAGAGACAAATAGTATAATAATTAATAGCCAACACGAGACAGACTCATGAAGCCTCCATTGTTTTATCCTACATGTTGTAAATTAGCTCGAGTGCGAGAATCACGAGACAAAGCGCCACATGAATGTCAGTGTCTGTTTATGATAAAAGGTAAAGGACGAATACACTGGAAGAGGAAAAGGTTTGTATGAATGTGCTGCAGGGTGCAATCTGCGACACAGCGAGCCAGAAAAAGCCTTGAAGCAAACAACACCCCCCTCTCCCACCGGATTCAGTCTTTTTACAGCTTTCTAGGGGAAAAGTTTGGGCTTTGGACGATCTCTCTGCCTGCACAGATCTGCCTCACTTCCAGTAAAGGGCTTTTTCAGACACATCATTAGGAAATAGACCTGTTTCATATCTGTTTTAAGAAACAAAACACAGAATTATAACAGTTGAAGGTAAATGTCCAACTTCAGATAGCGCAGACCCATCCTCATTCACACGGGTACACTAATGGCACTTTTCCATTAGTACCAACTCTACACGGCGTTACACGATTATACCCAGAAACTGAGCGTTTCCATCAGGATGTGTCGTGGCGTACCGTTACATTTTCCGTACCTACTTCGTTGTGGTTCTAAGCGTGTCGGTCCGTGTGGGTAGCGTGACGTCTACAGGCTGGCGTCCATTGATTGGCTTGCAGCGAATGATGTCACTACACAGCGACTCTGGTAATTCTGCAACAATTGAGATCGGAGATGGCTGCACAGAAGTTTGCTCCATGGATGATCAAGGATGTGAAGACGTTCCTGGCTTTGGTGTGGGAGGACCGCATCCAAGCCGAGTTGGATGGCTCCACAAGAAATGAGCACGTTTTTCAGGCTCTGGCAGAATCTATGGCGGCCCACGGTTACAGCCGAACAATGCCGCGAAAAACAAACAAAAGAAAGAAAAGTGACTACAGGGCCATTAAGGACCACAACAGCTGCAGCAGTAATGATCAAAAGGATTGGAAATGGTTCGTGCATATGAGCGCCATCTATGGACAGAGGCCAGCCAGCAACTGCCGGGATAGTGGCATATTGTCCATACTACAAACAATGGATGCTGGTAAGTGATAGTTGACCCAAAACAGCTTAAAACTATTAATTATCTACGTCATAGCAAGCAATACGAAGTAATGATATTTTAAAAGCAATGCCCATGTTTTGTTCGTCTGAGCAGACAATAGGCTAGCTAGCTAGCTCACCACCTATGCTAATGCAATGTGTTCATTGCGATCATGGTAGTTTGTGATCTATATGCTTGTACAAACATAAACGCCGCTGTGATCGCAAACACTTTTAATGCTGCTTTTTTACATTGAATTGATATTTTACAGTTAACTATATTTTCACATGGCGTAGACCTACTGTAACCGCATTTGTAACGGTGGTTTTTCCCTATTTTTTTTTTTTAAGAATCGCCGTGCACGAGCCGAACTGTGCCAGCTTCGCCAATATCCGAAAGACCTGGTCCAAGTGAGATGCCAGCACTGGCATCTACTCCCGTGGTACCAAGCTCCCCAGCGTTGTGATCAGCAGGAAACTCGGATTGCAGGACTGTTGCGTCTCCATCACTAATGAGGGTCACCGGTAAGAGCCGTTTTCATAGCGCTGTATTGTATATGCATGTTTGCAAAGTTATAAAACTATTAATCACATCCCACTTCTGTCTTGTGAAGGCAAGCGAAAAAGTAGTGCGAAGAGCAACAATATGAGGGTGTTGACTGTTGATGTCTCTGGAGGAAATTCACGCAGCGCCGAGAGGACTGATGACGCGCGGGAGGCAGCAAGCCAGCTTCACCGGGAGGAGATGCAGCAGATTGCTGCATTTAACAACAGATTATTAAACCTCCTTAGCGAATATATATGTTCTAAGAGAAAACCTATGCCATGATGCCTATTGTGCTGTACAAACTATAAATAAAAGTTGACTTCAGCTCTATTGTCCATTTTTATTTGGTTATTAACACAGTAAAGACACACCTTTTATTAAGTCTAACATATTCTCAATTTATTGCAGCAACCTGCAATGTAATTTAAAAAAGTAATGGTTGGCTATATTCACTTTTGTACATATTAATTTTTAGAACTATCTTCCTTTCAGCCGACCAAAGGCATTTTCCACAGGAACTTGTCCGGGATGCTTTGGCCAAACCCCAGGGACCATTTATTGTGGTCACATTACCACATTATTACCCTTTAGCCCTTCAATATCCCCATCATTACCTCCGCCACCTCCTCGGCACTTGATCATTACTTTCACTAGTTTTGTTGTGAGTACAGCAAACGGTTTTATCATCAAAACAAAAACCCCAATAAAGTCTACGCTCGGTGTCACTTCATGTTTACTTGCTCCAACATTGCAAGTAAACATGGAGCAACACTGAGCAGAGGTGCACGAAGCTGCTGGAGATCCTGGCTCCTCAGTTTGAAAGCCTAACCCTTTGGGCTTCCATATTCACATGACCCTCGAACCAGGACGGTAAATGGTCTTGTTTAGCGCTTTTCTACACATCAGTGCACTCAAAGCGCTTTAACACTATTTGACACATTCACCCATACACTCACACTCACACGTTCACTCACCAGTGACACTGGGAGCAACTGGGGGTTCAGTGTCTTGCTTAGGGCACTTCAACATATGGACATGTGCACTGCGGGATTTGAACCACTAACTTGCTGGTTAGGAAATGACCTGTTCTACTGTATGCGCCACAGCCGCCCTGATGGTGCAGCGACTTTGAGCTTCCGCATGAGAAAAGTGTGTTTGTTAAAATACAAGGAGCAAGAGGAGCTGTAGGGAAAAGAAGAACACACAAAGCCACAGGAATGGTGTGATCATGGTGTACAGCAGAAAAATGAGGATTAGCTTGTATTTCAAGCTATACACACACACACACACACACACACACACACACACACACACACACACACACACACACTAGTACAGAAAGTTTAAGCATGCACTGATACAGTTAATTTTAGCAGGTGTCTGCTGGGAAATCCACATTATTGATATGCAGTGTGAATTTACAGGCTATCACCAGCTAAATGTTACTCTGCAAGGAAATTTGTGGTACTGTCTGTGTGTGTGTGTGTGTGTGTGTGTGTGTGTAAGGGAGCCTGCTGTGTGTGTGGTACTGTCTGTGTGTGTGTGTGTAAGGGAGCCTGTTGTGTGTGTGGTACTGTGTGTGTAAAGTGTTTTCCCTTCAGCACTGTGACAATGGTCTCCCATCGTTCTCATCAGAAAAAGGGTTTGTTTATTCAAATTTAATTTTCACAACACGCAAGTGAAGTGAATACCAGCAGCCGGGAGGGTGTGTAACAGAGCCTGCTGTGTGTGTGTGTGTGTTTGTGTGTGTGTGAGAGAGAGGCAGACTGAGGATATAAAAAGGGCAGATCAGATGACAAGGTGAGATGTTTAAGTGTGTTACAGAAGTGAGGCGAGGTTATCGACACACACAAAGCCGTCAGCACATTATGTACAGTGGGGATGTTATAACTAAGACCGGGTTCTGCTCGGTCCTGTTATGAACCGTTCTACTCGCTCTGTGTTCTGATGTTGAGATAAAGCGCCGGGATAACCAGCTTGAGGAAGCCCAGAAGCCCAGACAGGAAAATGGTTGATGATAGTTTCGACTGGCGCTGCCGTTTAGGATTATGGAGACCCTGCTATGCAAACATGTTCAGATCCTGATACATTAGAGGCGCCTGAGTGGAGCCAAATACATCCAGCAGCTGGACGACCAGTAATCATAAGGTGCTATGTGCAGCTTTTCAGTAAGCACCAACCTCTGTCTCAGAGCCTCAGAGGATTTCAGGTGAAGCTCTGGAGCAAAGGTGCCCAACTCCGGTCCTTCACATCTACTATCCTGCAACTTTTAGATGCAATCCAACCTGCAACCAGACTAATCTGATTCAAATGGCTACATCCCCTCATCCACATGTCATTCGGCCCCTCAGAGGCTGGTAACCAGCATTCAGCTCTGTGTGACCAGTGTGAAACAGTGTGTATCAACATAAACGTACACATTATAGAACTAATGACTTCAGTCACTTAAGTTTTACATTAAAAGTTTGTAAAAGCTGAAATACAAATTTTGTCTATTTATATTGTATTTGATAACTGTTCAAGTATTTTTTTGCACTAAAACTGTAAAAACGTTTATCTGTTCAACAATTATGAGAAATACTGGCATGTCTTCAGTTACTGCAGTTTAATTTTTTTGGTGCTTTTGTCTCTGCATTGCAGCAGACATCCAAAGAAGTAAAACCACACTGACCTGAGCGGTTCACAGTCTGCTGGCCGAGGCTACCTTAGACACCATGTACAGTCTGTCGACTCAAAGCTGGAAGAAAAAGAGGAACATTAAGAAATGTGACGATGCACCTTTATGGTCAACCACACAGGTAAAAAGGGGTTTGCTGTGTTCATTCAGAGACATGCAAAAACCACAAACAGAGAAGGTTTCCAGCAACATCATTGGTCTTCAGACTAGTCAGAAAATTACAAGAACTCAGTCGGATGCGTACGATTAGTTTATTTTATTTTATTTATTTATCGTTTATTTGATAGGGACAAGTAGATACATTTAACATGTTCATACTATAGCACTTATAGCCAAAGCTAATTTGCAATGCCTGTCCCTAGTGGAGCTTTTACAAAATAACATACATTACAATCAAATTTAAAACAATTTAAAACAATTTTATGCACTGCTTCCAAAACCATTTCCAAGAAACCAACAAGAACAACACGTAGAACATGCATCAGAAGCAACTTGGTGCATCAGATCGTTTTATTTTGGCCAGTGAGTCTGCTTTGTGGTCAGCTGTGTCTGGACCCAGCATGTGGGACACAGTGACCCCTACCGGCCAAACTTCAGAATCAATTATCAAAGAATTCCTGGTGATTATCAAAGACAGAAAAATGTCTCTGGAACCTTTTTCCGTATTTCCTGAAAATGCTGTCGGACGCTGGTAAAACATGCAGTGGTTCAAGCCTGTAAAACAACAAGCCTGAAGGAATTACTGTCGAGGAGAAACTGGCAGCACTGGTGAAATGTGTGGGAAATTTAAATAAATGTGAGATTTTGATCAATCAGATTGACCATCATGCCGCCGCTGACATTTCAACTCCAGGTCTGGAGGTTCTCCGATGCTGATAACGGTGGAAGCAGACAGAAGAACCTCTTTAATAAGCTGAAAGTTGCATTATTGAGAGGATTTGACTCGGAATATGAAGCGAGATAGACGCAAAGCGCCACAGGGTCTTTTAATAAAAAGTTTCTCCTTCATTTCTCCTCTAAACTTGACAAACGATAACAGCTGGATATTAGTTTCCTGCAAAGGATTTCATAAACTATATTATTACTTCATTTTCTTATCCAAGTATCATCTTCCATATGGAATATTACATCCTACCTCTGAACAGGAATGAACCCCAGAGTGAGCTGCTTCTGCATTTTGCTCCTTAGTCACCATCTGCCTCAGAGAGTGAAGACGAGATGGAAAAACAACTGAATATGTGGAAATGTTTGCTTAACCTTGCTTATCTGGAAACCAAAAGCTTGGTATTCCAAATTTGGCCCGAGTACCACAGGGTGGCTGGTTGGACCACCACCATCACGTAACGGCCCCCCTGAGCCTCCAGCAGGCCAACCACCATTTTACATCAACTCATTCAGATTACGTTAAAAAGGGAAAAGTAGAAAAAACAAAAGAATTTTAAATATTTTTTATGTGGTGGTGACTTTCCATTAAGCTAAAACGTCCCTTTCAACAAAACACAATTTATTCATTTGGCCCAAGCGGCTCTAAACGATGTCGCTTATGTAGGAAAACCTTTATCCTAATCTAAATGACACACACACACACACACATCCAAGTTGAAGCTGGACAAGCAGATAAATATGATGCTCATTTAAATTCACAAACTTTCTTTATTAAATCAACGTTTTGGAACAACATGCAGATTGGAAGCGTGTCCAGGTTTACTGTTTTAAACTTGTTTTAATGATATAAAATCTTTTTATTTGCTTATTACGATCACATGAACAAGTGAACGGCCCCATTTTTGCATGAGGGTTTGCAACAGAAACGAGCAGATTTCATGAAGCCTCATCAGACTTTATATGAAAACAACCGGACCCGTCCAGGAAGGGAGCAGTGGTAGATCAGCAAACTGAAGCTCAACGTCCTCTCCACCATCTGCTGCTCCTGTCAACGTTTTCCCAAACCAGAAACCCCTCCTTCAGCAGACTCATGTCTTCACGTCACTCAGCATCTGTATGGCTCACGGTTCAGTCAAGTTTACGTCCAAATTTCTCAGAAATTCAAACATGTCTCTCCTACCCGAGCGCTTCCCTTAGTCACCATAATAAACTAGTAACCAGCATTGCTGTGATTCCAGCACCAGTACGGATCTACGTTATTGTCCTGAAAAACAAAATGATCTATTCATGTAAGAAGACCTTCATCAGCTGCGGTGATTAATGCTTTTAATTTAAACTCTAATCAGAGGAGCTTGGGGTGCTGCATGGGTCAACGAGTCTTTTTAAAAGAGAAAACTGTTATTTTGAAACCTTGAATTAAGCAGAAACCTGAGCATGAGGTGATCCGCTGGTGTTGCCAGGTTCACACAAACCATTTCAGTAGATGTGCATGAATATTTCTGTACATCATCATGCAAATAGAAAAGGGTTGCTTTGTTGAAAGAATCGGTATTTGGCACCAATTTCCAGCCAGGAGAAGGAACAACACGATAATGGAAATAAAACCTTTAGGGAAGGATGATAAATGAGTCCAAACTGACCAAGACGGAAAGCGTGCACAGCGAAACTGGGACTTCTGGCCCAATGCATCCGGTTGTATTCTGCCCATCCTACTACACATTTTAGGAAATATCTCAAACTCTTGCCGTTTTTCTTTTTACGAGCTGAAAATGTGGAAAATGCACGACTGTGGTGGTGTTGAAGCATAAATCCTTCTGATCTGCCAATAATGCAGATTTCAGGCTGTAACTCTGAGCAATCACACACAATCATCCAGACAATTTCTCCACATGACTCCTTTGCATATCATTACATTTGCAGTCTCCTGAAGCCGTTTCTGAACTGCTCTTTGCTCCCACACTGAATGTGCTGACAGAAAAATACACTTTGCATTTCAACACAAAACCTCAACTTTGCTTTACAACTTCCAAGTTTGTCCTTTATGACATTTATTTTCATAGAAAAACCTTTTGACCGTTTGTTTCTAAATGGAAGCATCATTACCTTTGTGTTTAAATCCTAAACTAAAAGATGCCTCCTGATCCATGGGAAGCATTTAAAAGTAGTAGTAGCAGTGTTCAGGTGTGTACAAATCCTATCCACAAACCTTTCTGATACAACATGTGATGTTCTGCACAAATATACACCAATAATTCAACAATAGAGATGCTTTACTATAAAGTTTTACCTTGGAGTTTGAGCCTCAGAGAGATGTAGACGTTATTCCGGGCTCTCCTGCATTTACCTAAATGTCTTTAAACCCTTTATTTAACAGTTGGAAACCACTATTTGTTGCGCACGTTGGACATAAGTGAGATTTCCCTGTTCTATTTCGTATAGGCTTCGCCCTTTAAGGCTATCGCTATTGGGTTTATCCCCGCGCGCATGCGCGCAGCAC
>JBAMHV010000025.1:2588418-2603649 GCA_037177535.1 Pseudomugil gertrudae
TATGGACTCCTGTGTGGACGGCACCATCCCAACAAGAACAGTGAAGACCCTTCATTAACTATTTATGTATTTAAAAACTACTACAATTAGAATTTCCCTCTGAGATCAATAAAGTATTTTTCATTCAAACACCAGGATCCACCAGTAAGATAATGGCTCTTCCACACTGCAAGAAAAGCTCTAGAGGGACTATCCATGCATCCATCCATTTTCCACACCGCTTCCTCCAAGTCAGGGTTGTGGGTTGCTGGAGCCTATCCCAGCAACCAGTGGGCGAGGGAGCAGTCCATCACAGGGCAACGCACAAAGAAACAACCAGACACAAAACCAGGGACCCACACAGTCACTCCCAGGGACAGTTCAACCTAACATGCATGTCGGAGTACCCGGGAGAACCTATGCTAACGTACAAATTCCACACAGAGAGGCTGCTGTCCAAGCTGAAGTTCAAACCAGCAACCTTCCCCATGTGAGGCTGTGGCGCTAACCTCTACACCACAGCGCAGCCCACAGAGGTAAACAATAAGTAGTAAATAATAGGGATGAACAATATTATACTTTATAGTAAAACGTGTAGTATAACTTATCGGTTATCGGTCATGACAAGAAAAATATTGGTTATCGGTATCAGTTGAAATGTTCATATCGTGTATTGCTAGTAAATAATTCATACACAAACATGATTACACATTTTGACCCAGTCTGCTTTAGTAATTGATGAGTTTGGATCAAACTGCCTGCCGTTATTTGCTGGAACAGCAGCCATAAAGAAATCAGCTGTAAGGCATCCAGATGAGCAGCGTTCTGCTGCTTTGCTTCATGACTTCAGCTCGGTTCTGTTCGTTCAGCTCGTGTACCGGGAGAATTCAGCCATCAGTAACACAAACAAGCTCTCCTGAAATGGACATGTCAAAATGTCTCCTGATCAAGCAGAGCAGGGGAAAAGAAGCCACTCATCGTTCACAAAAACCTATTAGATTTAAAGCCGATGATTGATTCAAACCACTGAAATGCAAAAACAAGCAATTTAATGATCGCTTTAATATGAATATGAAGGGAAATCAGCACTATCTGCTGTATTTTAATGAGTCACGGTAAGGATGCAGGAGCCACAGGGCTCCTCTGACAGGGAGTAATAAAACTGCTGATGCTGATGAAGCTTCACACAGAATCCGCTGCTTCATCTCGGAAAATCTGGGAGTTATGTGGCAGAAAACTCAGCATTTCTGTCACACATGCTGTCAGGTTGTTAAAAATGTGCCGTGGATCCAGTCATCACACCTTGAAATCTGCAGTGAAAGTGGCACTTTGTGCATGTGTGTGCATCCTGTATCAGCTGAAGATCTGCACAGAGATAAAAAGTGCACAAAACGTTCGTCTAACATGAAGCAGCTCTGAAAACCTGCTGCTTTCCACTGGGATCAATAAGCGAAGCTGAACTCTCAGCATGACGTACGGTGGCCTGTTTGTATCAGGCGGGTGGGATGGACACGGCTGCAGCTGACTGACCACCGCGAAGGGGATGATGTGAAGTTCAGAGTTGCAGGATTGAATTCTGGGTAAATAGCTCAGCTTGCAGAGAAACGTTAGGAATAATTACATTTGTCATCATTGATTCTGCAATAAATTAAGTTAATTTTAACTCGGTTTTATTAACTCATGATTAATTCCATAATCATACTGGTTAACTGGGATCATATGAAGCCAGTTTTGTGCTGGTCTGGTATTTGTTGGCTTTCTCAGAGGATTTCTGGGTATTATTTGCTTTTAATAAGAGAAAGCCGGTGATGTAATGGCTGTTTACCCTTCCATTCAGAACAGGGAAATAACAGCTGTCGCGTACTTTAATGTTTAATCGTGAAACATGATAAAAGCAGGAAAAAACTGGTGAATAATTAATGAAGAGAAAAGGGTTTTAAGACCTTAAACCAGAGATTGGAGCTACATGCAGGACTTTCTCAGACACCATCAGGAGGAGCACTGTGGCTCCCAGTACAACCACTGCCTTTCTGGTGTGGTGTGGGTTCTTCCTCTCATCCACATGCATGTTAGGTTAACTGGTCACTAAATTGAGGAGAGAGCAGTGTGAGTAGTCTCTCTGTGTTGACCCTGTAGGTGCCCAAGCTTGGTACCATCCTGTAACTTTTATATGCATCCTTTCTCCAACACATCTGCATTAAATAGCAGAATTCCTTCTTCTGCGTGTGATCCAGCTCTGCAGGAGGCCCGGTGATGATGAGTCATTGGATTCAGCTTTGTTGGGTTAGGGTTGCATGGACCAAACCTGGGCGACCTGTCCGGGACATGAACCTGGGATTGGTTCCACTTTTAAGCAGTATGGAGGAGCTGCATGTGAAAAACATTCATGTCTGCACACAGATATTGATCCTGTGTGCATATAGAAGGGAAAGTTGCTGCTTCGTGCTTCTATTTTACTCTCACTCTTCATTTTCACTCAATTTGTTTTTAACACAACAAACCGTCGATTCTCCAAACCGCTCATGAAAATGATCAGCTGTTTCCACCTCGATGGAACAAAAACAGTCCAAATTTATGTAAACGACCTGCACAAAGGGTTCAGTTGCTTCCACTTACATAATGTTACCTTCTACACGACACAGTTTGCTCGCGTTTACGCCCTTAAAGTAAAACAACCAGGTATTCCCACGGTCACATAAGACAGCAGGTAGCATCTGCAAAGCTGTGCAGGACCAGGAGCTGATCAACTAAAGCTGTTATTAAAGGCAGCTGCAGGAAGTGAAGCTTTTCCTGCTCAATAAAACGATAAAAAGAAAGTCCTTCCAGTTTTTAGATACAAGCTCAACATGTTTTACTGTTCTGGGACCAGACGATTAATAGTATAAAATCATGGTACTTCCTCAGATTATAATCAGTGCTGTCATTACTGCACATGTACCATCACTTCCCCATTAGACTGATGTTAGTTTCCACTCCGGTAACACAACCTGTTTTTATCTAAGGACCACTGAGGCGAGAAGCCCGTCGCCTTTCCTCCTCCTGCAGGGCAACAAGCTTGGATAAACTTACAGCAGGAAGAAAAAAAGCTTTGGACATCACAGGGCGCATGACGGCCAATCTGATCGGGAGATGAGCGCAGGGGTCAAGGGTCACAGAGAATTCCATTACCCCGAGCACCGCGCTTCATTATTCATTGAGCAGCAGAGAGATGCAGCTCTATTCCAGGCGGCGCTCCGGGGGATCGTCCCTTCCACTCAGACGAATGACACATGGCACAGCAAAAAGTTTAACCTCATCCACGATTCAGTACAAAACAATAAAGGGACTTCCTACACCGGTGATGCACAAACACGGCTTCTAGAAACACACGATAAAGTGTCCTCCACATCGTCTTTTAGGTTTGTGTTACATAAACAAAACAGCTTCGTTACTGTGTGTAAAGCCCCGTTTCTACGAGGAGGATGATCAGGTGTAGTCTGAGATGGACAGGTGCCTCGATGTGATGATGGTGGGTGTAAGTGCTGGGATGAGAGCTTTCTGAAGTGCACCTATTTGTGCAGCAACATAAATACTGAAGCTATAAAAGACTCAGACTTGTTCAGAGGCTGGAAAAATGGGTTTTTGGGGGGGTAAATGGAGGAATCAGCGGTTTTATGAGACGGAGAAATGGATTGTAGCTATTATGTAGTGCAAGAAAACAGCAAATCAGCTTTAGCAGAGAAAAATCTTCAAGAGGAGTTTTAAGAAAGGTGAAGGTTGTGCTTTTTTTTCCCCAGCAGCAGCAGCTCTGTCACAGCGGCGGCGGGTTCGGAGCGCATTTCAAACCCGCCGGCGTCTTCAGAGCAGGGAGAAGGTAACAAACAAAAAGGTGGTTCAGGGCAGGTTCATATAAAAACACAGTGTTTTTCCTTCATCTGTGGCAGTTTGCATTCACACGCAGTGTGTTGTCAACGTTCACACAGCGAAGTTCAATAAAGTTTAGAAAAACTTGCAAAAGTAGCAGGCCAAATAAATCAACAAGAGCAGTGCACCCTATGTCCTACATAGTGCTCTATATAGTGGACACGTCATTTTGTAGGGCTGTCCGAATGTACTATCAGAATAAAGTAGTGCCCTGAAAATTACCCACAATGCATCTTGAAAAGTAGTGAGCGTCGATGGTCATTAGACAAGTTAATATAGACCACAATGCATCTTGCATATTTTATTCCATTTCCATTGAGTGGATATTGTACAAAGAAAGAATTAAATATAAAGTGAAGAAATAAAATATTTTCTGATGACTTTGGATCCTATTTGCAACGATGTGTTCAAGTGCTGCGGTTGCCATAGTTACAGCTGGTCGTCATGCAATGTCCGACAGCGGGAACGTGGTGAGCTTCATGTCTGAATCACCAACAGAATGAGGCGCTATGTAGGGTGCTATATAGTGTGCTATGTAGTGTGCTATGTAGTGTGCTTAGTGTGCTATGTAGTGTGCTAAGTAGTGTGCTATGTAGTGTGCTAAGTAGTGTGCTATGTAGTGTGCTAAGTAGGGTGCTAAGTAGGGTGCTATGTAGTGTGCTAAGTAGTGTGCTAAGTAGGGTGCTATGTAGTGTGCTATGTAGTGCAGCCCTATGTAGTGAATGAGGGGTTAGGGCAGAGGGTGCACATGAACATGAACAAAGACGACCTCCAGCCCTCAGTCCTCCACTAAACACTACAGACCTCAGATTGATGATAAGATGAAGATAAGTTGATCAAAAACTGGAATAATTCCCGTTTTATAAAGCTTGACTGCTTTGCTTTGTTGCCTAGCAACCAGTTTGAAGTAAATCTAAACTAGATTTATTTACGCTTCTGTTACAGAAGAGGGAAAAAGGAAGTGGATCAGGAATCCACAGCAACACCAGGAGGAGCAGAAATACATGATCAATGATTTACCATCCAGGCACGTAAACATAACTGATCCATTCGCTGTTAGCGTTAGCATAGCAGTTATCATTATAAACTAATTAAAATGAATGAAAAGCAATCCTTTGGATCAATTTGGCTCCTAAACGTTGACTCAACCTAAAATAAAATGATTAAAGGCTTTTTGCAGTCTAATGTGACGTCTGCAGCATCAACGGCGGGTTCAGATTATATGAAAGTCTGATTTATTTAAGCTATATGGATCATATCCGGGTCCATATTGCATCACAATAAATCCCAAAGCGTGCTCGCTGTCATCCATCACACTGCGGAGCAAAGGTCACCACGCTACGTCCAGGTCACATGAGTGAAACCCTGCAACGCTGTGCGATTCAACCAGCAACTTTCAGCTACAAATGGCCAGATTTTTTTTTTAACAAAAAGTTCTCCCACTTTGTTTCTGGTCAAACTGGTACGACCACAGGCTGGTTATGAACTAATAAAAGAGCAGCGATGACCTGCATGTTGCCTTTAAAAAATATGTAACGACATCCAATCTTATTCTTTTAAAAGGAGAAAATTCTAGTTTTTTTGTCTTTTTTCTGATAAAAAATTTTTTTTTTGTACATTTATTGTTTATTATTGTGTCAGAATTAGTGCAGTGCTGATTATCTCCAGCAGGGGGCAGCACCACGTTTTACCGTAACAACTTTGTTTAACCCTCTTTAAGACAAACCTGTCAGCGCCGACAGGATGTGACACGCGCTTCACATGATCATAACGTCTAAACCGTGTAATGTATTTAACGGTTACGGTACAACACGGGACCCCTGCGCTCACAGGGAGGATTCAGAGGGTTGTCACACATTTGTACCGTTAATCCTGAAGTATTTGCACAGTTATAAAAATTCAGTTAATGGTCACTGGAGGGTTAAACGTCTAATTTAAATGTTATTCCCCTTTGAAACCCCAACCAGGGGCTTTAGGCGTGAATTAGCTTGATGCTATGTACTGAAGCCAAATCTTTGCAACGTCCCTGATAAACAGATAAATTAAATAATATGCAGATGTTCCATGTGGCCGAATAGAAACTTAAAAAGGAAAGAAAATAGTGGAACCAACATAAACCAAACAAGCCAAACGCAGGCTTAGCATTAGCCGATGTCTACAGAATCTAACTGAACATGGCAGCGATGTGGAAGCGCTCCACTGAGCTTTCTCCCTGGTACCACCTGGTACCACCTGGTACCTCCCTACGCTGACTCGTGCTGCCGCGATCAGCTGCGAAGGCGCAGTGGCACCTCCCATTTGGTGGCGTTTTGCTACACTTTGCATGTTTCTACACATTTCCCTGTAAGTCTCGAGTCTTTTCTTAAAGGAAACATCAAAGTTGTTGTGTTGCTGGACACAGGATGAGGTTGGCAGCATCAATAACTAGATAAGAAGAAAATAAAGGACCTGTCTTTTCTACTCGTCACACAACTTCCTCTCATCATTGAGATGCTATAAATAGATCTAAATGTGGGCTGTATTATTAAAAGTGTTCTGAAAACAACCTCATTCTGCAGATCCAACAGCATGAACACCAAATCAGTAAAACCTACAACACTCTGTCCTTGACTTTGGTCAAACTCTTCACCTCTTTCAGTTTATAGGAAGCATCTGAGACAATCCCAGTATACAAACACACACCTCCAAATCTGGCGGCTGCCCTGTGTCTGGATGGCGACACCAGCTCCTTGACGATCTGGAGGACCTGCATGCTCACAGGGAGGTGATGGAGGAGGGAGTCAGAGGTGCCACAGGGCAGTGGCAGCTCTCACCCTCCACAATCTCATCCCTCCTTGGCTCCACCTCTGGACTCGTCTCCTAATCCACAACTCCAACATGACCTCAGAGGTTCTCTGTCCACCACAGGAAGCAAAGGATCCGGTCTCCGTCCTTGGTTTAGTGTCAGCCGACTCGTCTTTTTTAATCCCTTTTTCGAGGCATGTTCATGAGCTCTTCATCCCTGAGGAGCGTCTGACGGCGCCGGTGAGATGTGAACTTAACTCCTGGTAGCAGCAGCAGGAAGTAGCGCTGGTAGGGGACTCTGCAAACTGAGCGTGGAGTGCTCTTACATCCTGATCCACGCTCGCTTCTCCTGCCCGCTCCTTCCTCGTGGCTCTGGCAGGCAAACCGCACTGGCTGCTGTGGATCAATAGCTGCACATAGAGAGGAAAGCAGGTCTTTCAACTGTCTAACTCTCTCAGTTTCAGCCCCCCCACCCCGTCATCTATCTTCTTCCTCTCCACATCGCTCCTCTCCCTCCTCCCTCGGTCCTGCAATAGCTGGCTGCCTCGCTCGCGCTCCTCTCTTCACATCCTCTAAATTCAAATTAATGAGCGCTTGCACTCAGCCACAGCATCTTCCTCCCTCTCTTCCCCACACTCCTCCCCTCCGTTCTCGGTTTAGCGCTCTCTCTCGGTCGATCTTTCTCGTATACATCGGCGGTGACGCTGTGACACATGAGCAGAATGTAAAGGACTAAATGAAAATCTCAGGATGTGCAGGGATGATTTGTAGCGGCTGTCGTCCAGAGGTTACGCCCTCTCTCATCCTCCACCTGTCTGTTATATCCTCTTCATCCTCATTCCCTCAACAGATTTGTTCTTTTCATGGTTTAAAACAGATTTAAGGCATTTTAGGAGCAAAAGAGCGGCGTGATATTTAGTTTTGGAAGTCAACACGATAACCGATTGTCATATTTCCTTGCCGGTCTGATTTAAAATCATCTTTAAAGCAGTTCCTATAATTGGTCCATTTTTTTATGATAGACGGATTAATGAGTTGATCCTTTAATTACCAAACAGGCACATCTGTGGACAGCACAGTGTTGCTGTGGCAACCTCAGGTTGGCTTGTTTTTGATAGTTTTAATCATATAAACTATGAAAGTGATGGAGAACACCTCTAAAAGAGGAGTGAGATTTTAGTAGATGTTATTAAAACTTGTTGCTGAACCTTTTAAGACGTCGTGATAAGTTGTTGAATGTTTGGAAATCGCTTTCCACTTGTTGGTTAGCGTCTTTGATGGCTTCCGCTGATTTGTGGATCAATAAAAAAGCTTTTAAAAAAACACTGAAGAGCTAATTTTTAATTCAGACTATTTAATAATATCTATATTCATGAAGACATGAGCCTGGGCTCCAAAAGAAGGATCTATCCCATGAAATAATCACCCTGTTTTTACACCAGACTCAGAAATGATGCTATAAAACACATTAATTTGCAAAAACAATGCAGGATTTATCACCAAAAACATTTCTACTCATGCGTTTTCATTTTCTAATGTGAAATTTAATTTTAATCCGTATTTGCAGGCTTTGAAAATTAATTCCTAAATAATTTTTATTTATGTTTCCTTATTATTTGAATTAAGTTACAAAATAAGCAGCATTGATATAAAAAAATCAATTATAATTTTATTTATGAGTAAAAAATGCAGGTGTGTTCTGAAAAAGCATTTCCGTTAATGTATTTTCATCTGAATAACGGGACAGAACCGCTTCCATAGAAGAGTCAAACTGCTTACATCCAGCTCAAATAAAAACTTTTATTAGAGACTTCTTGGTGAGAACTTGAATTCAATCTTATATTCAGACCTACACATCACATCCTGTTTGTAAAGAATCAGCCCCGTTATATCTGCGATAACAGCAGATCATTTATAATCTTTATAGTTTGTGCAAATATAGACATGCAAATAATTCAGCTTCAAATTATAATAACATTTAGGCTTATTTACTGATATTTACCATGGTAAATGTTTGCATCAAAAGTAAAACCATGTGGTTAACTTGCTGTAATTCATGTAAAATATATGATTGTTTCATCAGGTCTACGGGCTGGAGTAGTAGCAAGGTGGGATTGTAGTACTTTATAGGAATATAAACGACTTTTCCAAAGAACTTCATCCAGGTGAAAGACCAGAGTG
This sequence comes from Pseudomugil gertrudae, assembly GCA_037177535.1. Taxonomy (NCBI): domain Eukaryota; kingdom Metazoa; phylum Chordata; class Actinopteri; order Atheriniformes; family Pseudomugilidae; genus Pseudomugil; species Pseudomugil gertrudae. The sequence goes on from JBAMHV010000025.1 coordinate 2,597,266, forward strand.
CATGGAAATATTACACAATTAAACATTACAGTGTGATAAAACCATTATGTTGTTGACTCCACTTCATATGTATTTATTCACTCTAAATTATTGCTGCTTTTCTTGCTGTGTTAGAGGAAATTAATATAAAATATTAATAATAAATATAATTAATATATATTAATTATTATTAATATATAATAAATATAATTTATAAATATATAATATGTAAATATAATGTATAATATAATTGTAATACATAATATTATATTATTAATATATAGTATATACATTATATTAAATATACAATGAATGGATAAAGACTAATTATAAGCATCTCTTTCTTTTTTTCTACCTCCTTCATATGAGCACAGTGCAGTACATCATCTGCAGGTACAGACCGAGCACATCTGGTACCTACAGTTTAATTTATTAATGATTGTATCCATGTCTTATGAGTAAACTATCACACATTATAGTGCTAAAGACATCCAATGTGTTCCTATAGAACCCTGAAAGACCCTCCTGTTGGAGTAGTAGCTAAAATGGTTATAGGAACTGGCGGCCGCGGCTGGAAAACCCCTGCAGTCATACAATGTGCAAACTTTGTTTAAACACACCAAAAACAGGAAACACAAGTAATTTGTGTAATCACCATAAAAAGGAGAAAGCATGAAAAAAAGTCCTCAACACAACAAAGCTGACATAAAGACTCCACTTGTGTGTGTCATCAAACAAACTGCTGTGCATGAGATTGATACGAGGACGACACATGGACACAAACATGTGCATGAGGAAGCAGCACACAAGTTCATTTTCCCAGCTAATGCTTTAAACGAGCATCATTACACACACTCCTTACATTTTCACCCTCTCTAACGACACACAGCGAGTGTTGCGAGCCACAACGAGCATGTGTCCTTGTGATAAAGTGTCTGTGTGCTCCGGCTCCGAGGCAGAAAGTCCAATAACTGCACTGCTGGACCGACTCTGCGGCTGCTGTTGCTAAGCCTCGGACACACTGTTGCTAGGCTATGACCTCACAAAATGAGGGGAAAGTTTGGCCTTTAAACAAACACAATTGCAACCAGCTTTCTGTGTCTGCAGTCGTTGTGAAGAGTAAAAGCGTAGTGCACAAGCAGCGCAGCTCCCAGCTGGAATGACTGCAGCACAAGCTGCTTCTACTGCTGCTGCAAGGTGACTATGACAAATACACAAGTACTCATACTTCTTTACTGAAAAGTAAAATCATCTTATCCCACCATTTGTTTGTTTTTAACACCTACATCAGCCTGAAACACCTCGATAATCGCCTTGCAAACACGAACAGGTTGAAAAATGAAGGTCTAACCCACAAAGCAACAGCAGCAGCTCTGGTAATTACTCCAGCTGCTTCATCCTGTTGCATGATGTTCGTAATATCTCATTCCAGTGTGGCTGCTGCTGTCAATAACTCAACCATACTTTGTGTAATATATAAACACATTTATAGCTATATAAAGGGTAAATATTTCACTAACACTGTGAAGTCAAACCCGACTGATCATGGATCACACGGACCATAAAAGGCGGCGCACAGAGTTCAAAAGAGCAGCAAGATGTGAAGAAGTTTGGCGTCTTCTTGACAAATCAACTCTCCGTTGTGAGCTGGAAATGTCCGGAAACTGCAGCGGCAGCCGGTAAGACAATGGACTGATAAGATGACTGGTTAAAAGCTTAAGTGCGCTTAAAAGACGTTAGCGTAGCCACCGTAGCTCAGCTGTCAAACCAGCTGATCGCTCGACCTTAATTGTAATGAAGGTGATCGTCATCTTTGTGTGTTTATGTGTATATATACATATATTTTTCTATCTGCGTGTTTGTTACTATATTGTTAAATAAATAAGTATTGAACGATCTTATTAATTTGGTGTTGATGTGATGGGTGAAGCATTTATGTATATTTAAAAGTGAAAACATTAATTGATAAGTATGGAAGTAATTTAAATACAATGAAAATACAGCTAAGACTTTAAATGATTGTATTTAATTGATCAATTGTTTAATCATACACTGTTGAATCTTAGAAATAGTTTGTTTATGAATGTTTGTGGGTAATTAAACTACATTTATAGAACTATTCCAGTATAAATGATGTTTCTTTGTTTGCAAATAATTATGAATTATGTGTTTGGATTTATACATTTTGTTTAAGGTTTTTTAAAATAAACAAGATGAAAGGAAGAAAGTGTTTGGTTCTTGAGTAAAATCTGGATTAAACACTGCAAATCCAAACCCTTCACTGCATAAATTAAGAGCAGGACTTGACAAACACGTGGCGTCTCGGGCTTCATATTGTGCACTACAGCACTGGATTACCTTTTCCATTATCCTCACCTTCACAAGAGAAAACCATCACAAGAATCAATATGCAATCTTTGGAAAAACTTTAGTGCCCTCGCAGTCTGCATTTCAGGTGAGATAAAGGGAACCTCTAAAACAGAATATGGATGAGTTGCGGCCACCTGCAGAGATATGGACTAAGCTGCTATTACTGTAGCTGGGCTCGGTTATTGGGAGGAGGAGGTGGGGGTGCTGATGGAGCCCTCAGTCTGCTACCCCGTAGGTCCAGTTACACAGAAGCCATCTCACAAGCAGCAGATCAATAAGCCCTCGCTGAGTTTTCCTTAACATCTCCTTGATTGAAAACGGGGAGATGCTGTAAGTCTCTGCTACATCTCCTCTTTAATCTACAGAACCGATAAGAGCTTTGCCCGGTGGCAGCCGTCTACACTGAGAGGACGTCGATGCAAGAATCGACAGGAGACAGGGGGACAAAACAAACAGCAGTCTGAGGGGGGGTGATCTGGATGCAGATAAAGCAGAAATTAGCATGATCTGTGTTACAATATTAAGGATGAAACGTTAGTATGTAGAAGCAGAAATCTTTTAAAAGCTCTCTCACTCAGTTGCCACAAAACTAGATAACTTAATATGTAAAATTAAGATTTGGGGTACCATCCATCCATTACTTGTACTACTTTAACCACTGAAGGGTCGCAGGCAGCTGAAGCCTACCCAGCAATCATTAGGTGACTCGGTGTTCGCCCTGGACAGACCGGCAGTCCATCACAGGGACCTAAACCTAAAATTATATCTCTTATTTTTAGTTTAAAAGGACAATGTGTAACTTGTTTAAAGTATTGCTTTCATAAATACGTGTTTGACCAATGTCAAATTACAATGGCGTCCACATTGAAGTGTTCTCTTAGCTTGGAAAGATTTATTTATAATACATAGGGTGCGGTGTGCACAACAGTAGACTTCTGGGAATACGGTAGCCAGAAGAGGACAAACTTGTTAACCGTTTGCATTTCAGCTGTGAATCCACGTGTGATTTTCATATTTGTTTGCTTGTTTTTTATTTAAATATCTATAGAATGAAAACAATGTCAGGCATTTTTACTAATAATGTTTTAGTTATTAAATAATTTCAACCTACTTTACCGACAGCTGCCGTCTTTGGAGGCCTAGCAGCCGCTCCGCATCCTCACAGCGAGCCGTTGCAGCACAGGGTTTGGTGACATGACACTTGAACTTGAGCAAGATGTTGATATTTTTACATGACTCTACGGGGGTTCAGTAGTGGCAACTACGCCCTTAAGGGTCAAGGCGATAACAATTCTCGGCTGCTAATGCTGTAATTCATTAGCGCACCACTAGATGGGAGTAAATCTTACACACTGGGGCTTTAAAGGGACACGGTTTAACTTTTGGTCGCTGCACTTGTCACGTGACGGCGTTGCACAATTTAACAGTCAATGTTTTGAGTTTGAGGACCAACAAAGTAAATCAGTATGTCAGGTTCTCTTCACCACCGTAGAGAAAGAACACCAGGTCACATGATCCCATGAGAGATGGATCCGCTCTGGTTTCTGAAGAGGGACGTCCGCCTCAGAGCACCAACAAAGCACTTAAACCCTCCGTTATTCCTCACATCAGGTTGATGTTTGGGGCAAAACTACACGGTACCACTTTAAATATAGACATTTATTTTACTGCTCCGTTCCCCCACGTCCATACTTCCTTCACATCAGACCTTCTGAATAGTATCATTGCTCATTTGGGTGTTTTATGGAGAGTGCGTGAAGAATTCAGGTCCATCTATTTGCTTGAAGTGAAACATGCAGGAAGTGGACTACCACTGCAATAAACCAACTGCTGAGCTTCTTCTTCTTCTGTAACCCTTGATGCACCAAGTCTCCGGTCGTTTTTGCATCTACTGGATGTTCAAAGTGTTGGTTTATAAAGTTGGAATAATAAGAAACAAATATTTGTGTCCAGCAATCTTATTGCACTCACTTTACTTATCACTTATACTTAAATGTCACCATTTCCTGGTTGCTCGCCGTCTCCATTCGTCAAATGAACGAGCTTCCCTGCTTCCTGTCATGAAAGACATGATCTCACTTCTGCCTTTAAGTCTCGTCACAGAAGATAATAAAACTACAACACGCTGACTGCACAGACATCGCCTCCGTGCCACCATCTATCCGCCTTTCTGAAGGGTTTTGTGTTGTACTGGAAGAAGAGACGCCACACAAACCAACCACATGGACGTTGACAGTACTGAGAACACACACACGCCTCTGTTGTCCGGCTGATTGAATTAGGCTGGGTGCTGATTGCTCGGCATTGATTAATGCTGCCCGCTGCACCTCGGTGCGTCATGGCCCTCAGCCCTACAGCTGAATACCAATGAGACGATATTCTCAGCGCCCAGCGTGAATGCACTCCACACCTGCCTGGAAATGAGCTCATACTTTAAGTTGGATCGGAGTATGTGGGAGCTGACTAGTGGTTGTAGGTGAGATCACCTGGTGGGATATATTAGGCAGCAAGTACTGGAAACTGAGTTGTTGGAGGTAAGATTGTGATGACTGGACATCTCGGTCATCCATAACCAGAGCTTCCATGTGATGTATGTTCTGTAAGATCACCCAAAAGTGTTTGCTGACCGGGTCATAAACAGCCAAGGAGTGAACAAAAATAGTTTCCACATATGAAGCTATCCCTATATGAAGCATGCTTAAAAATAAAAACAGCCTTATAAAGGAACAAGACAGGGTGTGCTCTTAGCTTTTTTTGCCCAAAACATGGAACCCCTTTCTGAAACAATTCATATCCACCCAGAAATATACCCTATGGGACTTTATATTCCAAACAAAATGACCCTTTATGCGGATGATGTGTTACTGTTCATTTCAAAGCTTTAGATAACATTTCCGACGTTATTAAAATAAATGTATGCATATAGCTGTTTATCAGGTTATATTATAAACTGGGGAAACGTGAACAAATGGCAATTTGTTGTAGTAATTTAGAAATGCTAAATTATAAAATTCTATTCCAACTGTTTCAACAAAAAATTTAATATTTAAGAACCTCAGTGACAAAATTAAAACACTATGTCTAAAATAGAAGAGCCTTCCTATATCATTAATTGGAATAATTAATTGGATTAAGTTAGTTCTCCTCCAACAGATGCATTATTTGTTTTAAAATATACTTATACTACTAACTAGGAGCTTACTTTGATATGCAATTATAAATCTAATAGGCCCTGGATGGACTGGCGACCTGTCCAGGGTGTACCCCGCCTTTCGCCCGTAGGCAGCTGGGATAGGCTCCAGCCCCCCCGCGACCCCGCTCTGGGAACAAGCGGTTGAAAATGGATGGATGGTTGGAAATCTAATAGGATTAAGAGAGCACATCTGTGTGGAAAGAAAAAGGTGGAGTCCAGATTTTTAAATGCATAACTTTGGCTTGATGAATCAGTTATATCTTGCAGAAAGCTGGATTTAGAATGGGAAGATATACCTTCTGTATTAGGGCCAGTTTTATTTAGTTCTAAACCAACTAAGAAAACTTGCATAGGTACAATCATGTTCTTCATTCTACAATCCGTCCATACATCCATTTTCTTTTCCTGAAAGGGGTCATGGGGGGGCTGGAGCCAATCCCAGCTCACAACAGGCGAGAGGCGGGGTACACCCTGGACAGGTCGCCAGTCCATCACAGGGCCAACACAGACAGACAAACAACCATGCACACTCACACTCCTATGGGTAATTGAGAGTCTTTAATGAGCCTATCCCCAAGGTGCATGTCTTTGGACTGTGGGAGGAAGCCGGAGAACCCAGAGAGAAGCCACGCTAACACGGAGAGAAGCCACGCTAACACGGAGAGAACCCACACCAACACGGAGAGAACCCACGCCAACACGGAGAGAAGCCACGCTAACACGGAGAGAACCCACGCTAACACGGAGAGAAGCCACGCTAACACAGAGAGAAGCCACGCTAACACGGAGAGAACCCACGCTAACACGGAGAGAAGCCACGCTAACACAGAGAGAAGCCACGC
>JBAMHV010000025.1:2624457-2635670 GCA_037177535.1 Pseudomugil gertrudae
GGCATCGTCGTCCCCTGATCGGCATCGTTGTCCCCTGATCGGCATCGTCGTCCCCTGATCGGCATCGTTGTCCCCTGATCGGCATCGTCGTCCCCTGATCGGCATCGTTGTCCCCTGTATTATCCAAACTAAATTTACTCTCCACTCGAGGCTTTCTAAACGTGTTTGCTGAAATCATACATACTCATCATGAAACATTTTATTACTTAATCTGTCATTAAAGAGAAAAATGGCTGTCACACCATAATATATACATTAACCCTTTGAAGCCCAACCTAAAAACAGCTGAGCTGCTAAAAAGTCTTTACTTAACTCTTTTAAACAAATCTGAAATCCATCGATCCATTCTCTGTACCTCTTATTTAAATGAAGGGTCGCAGGTCGCAGGAGCCTAACCCAGTAATCATTGGGGAAGAGGAGAGAATACAATATTTAAAAACGTTTTTGGTATTTTTACTATTTATTTGCAGGTAAAAGCAAAGGTTAAAGGCTTTCAGAAAAGAATGATACGAGTGACATTTTCAGCATGACGTCTTTGTTGACCTAATTTGATTACCGTTTTTTTTATTTGAGCTGTAACTCTAATACAGCATCTGTATTATTATGATCCAAGAAATGATTTATCTCAGGATACAGACCTGACCATGCTCAGAATCTTGTTCCAGGCCCTCAGTCTCAGCTTCAGAGTTGTCACCTGGGATTAGACCCACCATATGTTCACCTTTGCCCCGAGATGAGACACCAGGAAGAGCGAAGCTGAGCACAGCACAAACACATGGCTGCTACAGATCTGAGGTCAGTTCAGAGACCTGATGAGGTCAGAAACTTTACATGTATGTTTTGTCTGCAGCTCATTAAAGATGGTGGAGTGCATTTGTGTTCATGTTACATTAGAACTACACAATATGTCATTTGAGCATCGTCTGTTGAAAATTTCTGTATTTTTTCGAATAACAGGGTTTAAATAAAGTCAGTTTTTACCCCCCAATATCGTGCATCCCTATATTACATGTGTCGGCAGCAATGTTAATTAAGTAAAAAGCAGCAGGAGGATGAAGCAGCAACACCCGGATCCACACATGCAGCTCTGTAGAAAGGTTCAGGGCTCAGTGTGTGTCTGAAAGCGGTGCAAAGCACAACATTTGGTTTTAAATAAGAAGGATTATGTTTAAAGTACAGAAAACATTGCTGTCCAGGATAAATCTGCAAACACCACGGTAAAGGTTAGTTTAGCTAAATTTGCCCCACAATTATGTTTGCATCTAACACATGTAGCTTTTTGACCCTCCTGAAGTATCCAAAGTGAAGGGATTTATCCATCCAATCTGTAAGCACTTATCTGGGGTCGGGTCGCGGGGGCAGCAGCCTGAGCAGAAACACCAGATTTCCCTTTTCCTGGCTCTCCCAGAGGAATCCTGCACCACTCCAGGCCAGCTGAGGCACAATGACACCAGTGTGTCCTGGGTCTTTCCCGGGGAAGCAACCAAACCAGATGCATACCATGCTGAAACCTGCCATTTACATCCCCGATGTGCCCCAAACGACACCAGCTAGCAGTAACATCCGGACCTTCCTGCATAACACGAAAATAATCTAAAAACAACAAGTATAAAATGTATATCCAATGCTGTTTAGGTCATAAACATACTTCTGTACAGGAGGTTTCACATCTGCAGTCTGCATTCAAACACCAGCATCTGTCAAAGCTCCATGTTATTCAATAAAAAAGCCAAACCATTAAGACCAGTTGTTGTAACTGCAGTTATTACATATTAAACATAACCACGATGCCTCACACTGGCTCGATGAGGCTCAAGTGACCAAACAAACTGGGATCAGAGAAAACGAGCAGCTGGATGTAGATTAAGTCCACAATTATCCGTACTGGTCCGCGTGTCCACATATTGGCTGCACACGGTTGTTTGTTGGACATCAGGTTAGTTGCATCTGATGCAGGGTCGAGAGCTGATGCGGTATACCATCCCTCCATCCAACACACACACAGAAGAGGCAGCATCTGTTAGTGTGGTGTGTGTTGCTGCTCTGAAGCGGGCATTAAAAGACAGAGCGGCGGACCGAGCCAACGGAGATCAGCGGCCAATAAAGACGGGCAGCGGCCGCAGATTTGGTGCCAAGACCTGGATGGCAGTGAGGGAATGCACAAATCCTGTGTGTGCATGTGTGTGCGTGTGCAAACTACATCTGGTATGTGGGTGAGCTGCATGCCTTGCCAAGTCAGTCAGATTCTGCTGCACTGTATTTTAAATGATCACATTTCAGCTGACCTGCACACATCTGGTGGGAAAATGAGGCTTTGCAGCATTTTCTGCCTCTCCCAGAGTTAAACACAGCGATCAGCGCCACTCGAAACGTTTGTGGTCTGTTCCAGCGTTGATGAAGCAGGTGATACGTGTGAACCGTGGAGGATTTGATCGATTTGATCCCGTTTGGACAGAGCCAGCCAGGTCTGGAAGCTAAGCTTATCAAAGCGAATGTTAGCGGGAGCTTAAATTATCAGGGAGGAAATGCAACAATGTCGACTTAAAACTTAAATCAGAGTTCTAATCAAAACAAACATCAGTTCCCATAATAAAGTACCAGTAAATGTAAGAAATACGACTTCTTACTACTTTCTCTATCTGGACTGCTCATGTTTGGTGGCTTCATTAGAAAAGCAGAGATGTGCTGTAAGTGTCTGACAGACACCTGTACAGGCTCCGTTTCCATGTAATAGACTTTGGGAAGTCATGTGACAACATGGCAAATGCAGCCCTTTCAACAGGAAAACACACACACACTGATTTATTCAATTGTTTCTGAAGAGGCTGTGCAGATGCCTTTGCACAGAAACGACAGCAACAGGAGGAGATTAACTAATTTGTGGCTGCTGACCCTGACAACAGAGAGCTTTTTCCATTTCCTCTTCGTCACTGAACCTCGGAGCAGCTTTTGGTTTCAGGCTTTTTGTTTGCTTTACATCAACATATTTTAGTTTATGGATGTTAAAGAGCGCCGCGTGGAGCCAGATCCAGAAATGGGCCAAGAGCAGGACACGTCTAAGAACATCTCATAGAAGCATCAGGAGGAAAGATTGTGGTGAACATAAAGACCAGTGGAAACTTTGCCAGAGCCACCAGGACGTGCTGGGTGGTCAGATGTAAACATGGTGCACTATAATAAAGACACAATGGATTCATTATCAATGTACCTATGAGTGTGACAGCAATCAGTGACTTTCTGCTCTCTAAATCTTCTAAAAACAACTTTATTTTGTGTATTTAAATGTTGAAGTTAATCAGTTAAAAATGGTGAAACATTGAGACTGAACTGATTTGTTTTAAAAACACTGTAGTATTCATGCCAAGCCTGTAGGAGGCGCTGTAACCCTCACATGTACCTAAAACTACAGCCCGACTGATATGGATTTTATTTAGGCCGATGCTGATTATTATATTTGACAGAATACAATTACGATTACCAATAATCAGCCTATTAAATTAAAAATATATATAAGACTTCCTGTTTGGTACAAAAAAAAGGATATGACTTACAGACGGTTTACGGTTTCATAATATTTGGATCTTTTTGTACTTGTTTCACTTTACAGGAGAATAATTTTCAAGAATAAAAGCATCAAACCTCTGGATACAGCTCATTTTGGATACCTTTCCATATAATCTAATCCAGTTCAGGGTCGCAGGAAAGCTGGAGCCAATCCCAGCTATTAGCAAGCGAAGGGCAGGTACACCTGGTCAGATTACCCAGTCCATCACAGCTGGACCCTTTAATGTACATTTAGCAACTAAATGAGTGAAGTTTCTGGGAAAACATTATTAACAAATCAAACACTTCCTGACAAAGTAAACTGACTAACATATTCATCATTTTCACTTTACAGTCCGTCTCAGAATAAATCTCCTCCCTCTGCATTCACCTCCTAAAATGCCCCTCAACACAACTGTTCTGGAGGTTAGCGCTATGCTAGGTTAGCATATACTATAAGTAACCAGGTTAGCAGCAACATATGTGAAAAGCATGACCGATACAACAAAGCACGCGTTATTACGAACAAGATAATTAAATTAAACGAGTCGTTAATATCACAACTTACCTTTCGGCTTCGCTCAGCCCTGCTGTAACGTTGCCTGATAGTCGTTACTCCGGGTGCGTAACAGAGAGGACTAAAGGTGGAATGGACTCAGAGCTCCATCTAGTGGACAAACGCTGTAAGGGCATCCTTCTGTACCACACCGATACTTATCAGCATTTACTTTTAAATGATAAATTAAGAATAAATCTGCATTTAATCTGCCCACGAATGGAAGATAATGGCAATATTAAAAAGCCAATATCGGTCGATTTAAATTAGCCGGGCTCTACCTAAAAGGCAGGAGAATTAGCATGTGTGCATAAATTTTCGTGATTTAAACAAAGGTGGCAGACGACAAGGTGTTACTGTAGGTGAGGTTAGCAATTACAGGTGCAGAGATTAGCACTCTTTTACAGATCTTTTAAGTATTTTAAGTAAAAATAAGTATTAAAAAGTCTAAATTTCCTTCACAAAACATGCTAAATTTAAGCAGAAACGTGTCTCCTTGTAGACGTGACCTTGATCATAAGAACATATCCCTCCTCTCGATCGCTCAGGAGGAAACTTGCAGGCCCAGGCCCGTTATTACAGCCACATAATTTGCTCCACCTTGCTGCCATTAACATGAAAAACAAACTAAATGGAGATGTGCAACATGGACTCAAAGTCACAGTTGTGCAATAATGCTATATTTCCTTATCTCAAACCTTTCCAGGCTGGATGGATCTGGGTTTGCTGCAGCTCTACTTAACTTTTACTCTTCGTGTCAGAGACAAGAACATGTGATGTAAAACAAAAGGCATCAGTTATTCTGCACGAATGAGCGTGTTGTGGTTATTTAAATGTGATGATACGAGCTGTGAGAGAATAAAAGGAGTCAGGAAAACAGTTATGGATTAGCAGGAGGCCTCACATTTTACAGGGCAGAGAAGAAAAGGCAGCAGGAAATTTTGTATTCAAAGGTCAAGTACTGAAACAATGAACCAGCAGCAGAGCGGCAACCAAACTAATCAGACCTTTAACCTCAGAATAAAAAAAACAATGCAGAAGTGAACTTTTACTGTGAACAAGGTGGTGAAACCCAACCAGCCGTGCAGACGTCGCTCTCCAAATGATCGCTCTTAAAGTTTTATGAGGTTTGCTGAGGTAGAAGGTTGGACTTCGACGTTAAAGCCTTGACAGTATAAAAAAATGAGTCTGTATCTGTAGGATTTGCCATCTTTTGAACCGATTTCAACCCATTTACGCTAAACACAACACAATTACATGTTTAATCCTGTTGGATTGCCTACAAATGGCCGTTTTTACACCTGAAGAAGGAAACTTAATTACCTGAGAGCTTATTGCACAACAACGTTGGCCACAAACGTCATGATGGACCAAAACATGCACATAGAAAAGAAGCACGGCTCCTTCAAAATGTTAGTTTCCTACAACTTCACAAGCAGGAGCTGCTGAAGTAGTAGCAGCCTCCTGCTGGTGTGACTTGCCTTTCCCTGGAATGCTGATCCCACTTGCTGCCTTCTATCTCTATTTTGCATCAGAGCTGGGAAAGGCTGATCCCAGTAAGGCAACGCGGCAGCAATGACACAATGGCTCCGAATATAAGCTGATAAGGCAAATAGTCTGACCCTGACACATCCAGGCATGTACTTCATATCACTGCAGCCACTAAAACAGTGAAAAAAACTGATTTTAGACATCACAGGAAGACGGGACGTGCAGAAAACAGCTGACATTCATCTTTTTGTTCACTTATTATTCCACCACTTTAATTAACATTGCAGTCCAAACTGAGGACAGACTCCTACAATGTTTTAAAGCCGTTTTAGTCACAGGAGAACAATCTACTACATGTGCCTTGTGTTTTTTTTTATTGTAAAGCCCCTGACTGGGTTAAGCCGCATTATCCTGAAGTGGGATAGGAGGGATTGAAAGGCACACCACTGTCAAGATGGCTGCATTCACCTTATAATTGCTTACTTTTCAAAAGCAAATATTAGTAGTTTCATTTAAAAAACAGTCCTAGTCATTTCCGTATTCTAGTACCTTGATTTTTATCTGATATTTTAATGTTTTACCGCGCAAACAACGCAGCTCCTCGATTCATTTCAACGTAGTGAAGGTAAGCAGCAGCTCCGAGCTCATCAACATGACTGACAAGCTAGCTAGCCAATCAGAACCCTCGGGGCACGAAGCGATGGCCAATGGGAGGTTGTGATTGGTGTTCCTTTCGCATTGATTCCGATGCGGTAGGCAGCCTGGGGGGTTTCGGTTGCGTAAAGATCGCAGGAATGAGCAGAATCAAAACCGGAAACTGCCTTTTTGGATTAAAAATAAAACACTCACTAAGCTTTTTTTTTAAACGTTTTAATAAAAATAAATGTCAGGGTTCAATTTTTATTCTAAGAAACTTATAAAATAAACTTTTTTGTTTATTACTACTATTTAATTGTCGTTTTTGTTTGAAAGGCTTAATCCACTATATAAAATTATGTTTAATGTAAGACTAACAATGTTAGTAAAGAAATTATAAACAATCTCTCTAGAACTATTCAGAATAGAACAATTGCTGACACTATTATAGGTCGTGAAAATTACTTTAATTTTAAATTAGTCAATGCATGTTGTTATTAGTTTTATTTTGTAGGAAACAACCGGAAATTCCTTCGTCCGACTCCGCTAGCTTAACAGCGGGGGGAGGGGGGCTGGGTTTGGCGAGGTAGGCCTCGGTGAATACAAATAAGCTCAAAGTTTCTACATAAAAACACAAATATCCCGCTTTCAAAAAATGTAAAACAATCTAAAAAATAATTCACACGAGCGCCCAACAACGTCCCGGAAAACCCCCGGGGGCTATGTTCCGGTACACTTTGAAAAGCAGCCGTCACCGGGCTACCGTCATTCAGCCCCGCTGCGACGCTACACCGCGTCCACTGACAGATGCAGAACCCCGACACAACTTCCCGTCCGCTCCAACACGACCCAACAACTCGCGAATCGGCTCACCTTGCTCCGCGGGTGTCCCCCCTTTGGCTCACATCGCTGCGGGTAAATCCCCGGCCAAACTGGAGCAGAGAATGCCCATGGTCCCGTACCAGGAAGTCCGGAGCACTTCTCAAACTCTGTGCTGGAAAAAGGACGTCCAGGATCAGAGCCAGGTAGCAATGCGCCGCCCGCCGGGCTGATGCGATCTCACCGGCTGGAAGCTGCCGTATGCGGCGCGCTCATCACCCGCTGGCGCGAGCCTACACCTGCAGCACACACGTTCAAAATAAAACATCCGAAACATTTGTTTAGTCAAACCTTAAATCAGGGAAATCAGTCACAATTTTTTTTTCTATTGATTAAATGTTATTAAAATAAATGGACAAAGAGGAATATTAATAAACTAATAGTAATTATAATATTTAGGTCTAAAAGTGTTGACTATATTTGCTCATCTTCAATTTAATTTAAATGGAAATAAAGTTCAAACAATTTATTAATCATTATTAGTATAAAAAGCAGTTAAAATGTAGATGTTTAGCTTTATTTAGATATAAAGTAAAGTTAAACTTTACATGCTTATAAAGATCAAAGTCATAAAATGTGAAGAAAAATGACACGGAAAACATTTGGATGCTGCTCATTTATTTACTCATATATAAATGTAGATTTAAATAGTTATTATGCATATAAAATGAGGTAAACATGAGATTATTTAGATGAAAACGTAAAAGCTTTATAAGCATATAAACGATAAAAACAGTGATGCTGTTAGACGAACTTTTCCATCGTTCTCTGCATCGTGGACACACAGGACATGTTTTGTCTCATGTTGTCCTCAAACTGGTGATATATTAACAGCACAAACTGGTTTTCTAAACTACTTAACCGGCTTTCTGTTTTAATTTAATTTAACATTTAATTTATGTCTGAAAGTTATGTTTCAAACTTTTGTTCCAGAAAGCTCTGCAGCTACATCCCAGCCCACAGATGTTTGGAAACTCTCTAATTCTCTCTAATTTCAGGGTAATCACATCCAAACTGGAGGAAATACAACATTTATCAGTAAACAGTGCTTTTTCCCCCCAAAAGGACCAAAATTAACTCAGAAACCATCATCAATGAAGCAGGTTAAAAAGTCTGCAGCGGATTCCAAGACCTTCAAGGGATGTGATCGTTTCCATGGTGATGGAAAACTCCTTCACAACATCCACCCGGGAGAGGAACTCTCCAGAAAGTTATCACCTAACCTAAATCCAAACAAAGTCCAGATTAGGTTTTAGATTAGCACTCAGATTAAACTAAGATCAACATGATGGGAGGAAAGAAGTCCAGCTTATCTTCAGTAAAACATGGAGGGGGTAAGTGCATGGTATGGGCCTGCATGGGAACCAACATACCATTTTATCACATTGTTTTATTAAGTTACTTTATTTATGTTGAATTATTTATTTTAGATATTTTAAGGCAATTTTATGAAGTTCTGTGCGGATGTTTTATTATTTTTGCTCACATTTAGCCTCTTAAGCGTATCCTCCATGCTGGGGGGGGATGCCTTCATGTCTGGGGTTGGTGGCATGATCCGTTACCCTGACCTGGGCGGCACCGGGTCTGGCACTGGTGGGTTGGACCCCGGCTTGCCTTGACCTGGGTGCTGGATAATCGCCATGGCGACAGCCTCAATCGACATGGGGGTACTGGCTCTTAGCGTGGATGGATCCCAACAATAATATGGTTTCCTCACATAAACATCAGTACGGAGCCAAACGTTATTACTTATCTTTTAGTTTTTATTTATTTATTTAGTTATTCATTAATATATTACTAGTTTCAGTTAGAGAGAAGTCAGGGAGTCATATTGGGGGTGGGATTGTCTCTCTGTGTGTGCCTGGGTACTGGTTAATGTAATGTGGGGGAGGTATGTTGTCTTTTTCGTGTTTTTATTTAATTGATTTGATCATGTAAAGCTATTTGTGTTGCCTGTGGCCAGAAAAGTGCTTTATAAATAAAGTTTGAAGTTTGACTGAGTCCATCAGAGCTCGTTCTGACTGAGAGGGGGTGGGCAGAAAGACAGCTGCAGTAAAAGTCCAATAAAGGATCACAACGGTGATGTTTACATCAGGGATGACTAAAGTCGGTCCTCGGGGGCCGCTGTCCTGCAGGCTTCAACACACCTGGCTTACAGTAAATGGATCCAACAGTGAATGAAGTTCTGCACAACAGCTGCATTTTTGCAAGTAAAGGTTTGTAACAAGTTCTATGGAACAGCGTTTAGCACATAAGCTACATTTTAGGTAAAACCTCATCCAGCTGATGAGATTTTACGAGAACCGCAGCTCACACACGTGTCATCCTAAACGCTTCCCTGTTGTTTGCTCCATACCTGCCATCTTCACACGTCATGTGACCAGTCACATCTGGGGACACTTAAATGCAGAATAAGTGTTCCCATGACACTTTTCAGATAAACTTCTACGTTTGAAAACCATCCCACGAGAGAGTAAAAACTTCCCATTACCAGATTTTTATTGTGATATTTCAGTTTTGCACACTTTTAGGTTAAATGGAAACACAGAAACTCAAAATTTATTTGAGTCAGGTGTGTTGGAGCAGAAATACACGGAAAACCTGCAGGACCGGCGCTTTCAGACTGCAGGCAGGCATCCTCTCTGATGGATTTTATTTACTGATACAATCACATTCCAGTCTGTGGCAACACTGCTGCTTCCTGCATCAAACCAGCCTTTCATTACAGGATAGTTTGCGTTTCCAATGTGAATTCCAAATAATCTTATGACTTTATTTATTACTCAAAGTATCATTTACACTGATGTACATGACATATTATTATTTGAAGGTTTAATTATGGAATCTATTGTTAATAAAATGTATTTTTCTTTGAAGTGGCCTGATTTTATTCAATAGTTATAGATTTTTGGCCAATAAAAAACATCCTAAACCTTGTAAAGGTGGAATTGGTCTGAAACGGAGTTTTGTGCCAAAAAGTGATTACAGCACCTATGATTGTAAATAAAGCCACATTTTTACTCTATATTGCTAAAATCCACTCAACAGAGTCTTCTTATACACATTTCTGACCAAACAATACCCTACATATTCCATGCCCTTTGTAAGCTGGAATTAAGCATCAAAAGTGACATTTTGGCTTGCCAAAAAGTGATTACAGCCCCTTAGATTGTAAATACTACTACACTTTTACTCTATACTGCTAAAATACATTCAATAGACTGTTGTTATACACATTTCTGGCTAAATAAAACCTTCCATATTACCTTATGCCCTCTTAAGGTGAAATTAAGCCTCAAAATGGAGTTTAGCTTGCCAGGAGAAATAGGTTTTGTTACCTCCCCTTTTTTCTTATATGAATTGTGTTGTCTGCTTTTTTGTTGTTGCTATAACATGTAATGGCATTGCTCAGTAGTCTGGACTCTAGCTAATTCCTAGTCTTTCCTTAGAAAGTTTTATATTTTATAAATGTAAAATGTCTATTGTGGTTGTAAATGTCTGTTTCATAAACCACAACATATGCAAATATCTTCATGTTTTAATGGTAAAGAATTTAAATGACAAGGAACTGTCAATCTTAATGCATTTTTTTCCCACATAATGACCACTATTTACAGTTAAACAAGTATATGGAACATGGAAGTGTTTTATTTAGTCAGAAATGTGTATAACAAGACTCTGTTCAATGTATTTTAGCAATATAGAGTAAAAATTTGGTTTTCTTTACAAGCATAGGCACTGTAATTACTTTTTGGCAAGCCAAAGGTTAAATTGTGAGGCTTTATTCCAGCTTACAAAGAGTATGGAATAGTATGTAAGATATTGTTTGGTCAGAAATGTGTGTAACAAGATTGTTGAATGTATTTTCACATCATAGAGTAAAAAAGTGAGGTATTATTTACAATCTAAGGGGCTGTAAACACTTTTTGGCAAGCCAAAATGTCACTTTTGAGGCATAATTCCAGTTTACAAAAGGCATGGGATAGTATGCGAGGTGTTGTTTGGTCAGAAGTGTGTATAAGAAGACTCTGTTGAGTGGATTTTAGCAATATAAAATAAAAGTGTGGTTTTCTTTACAATCATAGGTGCTGTAATCACTTTTTGGCAG
>JBAMHV010000025.1:2635770-2645773 GCA_037177535.1 Pseudomugil gertrudae
AACGTTTTCAGTTAATTCATATAGATTCAGATTGTCGTGTTGTTCACCTTGCGGACCACCAGGGGGCGCTCACGGACTGGTCCGGGGACCACACTTTGAGAAAGGCTTAGTGTGAAACGATGAACACTTTGCACACTAAACAGACGCCATCTTGCTGACGGAGCAGAAAAGGAAGTGCTGGACTTTCAAAATAATGGCGGCAAACAGTTCTAATGTATACCGCAGCTTGCTACATATTTAATTTTATTCATACAATAACTCATGGATCTAATCATTTGTTTAAGACTGCGGTACAGTTAGCATACATAAATGTTGGCGTGAACCGGTTGTAAGTCACAACCGGTAAGTGCCTAATGTCCTGTATTTCAAAATAAAAAACATTTTTCTTATTTTTCACTCCTTTATTTTCTTTTTTTCTTGTTACGGTTTGCTTGATTTTGTGATGAATTGCTTTTAATTAATGTAAATAAAAACATTTAAATAAAAAGTGTTTCATTTGAGAGACAGCACTTACCCGCGATAGTGCGCACTACATCTCAGTGCACTATGCTATTGAGACATGTGTCTAGATACCGTAGTGCACTGGAACGTAGTGCTTAAATGTAAACGCACTTAAAACAGTGCGCAAAGAAGATTGAGACAGAAAAATGAACACATAAAAAGGTAGTACTACAGGAAAATGTAACCCCCTCCAGGACTCGGGTCGTCTCCAGCGTCTCTGGCGTCCACACATGGGGGTAACCCCCCCCTCAGCTGGTAACAAACAGCATGATGACCTGCAGGATGCATTTTATTCAAAAAACTCCCTCGACACGCCTGAACATCACCGTTATTGAGACGTTTCATTGAGCTCGGCTCTGTTTGGATGTGCACGCAGTCTCTTTGTGTTCTCTGTATTGATTTAGTATCACACCTGTCTGCCCACTATAAATGGTGCTGTATGCATTGTGGGATGTATTCATGAGTTATTCATTCAAAGCTTTTTAATTCGTGCTTTAAAGGGTTTTTGGAAATTGCAGCAAAGAAAAGAAGGTGGCAAAAAGGCCATGTTTGTGGTGTCTGGTGAGGTTACACAGATACATTTTAATCAACGGGGAATGCGTTTCACTTTGTTCTGCAGCATCTGTATGGCAGAAACACAGTTTAAAGGGCTTTTTTAAAACAAAATAATGAATTATTAAAATCTTTAGGACTTTTGAAAATGTTTAAATTGAAAGAGACATTTTCTAAATCCATGATTACCCAGAATATTGCATCTGACCACGTAGATCCTACCTTAAATCTCCGAGTGCCCTGGACAACAGCTGGTGTGGGAAACACTCCTTTCTTTAGCAGGTCCATCCGTTGTTTCAGCTGACATTGTTTTAATATGTAAAACATGTGATAAAAGACTAACATTTTGTTGGAAAAGAACCATTTTGGGCTGCAGACACCATTTTGAATTACTGGTTGGCAATAATGGAGGTGTAATTTCTTTCCACAGGTTGATCCATAGATGGATGGTAGTTTATTGTACATCTTCTAAACCCACCAATCAATATTTAATAAGAGACTTGGTGGACAGGTGCAGTGATGAGAACATGGATGTCTAAATGTACCAGAAAGGCCGTAACGTGCAGCCACGTACGAAATGAAAAAGATAAAAATGTAAAGAGCTGCTTCGATTTATGGGACAGTTCTGTCCATCGTCTTCCTCGGCAGTAACCTTCAGGGAGCTGAGCAAAAACACTTTTATTCAAACCCAAACCTCAATATCTGTGAATGAAAGGTGAAACCTTTGACCTTTGACTTCTCTTTCCTCTCTCTCTCTCTCTACTGGGGATGCAGTTGTGACGGTGAGACAGTACGGAAGTGGATTGGACACAGAGTGGACATACAGTGGACAGGTCTCGCCCAGGACAGCGGACAGCGCAGAAAACGAGGAACGTGCGGGCCAATTACTCTGGAGATCAATGAGTGATTCAATCAGATTGCTGTCTTAGCAATCGCTAACTCTGCCATCGGAGAGCAAAATGGTAGAATTTTCCAGAACACTTTGCTGGATGTGTGTCATGTTCGCAGCATTTAAAGGGTTAATGCAGCATTTTGGGAAACACACTCACAATTTGACCAACTTTCAGGCGATTCCGTTAGCTTAGCTTAGCGACAGTCTCTTACGCGTCAACATATTTAGCTAACTTGAAGCTGTTGGGTTGAGAAAATTAGACACTAATCTGTCAGATGGGAAACTGGTTAATGCAGGCATCTGTGATAATACAATACTTTAATTAGCTACAAGTTATTGCTTTAGCTTTTATCTTTAATGTTGAGATCTGGGACCGCAAATATGGAGGATCTGGTTTAGAGCGCGTTTTAGGGATTGTTTGACACCAAGTCCTCGTACAGAAACTGCAAGTCTTTTTGAGTTAAACCCAGAGAAATGTGGCAAATCTTTTAACTTTTACGTCTTTACTTTGCCGTAAAAGATAATTTGAAAACAAAATAAAAACAATTATTTTTACGACAAATTTTTGCAGTGCAAGGTTATCCACTAGAGTTTGGAGCATAAAGTTTTGCCATCAATTAAAGCAAATATATGGCATTAAAAGGGTTAAATGCACAGATGAAGCACAACAGAGAGGGACTTAAGGCACTTTTCCTTCATGATTGTTATATTCTGCTTTAAGACTGACTTTTCTTGGTCTGGTTTTGTTTTACATTATCTTCTGATTATGTAAAACAAAACAAAACCAAATTAGAGAGGCTTCAAGAACCCTGCTTTGAGTTTGAGACTCTCCTGGTTATTTCATGATTATGAAAATATTTCCCTTCCTTTAATCGGATTTTAAGACTATTATTAATTCCATGTGAAACAACCTAGGTTTGAAAAATTCCCAAATATTTATTGGTTTAAAATAACGGTAACCATAAGTTTTTAGAAAAAACAGCCTTAAGCACAGTAAGTCCCTCAGGGATCCAAAATGGCCCGTGCCAGAAAATAGAGAATTAAATGGTTGCGTACCAGGAATTAAAGGTTTGTACACTATCAGATAGACATTTTGGGACACATTTCCATTTAGTCCGATGGGAAAATATCCTCAAACTTACAACAAAGAAGTCAAGGAAATGCCATACCACCGTCAACCACTAGGGGTTTTTTTCATCTATCTTTAACACCCTCATTGATTACTATGAATTAATTACATATAAAAAAAAACCCCACCTCTCAAAGAAATGCCTAGTTTGGGGTCAAATGTTAGATTTGTAGCTTTAAATATCCACAAACCAAAAGGTGATAACGGTCAAACCAATGCTAGCTAATATGCTAGCATGTTCTCTTTGAGCATGCAGCAACTCTAAACACCAAAACGGAGTAAAATAAATGTTTTTCCCAAAATGCATTTGGCTTTTCTACATCCAGCTTTTGTTCTTTTAACTGTTTATCTGGATTTACACGGGACATACTTTTGTTTTTGCAATGTAATTTTATCAACTGTCTCGCGGCAACTTGGGCTACACAGTAATATACATACAAACACCTCGATGTATATTTACTATGTTTAGTGAGAACAGCATAGTGAGTTGTCACTGGGAATGGAGTCAACTTTACTATGTGTGGTCAAAACAAAATAGACAAACATGAAGGGAAAAGATAGAGCGAGAGAGGAGAAAGAGAGAGAGGGGGGAGAAAACCAGAAAATGGCGGGAAGAGGTCGTAAAACAGTACAACATCAGACAGCCACTGGAACATAACAACACAGAGAGAGACAAGTATTAGGAAAAATGGTTTAATATAGGAGACAGAAGCAAAAAACTGCATCACACAAGAACATACGTTTACAAAAATAATTCTGACTGCTTCAGCTACACAGTTAGTTCACAGAGAAGGACAGAGAAACCGGAAAAATCTAAACAGCTAAAAGCAAAAGTTTCTAATTAGCTGATCTCTTCATTAAACTAATACATTAATCCACAGAAGGTGACTAAATATTTCTATTCCTTCTTTTTCTATAATTGTCTTATCGTGTAGACGGCACAATACAGAAGTCAAATGAAACTTACCGCTGTTGTACTGACAAACTTGCTAGAACTATTTATAAAGCAAAGAAGAAAAAGAAACAACCTGACACTCACCTAAGCCTCTGTTTCTGGAAAAAACAGAACAAAAGCAAGAAAGGAAGGGTAGAAAGGAAGAACACTGAAGTGAGGAAAAAGAAGTGAAAGAAATAAACCCAAAGATCTTCTAGAAAATCTTATATCAAAAGCCAACTTTCTTGATGCCAGCTAGAAATCACACTCGCGGACCAGTCGGGTCAGGCCACACCACCAGGCCAGACAGCTTTTTTTCTAAGATTTTTTTTGTTGTATCCTTTAATCTCCAGTATAAAAAATTCCACTGGTACAAAATGCATAAGTACAATCAGTTGTAGAAATAGGAAAGCCTGCATTTTTTGTACTTTTTAAATCCCATCCAGTGACAGTTTTCCAAGTGTTGTCAAACAAACATACATCACACTTACAGGATCCACTGAAATGCATTGACTTTGGCTTCTCTCAAGACAATAAACTACTGAAAACCTTTTTGAGAATTAAAAGAAACGAAAGCAACAACAGCAACAAGGAAAATAAAACCCCGATCATTTCTACAGACAACAAGCTCTTTTTTTTTTACGCCACAGAAAGAGAGAACACACAAACATTTCTTCCTCAAAAAACTCGACATAGGCCATAATGCAAAGAAACGACAAGTTCGATTTTTTTTTTCCTTTCAGGTTTCATTGTTCGATAAATAGCACTTAAGATAATTAAGAAAGAAGAAGAACAGAGAAGTGAACAGTGACGAGATAGAAAGATTACAACGAGCATCGGCGATGACAGCCCCTGAGGTGAGCCGCTGCTTCCACGACCCTCTTGTGCTTCGACATTAAAAACAAAGACACCATGTTTCACGGCGCGATTTGGCAATTCACGAACGGACGTTTTGAATCTTGTTGTTGTTTTTTTCGACAAACTAAACGAAAATAACAGGCAAAGATGCGAAACGTGCATTTCCCACTCTGCGCTGGTCTGAACCGGACGCTCGTGGCGGTTAGCGGCTCGCGTTTGGTCTTCCAGAGGATATAATGAAAGCTGTATTGCCTTCCATCTTTTGTCTGACCTCTTCCTCTACAAACAACAAGCACTTTATTTCCCCTGTCGCCATTCCAATAAGACGTCTCTCCACATGGCCCTGCTTCTAATAAACCTGGTTAGCCTGGGAGACAACAACCGAGGAGCGGAGCAGCATCCTTCAAACCTTCGATTTCTTTCTGCTCCGGCCGAGCGGACAAAATGGAGGGAGAGGGAAACCCAGACAAAGTGGGAGGTTAATTGCACACAAAAGTGAACCAGGACTTGGCACACACAACATCTTCTAATACTGGTGTAGAACACTCCCTGGTTAAGGCGACTGGTGAGCTCCTGTAGAAAATAACGCTGCCTCTTCTTTAATAGTTTTTTTTTTGCAGACCGTAAACTAGGCTTTCAGGGAGGGGGAGAGGGGGCAGTTGAATAGACTGACAACACTGTGCCATGTAAACGGATTGACTATGACAACGTCAATTACACACTTTGGCATCTAAACATGATTTTGGCCCGTTAAACCACAGGACTTACACACGGAGGAGTTTTACAACCACTTATTTAAAATAATACATGTAAAAAGCTGCAAAGCATCCGGCCTCTCTCTCTCTCTCCTCCGAATGTCCCGCGGCTTTTTCCCTCAAAAGATGGAGGCAGAAACGAGCGAGTCTTGCCCTGTGCTTACATCATGAAAGCGAGTGCCTGTCGGAGGTGAAACAACAGTAATGATCCTCAGAAACACACGACTCGTTTTCGACGGAACAAACGGGGGATGAGACGAGGATTTGGAGAAATAAGGCTTCGCGTATGACTTTCACCTCGATTTTCTTCAGCTGAGGAGCGTGATGCAGAAAGCAAACGGCACATGCTGAAGCCTGACGCTTGTGTCTGTGTAATAGAGAGAGAACAGGAGTGCAAAGATCTGTGGTAAGGCTTTGATAAATGAAACGGCTGTACAATGGCTAAAAATATCAAGTGTGTGTGTGTGTGTGTGTGTTGGAGTGTGTGTACACGCTGGCGGGCGGTAGCAGTTGCTGAAGAGGGTTTCACGCTCAGGGGCTCTCATGCACAATAACAAAGTAAACCGTGAGGTCTGCACGAGAGAGTGTGTGTGTGTGTGTGTCCATGTGTGTACGTGTTTGTGTATAGATATATATTTATATATATTATATATATATATATGTGACACATGGGCACTTTTTTTTACATCTTTACAAAGAAAAAAAGCAAACATAACATTTTCAGGCAACAAGACCACAGAATAGCAAGTTAACAAACTCTTTTTTAAATCTATATTTTAAATATGAGGGATCCATACAAAACACTTATAATAAAATACCCATGTTATCAAATAATTTCACAAGAAATACACTGACGCGCTAGGCAGGAAGTACCTTCAGAATTTGGCACTAAACTCCACTGATCTTGTCTTTTTTTTCGTTATAAGACATTTTTGCTGAACAACAAAACACATCTAAATATTGTTTCCCACGAGAGAAATAAAATAATAATGACATTGATGCTTCACAAGCTGACGTTATATATATAGATATATTTATATTTATATATATTTTTAGGAATTTTATATAGCTAATCAACCAACAAGAAATTTAGCAAATAGGGACTCCTTAAAAAAAAAGAAAATAAAAAAAAACAAAGTAACTATTATAGTAATATGAAAGGCTTTTTGTCTATTGTTCAAGTAAACTGATTTTTTAGTCTTCTCTTGAAAAACATGAGACATTTAAGACCGTTAGACTTGTGATGAAACCACAACTAAACTCACGAGAAGCACCGACGTTAACGCGGGTTACAGGTATCTTCGTTTTTTTTCTCGTTTTTCCTCTATACATTTAAACAGTAGAAAATATAGGTCATTTCATCATGTGCATTTAAACCACGGATTGTCTATCTGTGAGTCAGTTCAGCAAAAGGTGACACAAGTAGGTAGCATTTCTCCCCCCCAAACAGGGCAAATGTCTTTTTTTTACCTTTATACTACTCTAGAAAAAAGTGGTTCTATATATAGACTTTGAATGAGAAACAGAGCCACTTAAAATGGCCTTATCAAAAAACTTTACACTGCCTGAAAAATGTAAAAACTATTAGAGAGCTCTGAGAGAGTCTAATATTGATCAGACAGTTTTTATTCAAAACTGTTTGGAAGTAGTCTTATTTCTCAGAGAAACTGGCGCGGACCTCTTCTGGCCCTGTTGTTGTTGTTTTCTGGGTTTTTTTTCTGTTTCCGTCGGACACCAGAAGCAAGACAACGCGCCAATTCCTGTAGTGAACGTTCAAGTTTACTTTAAATGAAGCAGGAAAAGTAAAAATCGACATAAAGAAGAAGAAAAAAAAGTGCAAGAAAACATAGTGAATGGAAATTACTTTGCCACAGGTGGTTTTTCTCCAAAAACAAAAAAAAAATCCACAAAAAAATCTGTTTTTTTTTGTTTGTTTTTCATGTGAATGCAGCGTTTTATCTTTTTCACATTGACTCATTTTTCTTACCCACACGCCTCCCTGCAACCCTCCCAGAACACAGATCCAAATGAGGTTACATGCAAAAAATAAAAAACAACACAACAAGAAGGAAAAAAATCATAAAAGTCCAAAAAATCTAAAAGGTCAAAAGGTCAGGAGGGCGGCGGCGGAGGAGGAGGACCAGGTTATGGTCAGGTGAGCTCGGAAAAGACATCAGAAAATACAATGACAGGAGGAGGACGATGACACTTTTTCTTTTTTTTTACGTTGGATACATACATATACATACTATATATATATATATATATATATATATATATATATGTTTGCCTTTTTGTTTGATTTGCTTAAAGTTTTTTGTTTCTTTTTTTGGGACGCCACGAAGACATGCTAGGCAAACGATGAGCTAACAGGCATGGAGATGGGTTGTTCTAAAAGGGGGAAAGAAAAAACGGGAGAGAGTTACACACAGAGAGCCAGAGCACCACACCACAACAGCATTTTCTTTAAAAAAAAACAACAACAACAAACAAACAACAAACTAGCAACACCACAAACCGATTCCATTAGCAAAACATTTTTTTTTAGCTTTGATTTTATGTTTTTTTTTAACATACTATGAAATGATATTAATGTTATAGATCTATATTAACAGGCAACGATACACATTCACGCTTCGACATGAACACGGAGAAACAGAGAGCACCCAAAGCTTCTTCCATCAGGTCCCAGATGGATGGGGTCATTTGGGAGGAGGGATGGAGGAGTGTTTTTATTTACTTCTCTTTTAAAAAATGTATAAATCTTTGTAAGGGTGAGAGGATAGGACAAACAAAAAACACAAACGCTGAAGAAAAAACTACGATAAAAAGGAGGAAAGTGGACAAGCGGTCTACGGATGAGAGGGATGGATGCAGGAACAACACGGCGGAGACGGGGTTAAAACTGCGGTTCGAATGGTTGTGGAAACAAAAATAACACCAAAAACACCAGAAAAAACCCAATTCCACGAGACTTCTCCACAAGGGTCCACTTTAAGATGCTGATTACTTTATAGGAGTCCAATAACTTAACGATAGGCAATAAATAAAATCCTTTTTTTTCTTCATCTGAGGCAGTAAAAATGTATAAAAATAGAACTGCTTTTTTTACAAATAAAATTTACAGGCCTGTGGCTTTCTGTACTTTGAATTATTATTTTTTTTTTAAATCTTTCAACAAACATCAAGTATTTTCAGTTACCCCCTTAAACCCATAGACTCTCTTATTGGTTGCTGTATTATTTTTATGCCTTCATCAAATTCTGGATGTCGTCGTGGGAAATGTTCGGCATGCTGTGTATTCCTTTAACAACACAGAAAAGTGGTTACTAATTATTTTTTTAGCTTCTGAGAAATAAAACGGCTGTTTATTTTCACATAAATCATAATACTTGGAGTGCGTTTTGCTTTTTTTGCCTTGGTGTTGGTGGAGTAACTGTACGGCAGACTGTAAAGAGGCCACTAATGTTTTGCAGCCTTTGCTCCCGGGTTGCCAGCAGGCATTGAGGGGTTTTGGAGAAGCAGCGGCGGCCTGCAACCAACACCGTGGAGGTCAAAGGACGAATGTGCATATCGGCATGTGTGTCCAAATAAAAAAAAACGAACCTTTCATCAGGCCTCGGGTTCATGAGAAAGAGAAGGGGAAATAAAAATCATGGCTCCTTTGTCTTTATCTCAGTTCTGACTGTAACTACACCTCCAAATGAATAATCACTGAGAATGAAAAACCTTAGTTTTCAGCAAAAAAGAAAGAAATAGTGGAAAGCTTCTGCCTTCCATTATAAAAAGAGAAAGATTGCACAAAGTAATGGTGGTAATGGAAGCGTTCATGTGTGTAAAAATAAACAAAAACTCGTAATAAATAATAACACTCGAAAGGTAACAAAAACTTTTAAAAGAGCAAGAAAACCAAGAGGGGAAAAAACAAAAAAAAAGGTGTGTGTCTCCCTCAGGGTGGTTGTAGGTCGTCTCCCCTTCCCTCCCACGTCCTTCCCTTCAACCCTCAACCCACCCTCCCCCAGTCCCTGTGTAAAGTGGTCGTGGCTCGGTTGAATTTTAACCAGTTTTGTTACTTTTTTTTGGGGGGAGGGGGACTTACCCTAGCAGTGCTAACAGGGGGGAGCAGATAGACCCTAGTGCTAAGATCAGTACGGTTTGCTGTCGTTCTTGGAGCGCTTCAGCTGCACCTTCAGCCGCTTCATACCGATCTGGAAGCCATTCATGGCCTGGATGGCTGCCTGTGCCGACACCGGATTGTCGTAGCTGACGAAGCCTGAAAGGAGACCAGAGAAAAGGGGTTAAAACTAGACCACCTGACTCTAAACATCCCATGAACAATCTATATCTATATACCATAGCTGTTTCCCATCTTTTTGTGGGTA
>JBAMHV010000025.1:2647100-2658616 GCA_037177535.1 Pseudomugil gertrudae
AACAATATGCTAATATAAACCATTCACAAGTCTACAACACAAAATGCAGCTTTTACAATATATTTCTTGTAAAATATATTTTATTTTATTTTTTCTTCTTTTAAGTGGCCCTGTCTGAAGCCACTGCTTCATACTTATTTGGATATAAGACGGTTTGGTGTCACAAAACTGAGTGTGACAATGTTTCCAGTTAATTCATATAGATTCAGATTATCGTGTTGTTCACCTTGCGGACCACCAGGGGGCGCTCACGGACCACACTTTGAGAAAGGCTGAACTAGATGCTTCTCCAACAATCTAGCAAAACAAATGCTTATTTGTGATCAGATTGATGGTTACGACTCAAAAAATGTGGCTAAAAACACTTAAAAATGTTTAATCTATGATGTATTAAAAACAACATAAACACCATATAAGATTATTAAGCTAACCGTTGCTAAAACCACCTTATAAGCCCATTATATCACCTTATAACCCATATATCTGATTTTGCTTCACCAGATTAAATTAATTTAAAACACACAGGAACACAAGCATCACACAGATTGTAGAATACAACGAAGCAAACAAAGCTGGACACATTAGCTAACAAGCTAATCCCAGCTGCTACATACAGTGGAAGGAAATGACCAGTACGGGTAATACCAGTTAACTGTCCACACAGTTCTCATTTCTATTAACAAAAGGTTTTCGATTAAACTTTCAGCTTGATATTATTCCCTCATCTCTAAACAGAAAAGGGTTAATGATGAGGGTTAATGCGACAATACTCCACAAGGCACATTCACATTATTTGTGCCTAAAGAACTGATTTATTTTGATTACATTTACATTAAAATATACCCCTGATGAAAAATGAGGAAAGGATTCAATCTTAAAGACTCCCAAAGGAGGGACGGTTAGTTATGGCAAAAAATAAGGCAAATGGAATATAAATTATAATTAAACTTGGAGTATGAAGCCTCACAAGCCTGAAATTTACGTGCCAATTTAGTTTTTCTTAAACTCTAAATGGGAATAAAGAAAAAAATATTACCTGAGACCATCCAGATAAGTTGTAAATCCTCTAAGAATAAATAGATCATGTAGTTTTACTGAGTGAAATAAATTAAAACTCAAATTTAAAAGCTTTATTTGTTGTTGAGCCGAACGTTTGGGCTATGTGATAAATAATAAAATCATATGGTGATTTAGTTTATTTAAAGCTGATTCCAGTAGTAAAATGTTTCAGGATTTTCCAGCTTCACCTGCATAAAGCATGTAAAGCTCTGATATGTGTAGCTTTCCAGCCGTACCGAAGCACTTGCTAAGGTTTGTCTGTTTGTCGATGAAGACTTTGGCCGAGACCACGTTTCCGAAAGGCATGAACATCTGCAGTATGTCCTGGTCTCCGAACTCCTGGGGCAGGTGGTAGATGAAGAGGTTGGCACCTTCTGGACCTGGTGGGATGATATGCAGAGCGGATACAAGATGAGAAGGAAGGTTTTTATTTAATGCCACACTGCAGGAGAGGCAGACTAGCCCTGCTGTGCAGTCGTCATAGGAACGGAGCTCACGCACAATCGTGACCTTGGGTTTGCTGCTGCTTTTAAACAACGTGATGAAAGCTTTTGGTTTGTGTTTAACAATCAGGCTACAAACAAGACGTTTCCTGTTCTGCTGCATTTTATTCATCCTTTTAGCTGCATGTTGCTTTTAAGAGAGAAGTCAAAGGTCGCAGCTGCACTCTCCGCCCTCCTCATGATGATGATAAGGCCGATCATTTGATACGCGCTCCACAGATCAATAGAGCTACGATAGAGCCAGATATTTGGCACATTTTTGTTTCCCTCGAGGGTTTTGAAATCCTGGATGGAGTGTCAGAGGAAGACGTTGCTATGCTGGAAGGTGCACAAACAAAGAGCTCTGTTTGTTTTACTACATATTTCATCATCTGGTTGGTATTCAGCAAGGCTTTTAAGCTGTAGGTAGCACATTTAATTTGACTGTTTAGGTGCTGTATTTCCCAAACACAAACCACGTGGTTACGAAAAGCTTTAAATGATTATCACTGTTAGTATTTACTAACATTTACACCATGAAATTATTTAGCTAATTCAAAAAGGGGAATTTCTCGCATGATATTTATGCTGAAATGCTTGTAAATAACCCAACCAGAGATGTTCAGACTACTCCAACATCACACCCTCATCTTTATTTTCACTCTACTTTCCTGCTAAAGCCTAAACTTTATAAAATAAAAGCTTGGTCTTAAACGATTGGGGGGGGACGTTAGACGTTAGATGTAGCCTGAATGCTACGTACAGTCTTCACATCTCCCCGGTGAGACTCGTGTTCCTGAATCAATACCAGCTATCTGTGTGAGTGGAATTACAGGAAAGTAAATAAAATGTTAATCTACAGCAGCCTGTGGTGCTGACGTGCCTTTCAGCATTACTAAACCCCTGCTTGCTGTTTTCCTGCAGGAGACACGTTTGGGTGGAAAAAGGCTTGTAAACAGTGTGAAACGTAGCTCCCACTGAGCAGCGCTGATGTGCAGACATATACAGCCGCGGGCTACTGACCCTCTTTCTGGCTGCCGGCAGCCCCTTGCTGCTGCAGCAGGGACTGGCTGTAGAGGGTGGGCAGCGCTGCGGCGGCGTACTGCTGGATCCCTGAGTAAGCCTGCGTCAGCGCGTCCATGGTGCCTGCCGTTCCGTTGGTGAGCCCTGCGCCGCCCAGGCCTCCGTTTAGAGCCGCCATACCTGAGAGCATTTGAGCAACTTTACATAAAACCCAACAATAAAGAAAGAAGAATGCACTTACTCATTATCGCTCCCACCGAAGGTTGTTTTATCCACACATACACACACAAACACACGCATAGAGTACACGCTCACGTGGACGCCACTGTAAGTTACACACACACACCGTGACACACACGCACGAACACAAGCACGGGACACACAGAGTATTAATTAAACACACAGCAGAGTTTCGTATGGGTGTAGCTGATGACAGCAGAGCTGCACCGCAGCGGTGCATGCACACGCACACAGTTTAACTCACACATGATCATGTGACAACAGGCTCAAAACATCTGTAATGCACACAAGTGTGATCCCCTGCACAGGATCTATTTAGTAATTATACTGAAATATATATATATACACGATTATGTTTTACATCAGTTTCTGATGAAGAACAGAAATACACACGTAATCGTTACAGATGATAAAGAGTAAAACAGTCTCTATAAATAAAAAAAATGACGATATAAATTAAATCAGACACATTTTAAATCATTAAAATGGAAAATTATATTAAATGTATCTATTTTAAAACATTACATATATCTTATTTAATATTATATTAAATATTAAATAAAAAACTACAGAAAATGTGCTTGTTGATGTCATGCATCATGTTTTATAAAGAGTTAATTACACATAAACAAGTAGGAAAATATTTTTAAAAATGTTTTTATGTTATTTTTTACAGGTCAACGGGAGATAGTTTGTTTATTCCTGATATAAAATATAAATTTACACCCCTGGTTTAGCAGCAAGGGCTGAAAATGATTCCACCTGTGTCATACATGAACCATTAAACAGCTCATTTTACTGCATCACCTGGATGCAGGTGGATATCCGGGACGCTTCGTAGCAGGTGGAAGTACCTGCCTGCTCAGGCCGCCTCGTGGAGCGTGGCGGGAGCGTGGTGGCGAGTTAAAAAAGTGAAGCAACGCAGCAGAAACACTCATTAGCTGCTTGTAACGGCTTAATATCACGGCGGAGGGCAACTTGTCTGAGGAGGTCTGACATTGGCTCGGCGTCCTGTCGCCTCGCCGTCAGACGCAGTGAAATAAATTATCACTGCAGCGCTCCGGATTATAGGTCACTCATTTATTCAGGAATAATTGCACCGCTGACCTTTGCAATTCAATTAAGGCCTAGATGTGTTTAAATGAGGGCGGTCGGTGGTGGGAGGAGGGATGAGGAAGGGGGCACGGTGAGGAGCGAGGGGTTAGCGGGACGAAATGGGATGCAAAACGAAAGCGACCCGTTCTGTCTGAAGGAACGTGTGTGTGTGTGTGTTCATACTTTCTGTGTCCTGTGTTTGGTACCTGCGTGCGCTCGTGTCTGATTTACACAGCGGATGCAGCTACTCCAGCCGAGGAAGCGGTAAAGGTCAGAGGAGAATAATGTGGTGGAAGAGGCCGGCAGTGCGGGATCTCTGCTGTCATAACAGCTCTGATTAAGATCCCGGGCCTGTCTGCTCCGGAGGTCAGAGGCAGGACGCACCGTGCAAACCACACGCGTGATGCTCAGAAACACGTGTCCGTTCAAGGAAATCTGACATGACATTATGAGGACTTTAAGGTTTGGTGGTGGAAATGGGATTAAAGGTTGCAGCCTTACGGTTTTTACTACTTTTATTATTTTGAGACTAAACATAAATTCACGGGTAAAATTCAGTCGTTTTTGGCTTTGATTGAAATTTCACGTGCATGAAAATGTTTCCTTTTCTCTTTTCAGCCATGTTTGTGGAAGAATAGGAGGCGTTTCTCCACTTTTTTGTCCTTTTGGGCATAAAACAGCCATGTTTAAGTGGAAACTTCGCCCATGTTGCTTTTGTGATGGTTAAACAAATTATTATGTCGACATAAATGCAGATAAAATGTTTTTAATGTTCTTTAAAGGGTTTGTACGTTTGTTCGTTATAGGCTCAAACATATCACTTTAACTAAAGATACTGATAATTTAATACATTTTAAATTTTTTGTTCTGTTTTGGCTGAAAAACAAAATATTTTGCAGGAAATTTTAAATTTCTTGCAGATAAAATTCATATTTCCAAAAAAAATGCTCCGATATGTAATTCTGATGTGCAGATTTTTAAGATCTGGACTAAAAAGATGGATTATTTTTGTACTATTATTATTTATCTTAGCATTTAAATCATTAATATGAATAAATAATCCACTTTACGTTTACATAAACAACAAACAATGCGACACAGACATCACATGGTCTCAAACTGCGAGCATAACCCAGCACACAACCAGGAAGCGGATGAACAGATGGGAGTATGGATGAACGATGGCGAGATGAACCAATGAGGAAGCTGTCGCTCAAACTGAGATGCAGAGAGACGACAGCAGGAAGGAGCCGCCGCGCACTCCGGCTGCTTGTTTAGGGATAGTTTTTCTGCTGGTGCTCTCTCAGCAAATCTCCAAAAACCAAATTTAACAAACCAAAGATGATAAAACAGGAAGTAGATTAAAAACTTTAAACAATGCAAAACTAAAACGCTGCCCTTTGCCTCATCTGCGTCTCTCTGCTCCGACTCGCAGCATCCGGCGGCGACGCGGCCGTGAAGGTGTGGATGGACGGAGGTGGAGGTGGAGTGGGCTGATGGCAGGGTGAATACTCACTGTTGACACTACCTGCTAGTGCATTAATGTTGTTCAGGCCCACAGTTGCGCCTGCCAGGCCCTGCAGGGTGCCCAGAGAGGTCAGAGAGTTCATGGCGCCGGCGTTGGAGCTGGCTGTGGTGCCTGCTGCTGGCGGGGAAGGCGAGGTGAGGAAAGGGAAGGGAGGAGGTGGGACAGGGGATAAAAAAAAGAGAAAAAAGGGTGAGGGTTGAAGTGAAAAGAGAAAATGTGCTACAGAAACATTTAGCAAACTTGTGTAGAGGTGGAGGCTCTCGCACAGCTTGATATTTGAGGTGCTACGTGCAGAAATCCAGCATCCTGATTGGCTTTGTACTGGTTATAATGGTAATTCTATAAAAAATGATGCCACTGTTGAACATTGGTTGCCTGTTTCTATACAGTTAAGAGTTATTTTACTTTACTTACAACAATACGGTCATGTGAGTGTGTTGCCTGGGCTAAACCAACTCTGACCCACGCAACATGTGCTCTTTTACCCCGACACTAATGGTGCACGGTTAAAAATGTACATCTACAGCGATGTTTCTGAGAAATGTGCAGGAGCTGGCCGCTGTTCTTCCAGCGCAAACACCGCTAAAGCTTTCTAAATACCCAGCACCAGCCAGTGTGAAAATAAAGAAAGCCCAGCGTCTCTCGTAGGAGGCGTCCAGAGTTCGTGGAAACCAATTCGCTCAACAATGGCACTTTAATAAATCAGTAACGGTGCATCTTTGATTTGATTCTACACTGATGCTTCAAACTATTACAAGCAGCACGTTAATTAACCTTTAATTAGCAAGCTGTGGCACCTCAACCTTACTACCCGATGTGCCAAATTATATGCAGATGAAAGCAGATTCAGTTTGTTTTAATGGGGAAAAAAAAGGTTTATCAAGGTAAACACAAGAAGCCAGAACAAAGCAGATGTAGTGACGTGGATTACAGCTCTATTTACAGATAAACTTCTCTTTTCTGGTCAGTTTAAATCAATCGTTTACAATCAACAGGTGACACACACACATACACACACATACACCTAAACACAGTGATGCCAAATGAGCGCCATACGTGCGGCTACCATGTCAGTGGTGAGATGGTGAGAAATATGGGGCACAAAGATTGTAACCTCGTTCCTGTTTAGACACAAACAAAACAAATTCATTTACCCTTCATCTCATCAAAGCGCTGCCAACAAAGCAGGATTGCCGCTGAATATATTAGGAGATGGCATGGCAAAGGGAGCATTATGTCAGCACATGGTGCAAAACAAAGCAACGCCGGCCTGTCTCCATGCAGAACTGTCTATATTTATCAAACTGGTGTGACGTTTGCAGTTTCACTGACACATGCAGGATAACGCCGCTCGTTCACGCCGAGTGGTGCAACCCGGGCGAACAATTCAAGGTTGGACTGACATTTAGAGCCATAAAGAGAGAGAGAGAGAGAGGTTTAGAAAGTATGGAGGGAAGGACAAGACAAAAGAACGGGCATTCGACGTGGGATGGAGCGGTTCGAGCGCCAAGGAGGAAGAAGAGTGGCGGCTGAAGAGGGGAGGGGGTTGTGTTTTCATATTCATGCTCTGCTGGGAGTGTGCTGAGAGACGGGGGTGTGGGGGGGGGGATGATGGAGCAGAAACAGGGAGCTTGTCAGGAGGGCAGCAGCAAGAGACGAGGGCACGAGGAGAAACACAAGAGGCAGGATGGAAAAGGTGTGGATATTTAACTGGAGCCAGGTTCACACATCAACCTGCTGATTTCCTGCCTTAACCCACCAACAAACACACACAAGTACACAAAATACAGAGGCGCACACGCTCACAAACAACAACTCTGCCGCTTTACGCGGGTCTCTAGAGCCGGTGAGGCGCGGACGCTTAAAATAGAACAGAGAATCACACAAACCCCGACAGAGACAAACATGCACACACATATACGGTGCGTGTATCGCGGGATGATGGAGGCCACGTGATGAGGAAGACAGGAAGACGCATCGACAGCTGACTGCTGGAGATGGAGGTGTGAGAAGATGGTGGATGCACACACCATGAAAATGTGACGGGAAGGAGGTCAAGGACACTGACGGAGAGCGGAGCAATGGAGGTGCTTCGGCTGATGAGTTCGGTGATGTGCCGGGCTGATGGGGCGACAACACTGGTAATGGTAACGGTGGAGGGCGGAGGCAGGCGTTGGGCAGCACCACCCCACACACGACGTTGGACCCCCCCCAACCTGAGTGGCTGCGGCGTTACCTGGGCTGGCCAACGCTCCCAGGGAGGCGGCGCTGGAGGACAGGGGGTTTGCGGTGGAGGGGCTGGCTGAGTTTTGGGCTGCCGCTGCCGCTGCTGCTAAAGTGGCCAGGTTCTGCAACTGCAGAGCACTCATACCTGGAGAGAGGAGCCAGAGAGGGTGTTGTCAAA
Organism: Pseudomugil gertrudae; assembly: GCA_037177535.1. Classification (NCBI taxonomy): domain Eukaryota; kingdom Metazoa; phylum Chordata; class Actinopteri; order Atheriniformes; family Pseudomugilidae; genus Pseudomugil; species Pseudomugil gertrudae. Next base: position 2,654,932 of record JBAMHV010000025.1, read on the forward strand.
AGCGGGGAGTGGCCCGGGTCGCCTGGCTGGACCGGGACAGAGTACCAGAGGACAGAGCTGAAGCTTGGTGATGACGTAGCCGCAGAAAGAAATCATCATTTAGTTCAGCTTCAACACAGCGGAGAGATCCAGGACTACGGGAGGAAACGCTCTTCCTCACCATCACAGACCAAATTAAGATGCTTCGTTTATGAACTTTTTCTGTGTGAATAAAAAGTTTAAGAGCTGAATAAATCCTTCATGTCGGCATTAAACCGTCCTGACTGGAGCATCACCAGCGGACATACTGAACCAGAATCAGCCTGTATCTGGATGACACTTTGTTGTTGTTTAAAGTACCACAATGTAAGATTTAAAGTAAAATACCAGCAGAAATACAATAAAAAATTTATAAATCTGTTTTTGTGGAATCACGTCAAAATAACAACAGCTGGGGCTTTGCTACAACGAACCAGTGAGACCTGCACAAACGACACGTCATGGCTCTTTTCGCTGATTCCTTCAGTAGAGTCGACTCCTCCAGCTCATACGTGGATCCTTCTTTTACATATTTTTACCTAATTTTAAGGTTTTGAACATTTTAAAGCATATTTTTACTCAATCTTTCCATAAAGCCTTAGAATTAAAATTCAAAATAAAACCTTTATTTAAATAACTGAACGCAGAACCACAAATCAAATATATAAACTAAAGTTTGACACTGCAGCTTCACTAATTTCTCCTGTTTTTCTTAAAGGAACTTGTATTAAAATACGACTGTCTGTGGTCGATCTATTCTGAGGCTCAATCAGATCGTGATTTTCTTCCAAATTATTTGACTTTGTTCAGAAACAAAAGCAGATTTTTTTACTTCCAACCTGTAACGTTCCCACCACTAAAGCAAAAACACGGATCTTCATCTTCTTCAGATTTTTAGAGAGAAAATATTAAACTGAGCAGGTTCAGAATAAAGATGGACTGACCTATACGAGCCTTTTTATCAGAAACGATAGTGAAAGACTACGATGTAGCGCCCTCCAGTGGAGAACATGCAGAATGCAGCTAAGTGTGGTACATTTTGTGTCTGCAGATAAACTTACTCATGAGGAAGGCTGATAAAATATTTATCTTAATAAAGATTAGACATTTTTAGAGTTTAATCTGAACTGTATACATTTTTTGGGTAAAATCTGAGTACACAACTCGTGTGTCCTTTCCTCATTCATGCTCAGAGTGGGGGATTGGACCTAGTTTTCTTTATATGAACTGGCTGGAATTGATGCGCAATGCAAATAAAGTTGCATTGAATTTAATTTTGGTTGTAATTTGAAACGTTGCCACTAGAGGTCGCTGTGTGACATATCTGAGAAGCTTCTTCTCAGTGGACGTGTTTATTGGGACTGAATTACAGTAACTTCCTGCACGTCGGCACACCAGAAAGCAGCAGCTCAGATCCTAACTGGGACAAATAAATGCCCAGTATAGCACATAACGCAGCCGCTTTCCTCACTGACTGGATTCCGGTTCGGTGCAGGATCGATTTTAACATCTTTTATTCGTAAGCCGACCGGCCCCAGAATAATGATGTGACCTTTACAGGTGCATCCAGAGCCCTTAGGTCAGCTGAACACATGGTCCTGGATGTCCCTCGATCCATAAAAACCAGAGGGGCTCGAACCTTTGCAGTCAGAGTCACCTTTACTGGATTTTATTTGCTTCATCGTTCTGCTTTTATTTTTTATTTCTATTGATTATTTCCTGTAAAGCACTTTGGCTGGCCTTTAAATGAGCTTCACTCTGACAGATCTGCTTTTTAAAAGCAAACTAATAACATCAAAACAGTAAATATAACTGAAATGAAGCATCAGAACCAGGACAGATTTTATGTCTGTAAATATAAATATATAATTGATAATTATACAAATATTTTGCATGAACATTTATGTTATTTTACATGATTTATTAAGTCTGAGCTTTTAAAAACATCTAGAAAATCTACTTTATAATAAACTTTGCATAAAAAAACAGTGAATCTGATTCTGATGAGATGGTTATTATAATAATTAATAGTAAGAAGCTAAATCGGGTTCCTGCCATGATGCAAGATGAGCGCAGCTCTACATTTCCTCCATTGAGCAGTCGCACTGCATTCAAAGAACTCCTGCAGGCTGAACGCTTTCATTGTTAATCTCCTCTCTGACATTAGCATATGGGCCTGTACTTAAGCATAATTAATGACTGCATGCCGACACCCAACCGGTACTGAAACAAAGGCTGTAAAACACCGTCTGTGGGTACAACTCAACCTTTCACCTCACTCCATGAACATGTGTGTGCTTATGCGAGTGTGTGTACATGATGGGGAGTTAGTGTACAGCTAACAGAACCGGCCTTACCACAGAGAGGCGCTTCCTCTGACACATGAGCTTGTTAAAGAGAGGAGAGGGTGGTCGATGTGAGGTGTATGTGTCGTATATACAGTCTGGGTGTATATACAGTACCATGGGTATACACACGCACACACATATACATACAAAAAGACACACACACACAAAGAGAGACAGCATGAAGAAGATCCATCTTGGTAAACGACTCAGCCAGAGTGAACGCAGCCAATCACAACAGATGGCTGATTTCATGCAATGGATTCACGGCTCTGATTAGTAAATTAAATGTATTATTTTAAAAAAAAGAGGAATAGAAAGGAAAGAAAGAGGTGCCAGCTTTTCAACGCTTGGCTCTTGTTTTGAAACTGTTGAGGCGCTGCAGCCGGAGACGTGCGAGCTGCAGGGTGAGGAAAAGACAAAGCCGTGTGTGTGTGTGTGTGTGTGTTTGCAGTAATGAGCATGCAGATTTGCAAGTGTGTGTGTGTGTGTACTTCTTTACTTGTCTGTACTACTTAGGAGCACATCGCAGCCAAAACCAATTTCGTTTTCAGAGCGATTTTCTCCAATTTTCTGTCACACATCAAAAGCTGAAATGGATTTGTGTTTGTGGTCGGGAATAAAAACAGCCGTCGCTCTTTCTATCAAACTCTGTGAACAGATGCTCGGAGCTCGCGCTAATCCAGATGCTGAGCTTTATACACATGTTTCTGTAAATATACGGAAGACAATTCAGCAGTTTGTGTGAGAGCTGCCAGAACGTGAAGGCTCTCATTCACGCCTCTTTATCAGAATCTAACATATATCTTTATTTTTTCTCTTTGGGTGGGAGGTTGGTCACTCCTTTCCCTCTTTTCCTTCCTTTTTGTTTGTTTTCACAGACTTTCCTTCTCATTTCATTGATGGTTTAATCGTCTTACTCGATGCCAGGCTACTCTTCCCTCTGTTTTCCATCTACTTTTCCTCTCTGGTTAATGCACTTCTTAATTCCCATTCTTACATATTTACATTTACTCCTTTCCCCTTCTTAAACCTGTGACGACCTTAGTTCTATTTAATACCTCTCTTTTTCTTTTAGAGGTGGTGGGCGGAGCGTCTGGACCTGATGGGGAGCACCTGTTACCTCCCCATTTAAAAGGCTGTTACTTATCCCGGACGAGCCCCCAATTGTCACGACCCGGCTCTAAAGCCATGACATGACTGTTGTTCCTCAGTGGTGGAACGAACTGCCAAACTCTGTCCGGGCTGCAGAGTCCTGATCTACTTTTAAGAACAAGCTAAAGACTCAGCTGTTCAAGGTGCATTTCAGCACGTAGATCTAA
>JBAMHV010000025.1:2667576-2686772 GCA_037177535.1 Pseudomugil gertrudae
TGAGGTGTGTCTCGCTCCACACACACCTTATAACCCTGTTCTGAGGTGCGTCTCGCTCCACACACACCTTATAACCCACCTTACAACACCACCATGCTTGACAGTTAGTATGAGGTGTGTGCTTTGCATCCTGAGCAGATTGTTCCACAAGTCGTGCGGTTTGTTCAGATGATGCTTTGTTGCAACGTTCATTACAGAGCGAAGAGGCTTTAACCTGCAACCTGAGCATTGTGCAGGGACTTCCTCTCCTGCGAGGACTGACAGGTAAAAGCTTTCTTTTTTACACAAATATTAGACTAAATTTAGTTTAATTTCTTTACTACTCCAATTGGCTTCCCTTTAAAACTTCATCCTTAGTCAATGTGAGGGAAGGTTGTCCAGTTCTGCAGATTTTACACTCTAACCCTTAACAACTTGTCATGTTGTACACATACATGAATGTGATCAGCAGCAAGAAACATCTAAAGCAAGCAGGACCGACTTTGCCTGTCTTTGGTGTAAGTGCTGCAGAATTCAAATCTAAATACAGATACGGAGGCTGAAACAGCAGCAAATCCCTCATATTTAAGCTGTCAAACATAAAGAGCCGCTAATGAATCTCAACAGGAACATAAAGCATAATTGCAAAGCAAAGCTAGCTATCAGCGCTTGCCAACGTGACATCAAAACTATAGGCTGCTGGCATTTTGAGTCAAAAATCGAACCTTTTCTCGTCAAGGCAGATGGGAACTGCTAATTAAGACGGCACAAAAGTGGAAAAAACTGGCACTCACTTATATCATTTAGCTGGAATGGATCTAAGTATGAGCAATTACAAAAATACACACAATCTTTACTGTACAGCCAAGTTTGAAAGCTGATGTTCCCATCCGGTTTATCATTCCTTCACACGATGAGTCGCCATTTCTTTCTCGCATTTAGAAGAAAGCAAAACAATTAAAGCTAACAACATTTCTGTGCATTATTAAAAGACATTTTAGTAATTTAAATGATGTTTCCAGTAACAAATGGTGAAATATAACCACCAGCGAGTGGGCTCAGACATTCCCAGAGCTTAAAGGAGTTAAATTTCCCTCTTCGAGATGTCCACCACAGTTATTTTCCCCTCCTCCAGGTGTGTTTGTGTGTTACAGCGACTTCCACTGAACTAAAAGTAGTAATACAACCCACATAGCTGAGTTTACTCATTTCATAATTGGACCCCTAAACTAAAACCCGGCCATTAGCTAGGTTTAAGGAAGGTTTATCCACATTCTATTGTAGTAAAAAGTTTCTAAACACAGTTACAGCTGCAGTTAACTCTGATCTGATATGAGGAAACTTTTAAACTAGTCATTATTCTGATCATGCATAGCGTCATCGTCTACAAGCAATGTGCTATTAGCTTGTCAGGAGATTGAACGCTTTAATATGACTGAATTTCCATAATTATTCTCTTTGCACTTAAGGAGAAAGATGCAAATGGACACCTACAGAAATCTGCGACATCCAGATCTGAAACAGCACACATTCATACGAGTTTACAGACTTAAACCTTCATAGAAATGTAGACTTTACAGGGATGAGAAATGTTACAACTATACTGAAGTATTGCATTTGAACTGTCTGTCCAGGAAGCGCTGCTTCCTCCGAGTGCCAGAACCTGACTTTATCCGCTGCATGAGCATGTCTCTGTATTTTCTCCATCTCTCTACCAGTCATTTCACCTCTTTATTCTGACTGCAGACAGATAAAGGAGAGGAGGCGGTGAGAGAAATGCAATAAGAGGGAAAGGGTTCGTTTGGGGCCTCATCGTTGGAGACTATTCCCCTTGAGACAGGAGCTCCTCTGCTAAATATCTCATCACTCCAGCTGACAGTGAATCGGGGGGGACTGCAACCCAGAATTAGACCCCTGCTCTGGGAGAAGAGTGAGAGCTGCAGCTCTCTATCCTCAATGCTGATGTTTTTTCATGGAAAAGAGGCACTTTTTCATGGGACTGGCCTTCATGTTGGAGGAAAGTGGTTAAGGAAACAAATCTTTGGGATACACCTTCAGAGATTTACTAATAATTTATCAAAGATGAAAAAGATTTGTGTCTGACTCAGCCCTGTGTGAGAAGATAAATTATTTTTAAATGGGAAGAGTTAAAGATCATGAGAAATTTTTCCATCAGGTTGTTTGATCCCCTAAAATTTAATGAAGCCCCTCCTTCTTCAGTGTCCTCTCTTTTATGATTGGTCAACTCCAACAGTCTGAGCAGGCTCCTCCCCCTATTCTACATCTCTCTCTATTGGTCTCTTAACCCTGATTAAGGCCCATTTCTGCTTGATGCAGTAGACGGATACGCAGACAGACGGACATTTTAGTCCATCTCCTGCATCTTTATATGTGTAATTTAGTCAGTTTTTAAGAGGCTTAGCTGTATACGTCACAAGTCATGACACAGAAAACGTAGATGAACAGCTGAACTCACAGGGTAGAGTTGAGTTGTATCCCTGACATGCAACCAGTGAAAGACACGAAGAAACTCACAGAACCCAACTAATAAAAAGCACCCTAAGAAGTGATACACGTCCACACTTACATGCCTGAGGGAGCATAAATGTACTTTTCTGTGACAAAACAGCTGCTAACATCTGTTTTTTGACTCTCACACTTGAGTGTTTTATCAGCTCCACATCTGACTGGAATCAATGGGAACAGAACTTCTGGGTGAACAAGCTCATTTTTTCTTCAAAGAAGCCCAAAATCTGAAACATCTCACACGGAGGCTCTAAAGCAGACAGCAACAGTTTGCATACAAAGAAGAAACAAGACTAAACATGCATGCATGCAAGATGGCCGACTGCTGTGCATGGTTGATTTCAGCAGCACAAACCAAAGCAAAACAAACTTGTCTAATTTTCCTCAAAGTCATGATTACTAGAATCAATGTTCCAACACAGCCTCCTGGATGCAGCGTAATGCCATATATTTATGTTGTCTCACACGCTTGTCGAGTGGGAGGAAGTAAGAACAACCCAACTCTTCTTCTGTGCCTCTTGCAGCACAGAGAAGAAACATCATGATGATGGAAACCATTTCATTTCCTGTTTGAGAGGAGCATACAGTTAAAAAAACTCACTCACTAAAACTTGCGACTTTCTCAACGCTATATTGCGACGGGTGCCTCACCACTGTGGGCTGTTTACATAAACAAACTAAACTATAGGTCTCCACATATTTATTTGCATTGCCAGCTGCAGAAGTAAACATCTATGAAATAACGTTTATGACATTATTTGGATCTTTTGCAGTGGTTTGTGACGTGCTTTGGAAACGTGATAGTAGTATATCTAATGAAAGTTTAATTTAGCTTTAGCATCTTAGCATAGCCGCTTAGCCAAGCTGCTTAACCCGATGTGATTGGCAATGAAATGATCAGTGTTGTTGCAGGTTAAACGGTGGCCAACAGTCTGACTGTTGCTGTGTTCGATCTTGCATCAGTTTGATGTCAGTGCTGCAACTTAGCGACTTTAGCAACCTTCACACCCCATAGGTTTCCCACTAGAAACTATTTTACGCAACTTTTTCTTGTGTTATTGGAGACTGATATGAAAGCATGGATCTTTTATTGCTTTTACATGATCTGATCTGTGGTGCTGAGCATGCCACAGCATCCAGCTCTCACCACCCAGCTGCAGTCAGAGCAGGATCACCTCTGCTCCATGACCAGCCTGAAAATAAAACATGTGAAGCTGCCATCATATATATATATATATATATACTGTATATATATATATATATGCAAATAAAAATCATAAATTGCTATTGCCGAGTAGCAACCAAAGATGTCAACACAACAGGAAGTGAACATGGCGGCACCCTTGTAACCCTGCGTAATACGGTGGATAAACACGTTTTTAAAATGATAGCCTTTTTGATAGGTTGATGAGTCTGAGGCTGTTATGTTTATTTAATGCTTGCTTAGGGTGTAATTAGATTTCATGTTGTGTAAAATTAAACTTTGACACCATTTGATTCATTTTAATTGTCCGTTTATCTAACAAAAATGGCAACTTCTCATCCTGCTTTGGTAACAAAAAGCCTTTCATGAGTCCCCGGCATATTGTTAACATGTAGTAATGCAGCAAATGATTATTTATGGCCAAGCAGAAAGAAAGAGGGCTGCACTAAATGCTCTCTAGATACAAATAATTCAACAAAATGCCATTGAATTGCTGCTCGCAGCAAAGCATCGATTTATTTCTGAAGCTATTTCTGGAGACAAACTTTAAGCTGCAGACAGGCAGCCTGCTATGTTACACAACTTTCACATCTACAAAACCCCCTCAGCTCTCACAGGGATCTTTCTCTACGTGAAGACGTTTCTACAGGGGAAAACGCTCCTTTTAGAAATGTTATTTTTGTCTGCTTCTTGCAATTTTATGACAAATCTCATGCACAAATATGCCACTCTCAGATGCACATCTTTACAGGATATGTTCCCACTTTTGGATCATCATGGGGCAGTGAAACGTGGAGTCGATGCATTAATCATTTAGCAAGTTGGGCTGCATCTTTTAAAACTCCTAAAACACAGAAACTTTATCTGTGCTGCATGTTAGATGGATATCTCACACCTGTGATTGACAGTAAGGTGTGTGTGGGCGGTCTCAGAATGACAGCAATAAGCACCTGGCATAAATGTAGCATCCACATTCATAATCATGTAATTACAGCGTATGGACGAGCTGTCGAGCAGCAGCACCACGCTGTGACGAGACAGCTCACTGTCCATATGTCCGACGTACAAAGCAGAACGTTCCTCTGCTGATAAAACACACAGCTGACACAAAGTCTCCATGGCAACCGTGAGGAGAGCATCGGCTGTCATGTCCCTTCTTCCCCAAAATGCTTTCCAAAGTAAACTTATAAGCTCTGAGCTGTTTACCTTTAAAATCAATCTCCCGTTGCTTTAATGACAGTTTGTGTGCTCTAAACCTTCTCCATCTCATTTATTTACCTCTCACACAGCCTTTAAATGTCAGCCCATCTTATCTGGCTCTGCTGAGGGGAATGTAGGAAGCCAAGGTGTTTGCATGGCCAATCTGAGCTCCAATGTGCACTTTGGTTCTTCTTATTGTCCCAAATACACCCTAAACAAACAAAATATCTCCAAACCTTCCAGTTAGCCACGCGTGTCTAAGCGTTATACTCACTGATTTCATTGTTTTTTTGGAGGGGATTTACAATGTTTTGGTTTGTGTGAATGCAGCATTTTATGTCCTTCATCTGTTTTAACCAGCACCTTTAGGCAACGCAACCGCCATGCTGCTGCTCAACCAGGTACGAGCAGAAGCTTAACCCTGCTACAAACTTATGGTGCAGAGCCAAAACCATCCAACATAAAGTTCACCTGACAGAAACTCCGATACAACCTCTGCCTGGTAAAGCCTCATCCATGCTCTGTCTAACTCATATCCATGACTGTTTTTATTACACTAAAAAGCACTTTGAATGATATGTCATGTATGAAAAGTGCTTTATAAATAAAGTTTGATTTGATTACGATGTATCTCAGCATGCTTTCAAACCCATATGTATCAAACGGAGCAGTGATCCCTACCGGGAGTGTGCACGATCTCGATTTGACTTTGCTCTGAACTCAGCAGTGCCCTCTAGTGGATGTAAAGCCCAACAACAATGCCTTCACACAGACGTATGTACGTAGCGGGAACCCGAGGGAGCTGTAGGAAGACACTGAGCTAAAGTTAGCTTCATCCAGTACATCATGGAAACGCTTCAGCTCATGAGGTCATCGGTGTAAAACGCATCACACTGACGGATTCTTCCGGTTAACTGCATCCCATCACAGCATAGTTCGTCCACAAACCTGTCCACCTTGTTCCTGAGCCTCCTGAGACTATTTGTTGCCTCATGTTTTCTATTTGAACATATGCATCTCAGAGCCGCAGCTCCTCTGATGTTTGGCCTCCAGAAACATTAGAAGCATTCGCTGTGCTGGATTTCTGTGTATTTACATGTAAAATATTCAGAGAGAAACGGTGTTGTGTTGCAGTGATGCTGACTGTTCAAAGAATTGTTAAATTAGTCTCAACGTGCTTAAAAAACACGATAAAGGGCTGAAAAACCATAAAGGAACTAACAGTCACTACAGGAAGTGAAATTAGGTAAGATATGATCTGATCTCATCACCTGTTTGCCTTTTTAAACCATATTATAGGACTTTCACGCAGGATATTTTGTGTTTGTATCATTTTAAACAGGCTTTCATTCTGTTTTCACACAGTTGCTGTTTACACTTTGCTTTGTAAAACGTTGTTCTTACAAAATAAAAGTCACATATTCCGCCATTTTTTCATCTCCTGGTGTTCTTATGGAAAGAAATACTGCAGAGAGAGACTGCGGCAGCTGCTTTTTATTCCATTCATTTACATGTCTAATGAAACGGATCATCCCAGGAAGGACCCGCGGGTCCACTACACACCTCTCCTCCTCAGGATCTGCCTCTTATGAGATTTGTAGCACTTAAACCACGGAGCATGTCAGTACAGAGGATAGAGCTTTATTTGTATGAAGCTTCACAAAATGTCATCTCAGGACGCGTCACTTTGAGACGGTTCGTAATAAATAGCTGATCTAAGGAAAACCAAGAGATTAAAATTAATTATTACTTCGCTCTAATTTCCCATCCTGACATCCTAACACCCAACATCCCAAAAACTGATGCTGCTTAGTGAACCAGTCCCTCTTTCTGGACATCGTCTTACTCTAAGTCACGTTTAAATTGTTAAAACAATTAAAAATTTAGCTAAAAGTAGAAAATTAAACTAAAATGAGTTTTTCTTACTTGCTGTACTGATGGTGCAATTGGAAATTTGAACTTTCTTCCTTTAAAACAGGTAAAAATGTCTGTTTTAGATATAAAACACCAAACAGAGAGCATATTTTTATTCATTTCACAGATTAACTTATGATAAGATTGAAGGTGCAGTGAGCGCAGCATCATCTGAAGCTGATGTCGGGGGGGTGGTAGGAGGCTGGATACAGCAACATAACCAGGCTCAGCATCTCCAGCTCCTGAATAACACCGAAATCTAATCATCACATTTTCCTAATTTCACTTTTTAAATGTTTTCCTGCTCCTTTAGGATGTAATGAGCACACCGACACACAGTTTTTAACCCGGCGTGATTGGCCCACGTGTGGCTTCACACACCCACATATTTGCTCTAAACTCTCATACGTGCCCTTTAACATGTTTAGTGTTTACTGCAGAATAAATACGTTGTACAGCAGAGCATTTTTTGTTATTTTTGTATAAAAAAACCCCAGATTGTTTGCTTGAGCTTCAGAAAATATCAGGTTTAGACTTACTACAACATCTCCATTTGGAAAGCACCGATTATTCAGCTGTTTCTGGTGTCTTACACCGATTAATCTAATCCTATATTTCACTTCCACCCTCAGCCTCCCTGTACACCTGTCTCCTCTTATCACTTGTGTTGACAGACGGGTTTGTACACTATATAAACAGACACTGCTGTGTTTCCTCTCATGCTCTACTTAAGCTCTTGTATAAATGTGCATGAATGCCTCTGCCTTTACGGTGGGGGCGTGCGCATGCAGCGAGGGTAGGATAATGTGCGAGTGCTCCTCTCGTGTCATGCAGATAAAAAAAAGGGGACAAAAACAGAAATCAGCGCCATTAGAATGATGCACAAACCGAGCTCGGTGCTAAATGAGTCGTCGTGCAGGGAGTGAATAATGCAAAGCACAAATCAGACCCTCCTGTCTCTCTGTGTCTTTACTGGTGGGATAGTGAATTACCTGCCTCGCTCTGATCCACTTTCATTACAGCCTGACATTCAGCGGGCGCGTGCACGTGGGTGCAGGTGTGCAACTGTGTACCTGAATGTCACAGCATAATGAAAATGGATATGACAGTGACAGGGCCATCAGTGAAAGGGCCAACATGGCCGCCTCCATAGAGGGAAAACATCACATACGTACGATCTTGTTCAATCTAAGACTGTGTGGTTTTATGGGAGACATTCACCAAACTCTATTTACCAGACCTCATTCCCTCATTCGGACCCAAAGTAATTACTTTTAAATTGCAAAACTGAGGAACATTAACAAACGGATGCGGCAATTTAGGTCCGCCTGAGGCGAGACGGCTTGTTTTCAAATGGAAATGAAGGTATTTTACTACTGTCCACTGCCATTTCTTTGTGTTATGGTTTAAGGTTGTTTTTCCTGTGCGCATGATAAAAGCTAGAGACCTCAGCGGTGTTTACCAGCCCTACTGTGGCAGGCGACGGCTCAAAGTGAGGATAATTCCAGTTTAATACTGATGCTGTCGAAAGGAGAGCGTCACTCCATCCACTCACAAAGACAGACAAGCGGTTGGTGCTTGGTCCCATAAATCAACACTTCAAGGATGTTTGAAGTGTTAACACAAACTGTTCGCTCATGCAGGCAGAAGGGGGCGAGTGCACGTTTCCCCCATGTCAGGGTCACTGCTCCTCAATAGCAGCCATGATTATCATGATCAGCTCTAATGAGGGTGAACGCCACTCGTTCCTTTTCCTTCAACACAACCTGTTATTACCTTTTTTTGTCCCTTCTCTCAGACTCGTGCTCTAAGCTGGTCTTATAGCATGTAATTCTCCCTCAATAGCAGCCCTGTCACCTTGTCCTGTCACCGGCGGTGAGGTTACCTAAAAAGCTGCAACCGTTACGACACCACCGATCACTACTGTATCCAATCAGGTCACTGTGTATCAAATACACGCTGACAGGCGAGCTGGGACCAAAGTCTGAGGCCTGGAGTAGAAACTCTTTAACTTGTGAACACCAAACCAACTTTTTAACAAAACTTTTAGGGATATTTAGCATTTGTTGCCACGTGATGTGTCAAAAGGGCAGAAGTTAAGTATCAGATTGTGTTTCATAGGGTTTTTACTGTTAAGTGATGCTCAGTGTCTCAGAAACTGGCTGCATCACATATTTCCTGCTGGGCTCTTTGGGTTAAGATGCAGCATAAACCTGCTGGGTTTATTTCCACTGGGGCCTCGTAATCTTCAGGTTCTGCAGCTGTCGGATCCGGTCCGAGAGCAAAACCACCTTTTCTTTAATCCCAACTTCTCCGTTTGTAAACGTGCGTCCACTGGCTACTCAGATTTGGGACTTTTCTCTTCATTCTCGGTGACATACACCGAACACGGTGTCGGAAAGGTTCCTCGGAGGCATCACGCTGGTTTGTCGGCTGCACATCATGATGGGAATCTTCTTTTCCACCACGTCCTGAACCTTCTCTACTGGATGTAGATCGGGTGACCGCGGAGGCCACAGTGAACTCGTCGTCATGGAGATGATGCGAGCTGCGTGACATCCGCTGTGCTCATAAAGAGACGGACATGGTCAGCAGGAACACTCAGCCATGTTGGTCCAAACTGGGAAGAGAGAATCTCCCCTCACACCATTTCACCAGCAGCAGCTTTGAATGTTCATGTCGTTTCCAGCAGATTGGGATGCTGCCGTCTGAATGTGGGGCTGAAACTGACACTCAGACCAGCAACGTTTTCCATCTTGTGCCAAACGTTGCTGGTCTGTGTGAGTGGCAGCATCGGTTTCCTGTTCTTAGCTGCAGGAGTGGAACCCGGTGTGGTAAGATGTGGTTTATTCTTGGTTGGAACCAGCACTTATTTGGCTTCTTTTGGACTTTCTATCATCTCCAATTCTTCTCCTCTGACAACACATTGTCCAGCAACTGCTGCTCGTTGGTTACTTCCTCTTCTTCAGACCTTCTCTGTGAGTCGCAGCCATGTGACAAAGGGAGAAACCAGCTACTTGTGTAAACGGTTGAACAGGTATACCCTATAAACCTGTGTGATTATATAGATTCATGTACTTCCCTGAATAAAGTCCTAAACATCACTTGTTTGCATCATACTCAGAGACCTCTGTGAATGTATCATGATAGATTACAAGCTAAAGGGCAGAGTGCTTTCTTAAAGTTTATTTTCTCTGTGACAAAACTAACGCAGTAACAATTATGTTGTCCTTAAAAGAGCTGCAGACTAAAAGCCTGGAGTACTGCAGCAGTATCTGTGACACTGATGCCCTTCAGCTTCTCTGATGTCCTTGTTCAATCTAACAGCCATTTCCTGGGAATCTGTCCAGATTTTAACTAAATTTTAACAAACTATAAAGCGACTATAAGCACATTTTTATCCGCTACGGTTATGTGATCATTAACTCATTGATAAACTGCAGGGGTCTGCATTTTTCCCGCCAGAAACAAGACAATTTATAATTATAAATTAAACATGACCTTCTAGGAAGGACTGGGCTTGCTCCAACTTGGAGCCCCATCAAACTCTCGTACATCCCTGTATGTTGGTAAAAGGTGACCTGATCTCATCACGCTTTCCATGAGAGACATTTTATCCAAATGGCAGGTTTTTCTAACGTGATCTCACTAGAGAAAGCATCAGACCCGAGGAGTTACACACAGAAATGCAGCATGAAGATGTAAATGGATTTGTAATCTAGGTGGAGGAAAGAGACACCAACAACCATGCAGAAAACCCCCAAATTTTCCAAAACCTTTCACTTTTATAGTTCTCTCTGACTGATATGGCTCTGATCAACATCCCTGTGTATGGGCTGAACACATTGTGACAACACTGCACGTTGGAGATGTGCACAAACATCTGTTCAGTCACTGGAAAAGACTTGCATGGAAGAACATCGATACATCACTTCCTCTTCATATAATAGGTCAATGTTTGCTTCTGTGTCGCAGTTTAAAACAATATCCTGCATCTAAAAACATGCAATTAAAAATGAGATGTGACATCCTCTGAACATGACCAAAAGAGGCTCTACTCTTCATAAAATAGACATGTAAAAAGCAAGGAAGGGCTTATCAAACAGCTGGTGGATCTAAACCGGGATAAGAAGACGTGGAAGCCATTACATCCCTGTACAGCTGACCTTTTAAGGTGTAAGTCATGAAACAGACATGTCACATTGCAAGGTGTAAAAGGGCTGAGACGAAGGAGAGAAGTGTACCATACCTCCATAGTCTGAGACTGATGCATGGCTTTGATTGCATTCTGTGCCATGGCTCTGGTGGAAAACGTGACAAACGCACATCCTGCAAGGAGGGAAGGGGGAGGAGGGAGGGAGGGATGGAAGGACAGTGTCAGGGAGGAGGGGGAAGGCAGAGGGGCAAAGGGAGGAGGAGGAGGAGGAGGAGGGGGGAAGACAAGAAAGAACAGAAAACAAGACAAAAGGGTTGGACATGTTGTTATAAAAAAACCCAAAAACACAGATTGATACAGAGAACAGCTCACAGGCGGACAACAGTGTTCCCAGTTGCTGTGGAAACAACAGCACGGTGTCATGACAACCACACCCTGACCCCCATCCCGCCACCTCGGCCCATCCACATCCAACACAAGACATCTGGGACAGCTACAGTAACCATTAGAGGTGCTTTCCTCGCCTCCTTCCTCCTCCTCGTCTCTCAGCCGAATCACACACACATGAACAAATCCGCCGTGTGAAGAAGTGCACTTCCTGTTTTGGTCGAGCAGGATGGAGGTGTGTGTTAATTAGAGGAGCCCGGGAAGACGGGATCCGAGGGGAAAAGCAGAGTAATTCCGTCCACAGAGAGACGAGGAAGACAGAGGAGACGAGAGGAGGTGTGGTCTACCTCCTCCGTGACTGACGCTGATTTTAGACCATCAAGATTGGACGCAGCTAGAGGCGGTTTTAGGGGAGTTTGTTATTGGTTGTTTGTGGGGGGGAGAGGAGAGGGATGCAAGGTTGTGTTTGTCTGGCTGGTTAGGGAGTGATTAGAGGAGATAATGTGAGAAGTGCTTCAACAACACCCCAGGCTAATAATATGCTAACAAACTCACCAAGCCATGTAAGCGCAGCCAGGCCTGAACTGATTACACACATGCTCGCACATACAAACACACACACACACACACACACACGTTCAGGTTCAGCTGGCTGACTTGGCTCTGGAGGAAACAACTTAAAGCCCGGGTCATCAGATAGACTCTCCCTGGCTGTGTGGATGGAATGAAAGGGTAGAGAGGAAATGGGCAGGACGGATAATGCAACAGAGAGGAAGAACAGATGTGCAGAGGAATAGATGCCATCATTGTCTGCCTCCGCCTCTATCACCGGCCGTCGCTGCCATTAAACAAGGCTGAAAGTAACGGCTTACTTCATCACAACATGCACGTTAAAAACCGGTCCTTTTAGGAGGCAGCTAATCCCTGCAGGAAATCTACGCCTGTTTTAAACTGTTTTTACCCATTTTTATAAGAAAAACCCACTTCGACATGCAAATTCATCTGCCATGTTTTTGCTAGCTTTAGCCATCTAGAAAAAGTTCTATGATGAAGATGTCCTATTCACGTTATTGGATGCAATGTGCTCCGGTGCCACAGCCTAACTGACTCTAGCTTAGATAAACTGGTGCTACGCTGCTGAGCAAACAAACGCTCATGTTAATGGCTGAACTAGACTAAAAACCAGAGCGGTACGACACAAACACAATCTGTTGTCTGTGATGGACCGGCGTACCATCTTACGCCTACTCGTCCAGCTTCCTGCGACCATGAAGCGGTGCACAAAATGAATCTGCTGTTTAAATTTCACTTAAACAAAACCCACCAGAGTTTAGTTGGAAACAATGACAACCATCACCATCGCTAAGTACTGTATCGTCCCTTACATAACCAGTCTTTAGTAGGTCCCTAGCCATAACTCCCAGTCAGTAACTGTATACTAAAGATGGACGGAGCTTTCCAGTACGTTTCTGAGCAGCAGAAGTTAGACTTGTTGGGAGGTTCCTACTGTCACAAAAATGGGCAAAGAGCTGGAGCTGTGAGTGTGGGTTAGGGCTGTGATTGACACCCGTCAAGCTAAGCTGTAGCTAACTGAGCTAACACAGATCTAACAGGAGCTAACCGGCTAACGGAGGCAGGTGGGCTAAAGCTGCTGCTGATATCAGATACCTGTTAATCACCCAGAATTATGCAGAATTTCTAAATAAATAACATCTAAACGGATAAGTTATAAAAACAATTCATCCCCTCACAGCTCTTATGAAGTTAAACCCTTTCATTGAGGCTACGCTGCCTTTAACTGAGACAGGATTTTTCTTCCACACAAACAGCTGCGTCACAAAAAATAATATCCAGCATGTAAAAACTGAAAGTTTATTCATTAGATTTCTGATAAGTGATGATAATCAATTCTTTTCTGGCTTTAAAGGTCTTTTTCCTGCAAAGAAAGGCCAGCGAGTTGCTCTTTGTTTCTGTTAAAGCTGAAGGAATTCCTCCTGAACGGTTTTTTATCACTCTGCCTATAAAACCACATCTGCAGTTTCAGTTTTCACAATTATTATTCCTCGTGGTTGCACAGACCTGGCTTTGATCTTCCAACATATCCGACCTCCTTTTCCATTTTCCTGTCCTTGCCAGGTGGAATGTCAGAGTTTAATCACAATTTATGTTAAACCACCATGGTTACTTAGCATCAGAGAGCTGCAAAGATAATATAAAGAGACTGAAGGTTATCAGATTCTGCAGCACGACCCAATAAACATTTCAATGTGTCCTTTTTAGCTGCTGCGCTAAGTGCTAGCGCTGTAGATAGGATGTCGGAAAAGAGGTCATTCTTTCATCTGATTCAGGGGACTGTCTATTTTAGACGAGCAACAATCTGTCATTTAACTCCTTAGTTTCCAGGAACTTGCACCACCCTGTGCCGAATAGTGCTGCACCAGAACTAGATCAGTTCTGGAGGGAAGGGGGCTTGCATTTGGGTTACCCCTCGCAACTGGTCCTGATAGGTCCCATCTATTTATAAAACCCGTCAGCTATAACATCACTGGCCGTCATCTATTGGGGATGAGAGTTTTTGTCTCCAGCTGGCACATTTTACCCAGAGAAAATCTTTCTATCTTTAGCCGGTTTCTGTAGTTCCATCCTTCGCTTGTGAGGATTCGTTCATACTGAAGCTGTTAATGAAAGCAGGAGAAGCCATGCTTTCTGGCTGGTTTGGCATCCTGTGTCGTTTTCCCGACATTGCAGAGATGGGACGGAGCTTGATCCCTAAAAATACCTCACGGGCCGCATTCTGTCGTCAGCAGAGAGCCACACAGTCCTTTAATGAAAGTAGGGTAGCTCCCCAGGCCCAGCCATCCACTGGTGGTGTGATCCATATTTTATTAATAGCAGGATAGCGGAGAGCTCCTCTGATTGATACTGTGGTTTAAAAGGAGCTCTGCACCAAAACTAGGTGGGACTGAAGGCCTCTGGGAGACGAGGGCACATAGAAATCCTTAAAGACCTATTTATTCCCAACATGATTATACACATTTACCGGCTAGCCAGGACTACAAGCACTTCCTCTTAGACTCACTTCCATTGCTAAGTGGTTTATATTAGCTGTACAGAAACATGGACGTGACCATGATGACTGAAAGATTCATGAGGACAAAAGAGAAGAGCTGGAAAGGGATGGAAGGCAGGAAAGGAGTCGTGCGATGCTTTAGAAAGAGGACAAATTGATGCAAGGCAGGATTCTAGGACAACCAGGGTGAATTGACTTGAGGAAGCAGAGGAGCATGGGGGGTAGAGTAGCTTAGTTTGAGGTTCTGGATAGAGACAACCTTGAGGAGAAAGAGAGAGGGAGCCACATTGAGAATAAAAGACGCTAGTCAACGGTTAAAACATCCAAAACGTCCGACAAGCACAAAAAAACCAAAACAATAGATGTGACCAACAGATCGACACGATCCAGTGACAACGACAACGACAGCGACAGCTCGCGTGACGGGAGGAGGAATAGGAAGACAGGTTTGCAGAAGCCCCTCCGTCTCCTCAGCACATAGAAAACCACAAAGGGGAGAAGGGAAGGGGGGTTTGGGGGAGATGGTGGAAATCCAGTGGGAGGTTTGGTATGCGTGGGGAGGAATGGTGGAGTAAGAGGATGTAAAAATGGCATCCCTCCAAACCCGGATCCAAGTTTATCCAGGACCACGTTGGTAAAACTCCAGTTCTGACTAATCTAACTGGTTTGACAGCTTGTTAATAAGCTTGTTTCTGGCTTTTGAAATCTTCCCCATGGCGCTTTTTAAAAGAGCACCTTATGTGTGCCAATTATAAGAATTCAATAATTTCCCTGCCTGCTTGTGCCCAGTGTTGAGGAGGCTCATTATCCAGCCCTGCTTACGTTCTGAGAGGCTGTCACACCTGCAGTCATGATCAAATCAAATTATGTGCCATTGCTGGGTGACACCAGAATGGCTATAACACTGTTTTATGTTCTGCTTTAACAAGAACTTGTATGTAATACCTGTTGTTTTTGCTAGTTTTAAGATTAGATGCAACTACGATGAATGATCTTTATGAAATATAACTATTAATTTCATACTGAGCATGCAAGATAGCACCAATCCATCTCCTGTGGGTTTAAACACACGTTCAGCCTCAAGATGGAAGTAAAGAGCTTCGTTTGGCTCACGGCGAGGCTAAACTGGAGAGTGAAGGGTGTGAATGGCTGAGGCGTGAGTGGTGAAGATGGGGGAGAGGGGTGATCGTGGGGGAGGCCGAGGCTGAGAAAGCAAGAAGGGGAGAAAAGACAAGAAGAGAAAGGGAGGGGAAAAGAGATATATAGAGCGAAAAGGAAGAAGCATGTATTCACAGTGGAGCCTGGAGATGTTGCTCCAGTTCATTTGCAGTTACTTCTCAGGACCTTGAAGGATGTTTGGAGCATTTTCTAACAAGCGGCTGGTTGAAAACAGAATCTGAGATAATGAAACCAGTAAAGGGAAATACACGAGTTATCCCTCAGCTGTAGCTGCTGCCTGCATGGAAGCGTTTCTGCAGATGGTAAATGTTTCACCAGGTTACCGATCAAACTGGGCTTTTCCCCCTGCATTATTACATTAAAACACCACTTAGTAAACTTTGTTTTCCAGGACAATAATCACGGGTAAACACGGGTAAACGTGGAGGTTGGTGGGGTAGTGGTGGAATAAGCCGCCGTGGCTGCGTTTCCATTGCAGTTTTTCACAATAAAAGCGATAATTGTAACAACACGTGGTTTCTAAGTGCTGCCATTGAACAGCGTTTAGCGTGTTTTCCAGCGCCTGTAAAAGCTCGTCAGCTTCATGAGACGTAACGAGAACCACGTAGAGTTATTTCAGCGTTTTTTACTGGCTGCACAACATTTGCTTCGGCATTTCTAAGCCCTTCTCCCTCATTTCCTTTCAAACCTTATTGTAAAACTCAGTGTTTGCTCCATAGCGTCACATGATCGTTACATCACGTCCGGGGTGTTTGTTAACGTAGGTGTTTCTATTTACATTTTTTAAATGGAATATTTTGACTTTGCACAATGTAAGAGAGTAGTAAGAGTATTCATTAAGTAAAAATTACATGAAAAAATATAATATAATTAACAATAATTATATAATAAAATATAATATGTTTTTTCTTTAATCTGAAACAATAAATACTAATTAAAATTAGACCAAATCGATTCGTATTGATCCAGAAACTCATTTTAATCCTCCAGTTTGAAGCAGTTTTGTTGATCCTACAGGAAATAAAACTGATCATTTCTCCCTCTAAAGTTTAGAAAGGTCTTCCCTTCGTACTAACACCAGTCCTCGCGAGCTGCCATGTTACCGGTTTTATCGTGTCCCCACTGCAACACACATGACCCATATCAACGGTTCACTAACAGGCAGGTGCAGAAGATGTTGCAGAACCTTTTCCTCTGAATCAGGCGTGTCGTAGCAGGGAATCACCCAACCTGCAGGATGTCGCAGACCCCAGGTGCAACTAAAAACGCTTATTAAATGTGGATGCAACCTTGGATTAAACTGTTTCAGTAAAATATTCATTGACAAAAAGATAAGTTAACAGCAAACCCGTTTTAAATACTCTGTGCATTATTTTACAACACAACACGGCTTAAGTGTTGAGTGGATTTACGTTTTATCCCTGGTGACCTGGAGGCTTTAACAGATGCAGAACATCAAACTGCAGGCAGCAGCAAAAAGTTTACCATCATCCCCAGTTTAGAAGGGCTCACTGCTATCTAACAGGATAAAGCCCAGTTCTCCCTCTCAAGGACAAAAAATGTATTAAAGTTATTTTGAAACTGTCAGGTGTCAATTTATCATTAAACTACAAGACAAATAAGGTGATTGGATGATTCCAAATGCTTCAGATTAAACACAGAGATGCTAATTATTGAGCTAATTCCAAACAGTGAATGTTTTGTGAGTTTGTCAAGAGGTCTTTGATTCAGTCTCTTTTCAACCAGCCGACTGAGGTCACACAGTAGCGAGGTGGATATTTAAGGCATCACACAACAAAGCACTGCAGCCGCTGGAGCCCGTTCACATTAAGTCTGGATGGAAGTCAGAGCGACAGGTACCTCTGCTGAGCCCGTCGGGCCCTCGCAGGATCCGGCACTCTTCAATCTGTCCGAACGCGGAGAACATGACCCGGATGTCGTTCTCGTTGCACTTCTTCGACACCATGCCGATGAACAACTTCCTGTCTTCAACAGCTGCAAGGAGAGGACAGAGAGAGAGAGTGAGGGAAAGGAAGCCACGGTTTTATAAGCACTCTGATGGCTGTGAATGTTCCAGCGCTCGCTTCGACCTGTTCAACAGGACCCATCAGGTAATGAGCTGGGGTTTGGGTTTGCCACCCGGACACGTTTACACACATATCTAATCAGCCAATCAGGTGGAAGCAGCTCATAGTCATGCAGACATGGTGAAGATGATTTGCTGAAGTTCAAACCGAGCATAAGAAAGAGGAAAAAGGTCTGAGTATTGACTGTGTCCCTGCTGCAACACCCTTAGCTCACGTCTAACAGCTACAGAAGTTCTGCACAATGACTCAGTAATCTTAACCAGGTGTGTTGTAGCAGGGAAACATGGAAAACCTGCAGGATTGTGGCTCTCAAAGAGCAGAGCTGGACTGTTATGCAGAGAATGGTCTGGAAAAGGGTCGAGCAGCAGCAGGGAAACTGGTTAGAGATGATAGAAAGCCAACAGGAAGTCCAAAAAGCACGGTTCCAAACATACAAGCACCTACAGCATCTCTGGGATGAGGTGAAAGGACAGATTCCCATCAGCAGCGAGTGTGTGATGGAGAAAAACCTCTGAGGAATGTTTCCAACGCTGTGTTGAATCTATGACACCAAACATTAATGTGCTTATGAAGGAAAAAGGGTCCTAAACTTCGAGCCTGACAAAATGGATGATGAGTGTAATTTGTGTCTCTGCCTATCAGAATTAAGTTCACTTCCTACTTCCTGCCATAAAAGGTTCTGTTGCTTTTTTATTCAAAACAAAACTATATTAACCTGATCGTACTTTTTGATGAGACTGCTGTTTATTTCTATTAGCATACTTAGCTGAAGATAGTTCAAGGGAAACTGGTCCAAACCCAGAAGGTTATGGACCACAATTCTGCAGCTTTTACATACATAAAAGCATGCTACTGTAAATTTATTATAATCTCAGGCACATGAATTAAATTATCACATGTCCTGATGATTGTACCACAGATAACGTTGACAGTAAAAGTGTGAAGTGTGGGTTAAACTGGGACGGAGCCTCCCAGTAGGTTTATATGGAGCCAAAGAGAAGCTTGTTTGGTGGTTTCTACATCCATCTGAGTAGCATCACGCATGCAGTCGCTTCCAGAAAATAAAAAAAATGAGCAAGGAGCTGTGGTTATGAGAATGTGAGCATGGAGGGGCATGATTGAGTCAAACTCCAAGCTTCCTGTAGTGAAACGAGCTAACTTTGATCTAATGGAAGCTAACGGCTAATGGAGGAAAGTGTGCTAAAGCTAAAGAGCACCGTTAGCTGGCTAACAGATGTTGTGAAAGCAAACTCGACCCGTTAAACCAAAAATGTTCTTTTGTTACATGAGGATTTGCTCTGGGGCTGCATGGTGGCGCAGTTGGTTAGCTCTGTGGCCTCACAGCAAGAAGGTTGCTGGTTTGAGCCTCAGAAAGGGCGGGGGTCAAACCAGGAATCTTTCTGTGTGGAGTTTGCATGTTCTCCCCATGTTAGCGTGGGTTCTCTCCGTGTTAGCGTGGGTTCTCCCCGTGTTAGCGTGGGTTCTCTCCGTGTT
>JBAMHV010000025.1:2692666-2706296 GCA_037177535.1 Pseudomugil gertrudae
ATTTTAAACCATTTTAACCATAGCTATTATAACCTAACATGCATGTCTTGTGGGTGGGAGGAAGCCGGAGAACCCAGGAAGAACCCATGCATACATGGGGAGAACATGCAAACTCCACACAGAGAGACCACTGGACAACCCTTGCTGTGTGTCATAAATTCTGGGGATGAGCAAGTATGGAGAGGAGTGGACCCGAAGCAGGCAGAAGGCAGAGATTTATTATTTGTAACATAAACCACCGACTAAAGAAACCAGACTAACACAACTAATGAACCGTGGGGAAGAGACAGAAACCGGGAATATATACACGCACAGACAGAACTAACACAGGTGAAATGAATGAACTAAATGAAACCAGGTGAAACCAATAAACGGGAACACAAGAAAACATGACAGACCAAACAGGAAATAAACCAAAATAAAACAGGAAACACTAAAACACAAACCAAACTATGACACTGTGAGGTCACAGTGCTAACCACTGCTCCACTATGCTGCCATATATGGTCACGTGTTGCTGAAAAACCAGTAAACACACAACACACACATTTTTATTGTCTATTGGAGGTAAACAGGAAGTGCAGCAACTGTGAAGCTCTACAGTATTCCCAAGAAGTAGATGAACTTAAATAATCAATCAGCGCACTAACACGTGCACAAAGTACATACACACATCATACATACACATCATACACACTGTACGGTGTGATGAGACCGAACCAGTACTCCCACACAGATGATTATTCCCATGCACTCTGGCTTTTCATCCCAGTGGGGCTGATGTGGAGCCGTCCAGGCTCCTACACGTCACATCCTGCAGTTTTTTTTTTTTTGTTGCTGTCCCATCTGGTTTCCTGCTTTTATTTTGTAGTTTTATTTGCTTTCTGCTTCCTGTTCATTACTACACCTGGTTTCATTTGTTCCTTTGCTTCACCTGCTCTCTGTGCATGTCTGCTTTTAACATACGGCTTTAATAATCCCAAAATGAGGGAATACAGGTGGAGCAGGGGAAGGACAGGAAGACAAACAGATTAGTAGAATATTAAATAAAAACACAAATAGAATGGAAGAAAAAGACTTAATTCAGTCCTGTGAGGACAACAATCCAGCAGGTTTCCATGTGTTCCTGCTTTAACACACCTGAATCAAATAAAATGGACCAAACAGCCCGTCAGGTTCTGCACAGACACCTGGATCGTGGCCCCCGTAGGACCACATCACCACCCCTGATGCACATTACCTATATACACATACATACTCAGTATGCAACATAGAGGAAAGGTTATGGTGATATATAAGGCATGTGTATTCATATACTGTACATACACATGTATACATACAAATACACATACATTTGAAAAATTAGAGCTCATGTTGCATGCTTTTATTTTGAAATGACGGATCTTTAAAATTTTATTGTAGTTGAACTGAGGACTGTCAAACTGCACGACCCTGTAGGGATAAATAAAGTTGTCTTTGATGCATTTTGAATCAACTTCATGTCTGGACTGGAAATCTAACACCTCCCCAACACATCACCACCGAGGAAACGAGGAAAACGCGACACTTTCTGCAATGAGATATAATTAGATGTAACTCCATGATGTTTCCCAAATCCTAACATAGAAAGTTTCATGCATGATGAAGAATCAGCTGCAGAGTGAAGCATTTAGAAAACAATGACAGAAAACAGAGATTGTTGGACATCTGGAGCAAAGCACGACCGTCCTCCAGCTCAGACTGCTTTTACATGATGACCTGATCATGAGCTGGGAACGAGAACGTTCCCAGCTCATGATCAACAATGTCTTCCTGGACAAATGCTGCAACACACACCGACTGACACACACTGTGTACTTCTTCCCTGAATGCAAAATGATCATTAAAACCCAAAAAGCTACAGAGAGAACATGCAAAGAATCAGGATTCCTCTTCGTCCAAAGAGACCAACTCAGCGCTTTGCATCTCTCCTCGAGTCTCGCCTGGTTCTGGTCGTGTCCTCCATCTTTTCTTTGTACCCATCCAGCTTGGTAGGCGCCTCATCGCATTCGTCTCTCAGCTGCTCTGCTTCCACTCGCTCACCTCGCCTGACCCGTCTAGTTTTGCTGCTAAGCTTCATGCTTGTGGACTGAAAGGTCCACTAAGAGGTCTAAATGCAAATGAAATCTGCTGCTTTTTCACATCTAAATGCTCTTTAACAAAGAGCGAGGGGTGTCAAACCTGCAGGAAACGGCTGAGCAAGCCAACGTAACAGCTTGGAGATGCGTTGCTTTGCAAAGGAAAGCGGCGTGCGTGCAGCAGTCTGATTATAATGCATTTTGAGGACGGTGCATGCAAGGCCATGTTGAATTTTTCAGATGTTTCTTCCCTTATTCTGACACGATATCAGGATAGAAATCAGCGGCTTATAGCAGGTGTGAACAGGGTCTAATAACCGCATTTAGACTTGTCCTTTTTAGATCTCGTTCATCTCTCTGATGTGCCCGGAGACGCGGTTTAATGGAGCTGAATGATGGATGTGTTTTTCAGGTGGTGGGTCTTCTTTTATGGAAAACAAGAAAACACTTCACAGATGAGATGGCTCTCACGCCCCCCTCCAAACTCTCCTCCTCTGTCCCTTTTTATTCCCTCCATCTCTCTTTCCTTTATGGGAGATTATGTGGCTGTTTGATCTGCGCAGAGACGAATGACAGTGATTCTCCAAATCTAGCCCGGTATCAATCACACTCAGAGTCAAACACCGGCCGTGAGCGAGTGTTTCTGTGGATGTGTGTGTGCCCTGCTTCACCCATTACACCCCTGAGCTCAGTCACGCTGTGACAGAGGGCTTTGATCTTCCAATTCTATCACACACCTTTATCCCAACTCTCCCCCCTCTTGCTCTCTTCCTTATCATCCTCACTCCGATTTTTCTTCCCTTTCACACGGACCTGTCCGTGAAGTGCACGCACACACACACACCTAAACCATTGATTAGTTCCTGAAGCCGCCTGATGGGGGCAGTGAGCAGTGGTGGAGGATGAAACAAAGGGAAAATGCTTGAAAATTCAGGGAGAGAAAGAAAGAAATAAAGAAAAATAGGATGTAAAATAGAAAAAGAAAAGAAATAAATGTGGGGAAGGGGTCGCAGAGAGCGATGTCTGGCAACCCTTCAGGCTGGAGAGTCAGTATGGTATCACTAACACAAGGACAGATGCAGGAACGTGTGTGTGTGTGTGTCTGTGGGTTGAAACCACATCAAACGGAGGAAAGTCATGTCAAAGCAAACCTGGAAGTCACATCAAGTCGCTTTTCGTTAATCCATTTCAAAGTCTGTCCTCCAAAGGCGAAAAACACAAAAACAAAAACAACAAAAGGCATGACAGCATCCGCCATGCTGCCGTCGTTCACTCTCGAAACACACTGCCAAAAGCTGCCGCGCAAACACACACAAATCCACCCACACATGCACAAACAGCAGCGCCGTGCACGCTGGCAGCACAGGTACAGAAAAAAGGAGCCATGTCTGGCTTTCAGGCGTCTCCTCCTCAGGTCTGTCTACCCAGAAGGCCCGGCGGGCAGCCTGCACTGTCGACATGTTTGATCTTGGCGAGCTCCCACCGAGACCAACAAAGCAAGACTCTCCGTCGCTATCCCATAATTCCACAGTGCTGTTTCTTGTTGCCTGGCAGGCCCACAGCCGCGGCCTGCCATTCATTATGCGCTCAGCAGGAGTCCAGTAAAATTAGTAAGTCTTAGACACATAAAAACACCCAAAGAACCAGAGAAGGAGACCAAAGTCTTTACTAAATACAAGCGTGTGTGACGACGCGACGCTGCGCTGGCTTTATGCTTTAAAAAAACTACTTCCTGTTTACCTGCTGCATGCAGCATGAGGGTCCTCCCGGCCCACACTCTCCCAGCTGAGGAGCGAGTCGCTTTCTTTAATTGGAGTGTTTTTTGTAAACCACTCGGAGCCACGGCGTGATGATTAATCACAACATGATTTGCAAAACAGGAATAATGAGCCGAGTTCTTTGCAGGGCAGCTGTACAGTCAATGCAAAGCCGAGATGAGTTTAACGAGCCTATGTTTGGTTATAGGAAGGAAAAGTTTGCCCGGGCTTTAAGGGGCTCCTTGTCTGCCTGTACTGGATCGCAGTGCACTCAGACTAAAGTGTCACCTTTTTGTTTTTAATCATTTTTAGAGCACTTGAATTGCTTTATGACAGACAAACGGTCACACTGTGCACAGCTGTAAAATACATGTTAAATGCAAACCTTTGAAAATCGATTAAGATTTAATTTACATGTTAATGTGCAACCTCAAAGCCCCCACTTACACTGGTAATAATGAGCCGCTGGGCCACCATGTTGTTACTGTTTAAGAACTACATGGCTGAGAATAATAGCTTCTGTAGAGCAGTGCGTTGTTATTATTAGCACGCTATAAATAGCTTCATTTAGCTCGTCTGGATGTTCCCGGGCTGCAGATGATGAACCTCAGCTCCCAGAATCTGTATCGATATTTGGATCATTTATGTTTAGGGCTGGGATTTGATCTCCTATAGAATCACATTAAGTTTGTAATTCATTATTAGCAAGTTAAAGTTATTTTACATCCATTAATCACAATTTAATGCACTTTCCTGTCTTTGCTTTAAAGTAGCATATTCTAAAAGACAACACAAGTTATAGGAAACTGATTCACACTATAAGGAAGTCTTTACCCATCAAGGCTACAACATTAAATGATACAGTAGCTCTATTTTCCTTCACCAGGAGACATTGAACCCACCGTGCTCTCTCTGGGGGAGAGAGGAGAGTTGGGTACCCGGGAGGCGCGCGGCGGGGTGGCCCGGGTCAGGCCGTCGCGCACCGCGCTAAAGAGGTTCCGAGTTTCGGGGCCGTCGAGTGCCCGCCGGACGCGGGTCGGCCTCCACCCCTCCGATGGTCGACCATACCCCCCCCGCAACGCGCCCCTACAGCAGGTCCGTCACGCCCCATGGCGGGGCCTGGACAGGGGGCAGGGGGCCGGAGCCGGAGTGGCGGAGGATGCGGCTGCTGGGGGTTGCCCGGCGGTCCCGTACCAAAGGATTGACAGCGCGGCGAGCGGAGAGGCGGCGAGGCCCCTTGACCCGGGGGGAGGAGGGCGCGAGGAGGCGGCGCGGAGCACGCGATGGGGAGCCACGCTCCGGGGCAGGTGCGGTGGATGGACGTGGGCCTGAGCCCAGCCCGTCCCCCGCTTTCGCCCTGGGCACAATCCCTGCGCGCCTCCCCGCCGACCGTACATCACGTCCAGCCGCCGAACCTCCCCCAGGAGTGCCCCGTCTCCCCCACCGCCTGCCCCGCGGAGCTCCGGGATCGACGCGTGCGCCCGCCACCCCCACCGCCTGAGCGGTAGGGCAACGCAACGATGGCTGATCCTGCATCTGACCTGTACTGAGAGCTCTCTGCAAAGTAAACCTCAGTCCTAAGTTGCCTCTTGTATGATGTCTTGCTCTGTCCCACTATAATAATGTCTTCATGCCTTTCCTGGCCTGTTTCTATAGATCCACCAGCTAACGTGGGCCGATCGCATAAAGGGAAACTTCTGAAGCCTCGGGATGCTGCTGGGCAGCAAAGGCTGCAGAAATATGCGTAACAGATGTCAATGTGCCATGAAAGAAGCCCGGATGGCAACATTTTAGGGTTGAAAGGTTATTCAGAGGATGCTGTTGCAGTAGATCCTTCTGTGTGCTTCATTCTGTTGATTGCTTTTGGCAGGAAACCGGACCTCCTGGTGCCTGTTGGCTTTTTGGAGGTCTGTTCATTTGTATTGAAAACTTACCCAGAATGTCTCAGTGTGTCGGTGCTGCGAGCTACTGAGTCAGATATGTATGGAAGAGTTATAATCAGGTGTAACAGAAGCTTCAGATACTTCACAAGCAAAAACACACAGCAGGAATCTGGGAACCAGCTGAGGCAGCAGGATGCAGCATTTCAATCTGAGGGGTTTAGAAGAAAGAAGACGCTCTCAGATGGATGTTGCCAGGTAGGGCTTCTGAAACTGCTCTTCACAGTACTTTAGCTTCACCGAGTAGCTATTACGATCCGTATCTGACGGTATGGTTGCATCTGTGCTTCACCAAAGCTAAAAGTTAGAAGTGACTGAAAAGAAAAGTTAAGAACAAACTTCCACCAAGCATGTCCAGCACATGGAGGGACATCTGGACCCTTTTAAAGCGGGGTTATTCGTGGCAGTTTCAGGAAATGCTGAGACGCTGTGATCATGCTCCCTGAAAGGAGAAACTTCAAGGTCAAGGATCACGACATGACACCTTGTGACAGTTATCTGAACGTTGTGTAGACTGAGGGACAACGGTTGGACCCTGAAATGAGGAAAAAACCCCGACAGGTGTAGTGAAGAGTGGAATATTAGTGATATTCCAGTGAATATCACTAATATTTACCACCCGCCCAAACATTTCTGCATATCTTCCACACTCCCAAACTGCACAGAAACGTGTTGAGCTGATTGTAGTGTCATATCTGATACCAGGTATTACAACGGCATTGATTGGCCAGGCATGAACTTACAACGAGCCCCCCCGCTGCTTTGCGTTTGCCCTCCAGTTTGAGAATAAAGCAGCAGGTGATGTGACGTGAAAAACTCCCCGTCACGCTCTAATGTCGTTTCCCAGCGACTCTCTTGTACTCGAGGTGCGGCAGTTAGCTCGTAATGTCTGTGAACTTCTGCTTGCAAAGAGAAAATTCACTGAAGATTTAATTACAGTTAATTAGCAGCAACTGATACAATCTACCAGCATATTTCCTGGAGAGGAAGGATCCAAACGAGTCTACATGTATTCATACGGGAAAAGTTCCATCACGTGGTGTGCACACTGCATTTACGGCTTGTTTTGGACACATCTTGGTACAGAAACCAGTATGAAGCGTCCACTAAGCTGTTGTCTGAGTAACATGTTTGACTTATTCTGATACTTAAGCTTAAAGGTGCTTTTATGCAACCCTGCTTGCTAGAAATCTCTACATACCTCGTTGGATCTGCAGCCAGTTTGTGGGTTTGATTAGTCACAAAGCATGACAAGATTAACTTATCCAAGCACCCAAAGATATCCGTGTGAGTGAAACCGGATGAGTGGAAGCATATGGTCCACATTCCACCAGGGGGCTGGGAGTCCAGCAGGCAGGATGGATTTTATGACCTTCCAGTTATAGGACAGCCTCTTTAATCAGCCCCTGTTTCCTGGATGAGGCGAGGTGTCTATCTGTCAGCCTAGCTGATGAAATGTCACCCACTACTTTGCTTCCAGCCTTTTATCTTAACATCCTCATCATGCACCTGGCCTGCGTTCACGCGCCCCGTGCTCACCCCCCCAGGCTGACTCTTAAGTAGCCCCTGTGAGTGCAGAAGTTGCCGGAAACCCTACACTTCCTAAATGTTAACCGCTGCTCCTGGCTCAATGTTATCCCCCGTCGCCTCCTCTGACCAGCTGACGTCTTCCAGCAATGCAGCGGTGCCTAAAAGGTCAGAGGTCAGCGACTCCTGGAGCCAGAGGACTGACTCCAGGCTCATGCTAGGAATAGCATGCGTGCACGTGGTAGTGCATGTGTGTGTGCCGCCGTGCTTTGGCAGCAGACGGCGCCTTCAGAACATCGTCCAGGTGCAGACCGCTGAGGAGTGTGTGTGTGTGTGTGTGTGTGTGTGTATCTATCTGCCACCCCCACCTTTCCCTCCTCCTTGCTGAAGGTGTGACGGTGAGCTGCTGGGTCAAAGTCAGACAGATGGCCCTCACAGTTGGGATTCAATATTAGTGACCGAGTCCATATGACCGGCCACACACACACACACACACAGACGGAGACACGCCTCAGAGTGTGTCTCAGGAAAAACACCCATGAAGGCGTAAAAGCACACGCGTGACCTCCAGACAGCATCATCTCTGACAATGAAATGTTTCCTCACACATCCTCATCATGCAGGCCTCAGCATATCCATCCATTTTTAGGGTTTTATTTCATGATTTTATTGATGCTAAAGAACAAACAAATCATTTCAAGTGATCAGATCTTTTATTTTTACATGGGAAAAAGGAGGAGCTGGCTCACCTCATCAAACTGAGTCAGAAATACAGATTATAAAGCCGTAACTTTACTCAAATGAAATGAAAAACTACTTTAAGGGGATAAAACACACTGAACAGAAACTCCAGACACAAATCAAACCTCCACATTTGCATCTTTGCAGGATCGACACATAAATTAATTTGTTTTTTCCACCAATATAATCAGATTTTAATGTTTTAACATGCTCTCTTCTCAACAGTGACCTAGAAATTGAGAAAGACATCTTTAAGCATGTCTCAATTCCTAAAATGAGCCTGGAGGAGAGGAAGCCTGCAGGAAACGCTGTGAGCGAGCAGGCGGAGGTGCGTTCTGGAAAAAGGGAATTAAACAGGCTCTCGTGTTGCAAAGTAAATCGCTTTAACCCTTTGTGGCTGTGTGTAAAGCACCGACAGGCTGTGAGGAACAACTGGTGCCGGTACTGATCCGAGTGTGTGCATCGCTTCTGCAGCAGGCGCGAAGATGCAGGCGTGTCAGAGAAACGTTACGATATGAGCAAAATAAAACCTGTGAATGTCTCCATACGTGACGTAGTCCTGCTCCCATACGCTGAAAAAGCAAGCGTTTCTGATTCAGATGAATATGAAATGAGTTGAATCACGTCGGGCGAGCGTGCGCCTGATCCGATTGAAGCGCAGAGCTTCAGAGAGCTAGATGTCAAACCAAATCCATTCTGAGACCTGAGCCTTTTGATGGATTTTGGACCAGTGTTTTGTCATGGATTATAGATCCAAGAGCACATTTTAACCCAAAAGAAACCTCCACTGGTTTGATTTGGCTCCTAAAAGAGAAAAGTGGCGCGCTTTTTCAAATTCTGGGGCCGTTTCTGTGTTTGATAGATGGATAAAGCAGAAATGATCCCACCGGGTGTGGTGGTACTTTGTGAAAAAGTAAAGTACAGGAAAAAAGCATGTCAGTGCAGATGGGATGGTCTCATTATGTGTCACAGGGAGCAGCAGCATTTCAGGCTGTTACCGTGGAAACCTGCGTCACAGCGTTAACACGTTACCCTGACAGTTTGATTCCTTTTAGCACCTCCCAGGAGCAGCATCCTCTCCCAGCAGGAGGCCACGCGAACACGGCCTGGAAAGGGCTCAAAGCAGCATCAAATGAGCCCAATTCACAAAGACCCCACAGGGGCCCGAGGGATCTATCGCCAATGTCCCTGACCCAGACACTCCGGGACAGCCTCAGATGCTCTGATCGATCCGAGCACGAGAGGTGGAAAAACTTAGAATGATGAAGAACAGTTGTGCTTGCTACCAGGCCTCTGCAGAGGGAGGGAATTCATCCAGGTGGGCTGCAGAGGGGATGCATCTAAAAGCTGCAGGATGACGGATCTCAGGGATCCAACATTGGACGCAGTGATATGCTGAGTCATATTCACCAACCTGCAGACTCGTACCGAAAGCTTTCAGCCCCCAAAGTCTGTAACTATTCTGTGATATTGTTAAGAAAATAAAAGTCACATTATGCCAAATAAAACTGATTCTACTGAGAAATTTTACTGTGATAGAGATTATAGCTAAAATAATATCATGTGACAAGATTAACAAGACTGAATGTTTGAATATATAAAATGTAAATAAAAAACGGTCCCACTTAAACATGAACATTTTTTATAATTTAATGGTTTGAATAATATTAAACTTGCTTCTAAATCCTTAAAGAGAAAAATTTATTTTCAAGTAAATTATGATTGAATAATAAATATGCATATATATATACATACATATATATATTCATATAAACCAACTAAAAGGAAAACACTTCAGCTTCAGAAAAATAAAACCCAAATTAACACAAACCAACAGATTTAAAGTTATTTTAATTCCTTTAGTTCACTCGTGCATGCTAACTGCTAGCCTACCAATGGTCTTTGTTATTAACGTTAGCCTTAAGCTAACATATCGCTTATTGTGCATTTTGATGTGCAGCGCTGTGTGTGTGACAGAGACAATAAATATATTTCTGGTAAAATACCAAAGTTTTTTATATATATTTAACTAGTTGTATAAGTTTCTGAATGAAAGGTTTTTATTCAAGCCTTTTTTCTATCACCACATGTCTATTGATCAATAAATATGTTACATGCTTATTCAGCAACTTGTCAAACTGAATTTCTGACATACTGGAAATAATCAGAAAGCTCTGCTAGTGAAACTCACATGATAAAAAAACATTTTTTCCTGTTACACAACAGTTTAACAGCTCAGGTTATAAGCAATATCTGCACAAGATGTGTTAATAATACACAACAGATTTTT
Source organism: Pseudomugil gertrudae (assembly GCA_037177535.1). Classification (NCBI taxonomy): domain Eukaryota; kingdom Metazoa; phylum Chordata; class Actinopteri; order Atheriniformes; family Pseudomugilidae; genus Pseudomugil; species Pseudomugil gertrudae. The sequence continues at coordinate 2,703,039 of JBAMHV010000025.1, forward strand.
TTTATGATGCTTCTGAGCCTTAAGAATGTGACAACATCCTTTTTTTCCTGTGATATAAAACCTTAATTCTACATTTAAAAGATATAAAGAGGAAAACAAACTTCAGTTGACAAACAAACACACACCTGCCGCACAGATAAAGCTTATTCTCTGTTCAGCAAACAAATCAAATTGTCCTTTACAATATCCCCTCGTCTTAGCGGTACAGTTAGCCCACATTATCCCCACTTCATTTGGCTCAGTAAACAATTAGCCCAGCGTGAATGTGTGTGAGCACAGTGATTGAAGGATTTGGCATTAGCTATGCAGTCTCTACACTAACTACGCTAAGTGTTTAACATAGTTAGCTTGCATTTAAATCAATATGCTTAAACGCTGACATCAACTTGCAGACAAAGCGAGGTTAGGGAAGTTCATTTAAGGCGAGCGATTCATATTTCGTTTGTTAAATAAGAGCAAACACACACACTGTTTGGTTGGACGCATCGATGAGGTTTGCCTTCCTTCAGCTCTGTTTGCGATAGCATTTGGGTTTCACTACATCAATTACAGCCTTTAATTGAATTGATTTCGATAATGAGCCTCTGTAATGACACTGCTGTGGGAATAGATGTGTGTGTGTGTGTGTGTATGAGCCACTGCTGTTGTTTTATGGCTTTAAATGACGTGTGAGGCGGCGAGGAGAGCGCCTCTCCAGCAGCTGCATACTGGTCAGCTGTCTCCGCTCAGCCTTTTTATGAACCACTTGTCCGAGGTCTAACCTTTCAGCTTGTTGCATAATATCCTCCAGGCTACAACGCATGAATCTTTGATGACACGCGGCTTACTACACAGTAAATTTAATATCCCACGCTGGTGTATTTCCGCTGTTTTGGGCTTAACACCCCCTGAAAGTGCCTCCCATATCCTTACGGAGCTTACGGCACAGAGGAGTAAATCAGGGGTCTCCTCTTTCTCTTCATGTGCCTGCTTCCTAAATGTGCTGCATCAGGGACGCACCTGAACATGGACGTGCACCGTTCCTTCCCCCCGGCTGCAACACCATCATCTACTTCAGCTGATAAAAACCGCTGATGCTCAACATCGTGCTTGCATCATTGCTATGATGTTTGTTATGATTATCATCAGAGCCTGTACGTGCACGGATTGGGAGAAATGTCTTGATCCCGTTTAATGTCAACGCAGTTTACTATTGATTTAAAACCATAAACAGCGAGATTAGAGGGAATTAAAAGCCAGTTCGGCAGGTTGTAATCAATGTAAAAGCAAGCAGGGAAGGCTGTACAGTAACATACAGCAGAGGGAAAAGCAACTACCGGCATGAGGGATGATGAACGTGAGGCTTTTTCTGCAGGAGCTGAAATTAGGTCATTTCTTAGTTTGAGCTTGAAGATACAGAAAAACAAAATCTTCTGCTTACTGCGCATGATGTTTGATTTTCATCTGACAGTTTGTGTTCGCTTTCCACAGAAAGGTGTGGGAGTTGTGCAGTGAAATCAGAAATCTAACTAACAGACCACCTGATCCAGGTAAACACACACAGGAAGTGTCACGATTTGGTGTGCATGACTGGTGGACGTATGTCCGGGTAGATTAGACATGTGGACACTAATGTAATAAACAGATCTTTTGTACATGAAGGGATTATTTTAAATAATAATAATATTTCATAACGCTTCCTCTTTCAAACATCTGATTTCATTTACAATCCTTTCATGTGTGAATAAGAGAATAAACTCATTTAACCAGACCTTCTCTGCTTCCCATTAAACCTTAATATTCCCACATCTGGCTTCACATACCGTCACCGTCCTTTGCTAGCTGTTCCTTTAGTTTATATTTAACGTTTACATTTTGTACCAGTCCTTATGGAACATCGTACCAGTGAAACACACACATCTTAAAGTTTTTTAATCAGCTTTCTGCTTTTACAAGCTTCCCTTGCTTAAAATAAATCCTCGTTATTTGGAAGTAGATTATATCTGCCTCTGAATATTATTTGTGCAGTTTTAACTTTTAGTAAATCAAGAAATTTTAGAGTTTATTTGTATGTTTTTTTATGTTTTTAGCTATCTAAAATGATGCAGAAGCTCATCGGTAAATCAGGAGGAACGATGCACACGGTCTACACACCTACACACACAACATGCAGAGAGAAAGGTTACATTTATTTACCTTTATATTTAAATGAAACAATAAACTAACCAATCACATGGCAGCAGCTCAACATGTTTAGTTAAACAGGATTAGGGAGGCTTTAAGGGTGGCTTCAGAAACTGCTGATCTGCTGGGATTCACACAACCATCTCCAGAAAACAACCAGTCCTGTAGATGTCAGAGGAGAATGGGCAGACTGGTTGGAGACAGGAAGTCAGGCAAGCACTGGTTGCAACTAAGAAACTGATGCTACAATTCACACAGACTCAGCAAAACTGCACAATAAGAGATGAAAAACATTGCTGAGGTGTCTCCATTTCAGCTCCACAGTCACCAGATCTACATGTGATCCAGGTGCTTCTGGAGATTCTCATCACCTTGTTGAACCTGAGACACTTAATGAAGGAAAAAAGGATCCGAGTAAAGAATAAAGCTTCCATAAAGCTCATTTTATCGTTTATTTGTTCTACTTTAACTTAAGTAAATGTCCAGGGAGAAAGAAGAGCGCAGCAGGCACCACCAGCCGACACAAGCAGCGACCAAACACACATGTAGATCACTGTAAATGTGACACAGCGCTCACTCACATCGCCTAAATCACCTCTCTGGAAAGTCATCAGATGGAAAAGCTGCCAGCGCAAAGTTGAGCAGGAGAGTTCAATGAATATTTAAAGCAGGCAGATTGGGCATTAAGTGTATTTGCCTTTCAAATAAGTTTGTTAAAACAGGAGGCTTGTTTACAAGCTGTCTGCATGACTGACTGCTCGGCTCTTCTCCTTCAGGACACCTGATCTGCACCATACAGGTACAGACCTGATAACATACAGCACATTTATATTCATGATCTAAGTGCTCCTGATTTTACTGGCGACTTAAAGACTCCCATGGTTCACAAAACCAGTCATAAAAGCTTTACAGAGTCAAATAACATTAAAAAGCCATATAGAGTCTTCCTAACAGCCCAAAATTAAACAGTTTTCTGCTTTTCTGGACATTTCTGGACATTTTTACATGTTCTGAAGATTATGGGGATGGCTAGCGTGACGTCACGACATCACTTCCGTGTCCAACTTGTAATAGTAAATAGAGGCAGAATGTCTG
>JBAMHV010000025.1:2773608-2791647 GCA_037177535.1 Pseudomugil gertrudae
CACGGAGAGAACCCACGCTAACACGGGGAGAACCCACGCTAACACGGAGAGAACCCACGCTAACACGGGGAGAACATTCAAACTCCTCACAGAAAGATTCCCAGTTTGACCATAATGTGACTTTAAAAATATCCCCTCTGTGTTTCACAGGGTTTGATAAACAAACTGTTTCGGTTTAATCGCATTTGTGAGTCGATCTAATAAATTTGATGAAGATCTCAAAAGACCAGCTGTCCTAGAACTTTCCAAACATGAAAACTTACCCTAAAAATAGATGAAAAGCCAAATACAACTATCTTCAGCTTGTAATCATCTATATTTAAACGAGTAAATAATTCATTGAAGAGGCCAGGCTTTATAACATCACAGGCCTGGCAGTGAGCTAGCGAAGGTGCTAACTCATGCATCGCTGCATCGCTGCAGTCTGCCCCATCTCTGAACTACTCATCACATGAATGTTTTTAATTATACAAATTAGACTTACTTAAGGGAGGACTTGATCACACACATGCAAACATGCAGAGAGATCACACGACGAGCATCCTGAGCGGGAAATGGTCTGGGACACTGTAAAATAGATCTGTGTTGGGGGAAATGAGCCAAACAGCAGAGATTGCCACGATACTGCATTAAGGTTCTTTCCAGCTTGTGTTAATGTCTCTCCGGTGGTGCTTTCGGTTTTTTCCCATCCCCTCACTCAGCTGAAGCCATCAAGTCTGTTCGATAAGCAGCAGTTTGGAGCAGCATCACCCCCTCCCTCCATAAGGACTGAGAGGCCTTCAGGGCAGTTTATTACAGAAACACGCTGTTGGAAGTACATGCATGCATGGATGAGCAGCCATGCCCATGGGCATGCTTACTGCACACATCTATGAACACATAAGTATTACAACATCTATAAGAGTAAGGCTGAGTTTTATCTACAGGAATGCCCTTTTTCCCTCCACTCTCCTCATTTTTCCTTCGTCTCCGTGTCCCTCTCCCCGCTGAGAAGGTTTTAGGCCAACAGGAATCAATGGCTCAAACGACACCTCGGTCTTCAGCCTCTCAATGGCAAATTGCGGACCCCTCAGATAAGTGGCGTCGCTTGAAGGAGGAGAATCTATGTTTTCTCACTTCTTTGAAAATGGACTTTGCTGTTCAGCAAACTGAGAAGCTTCCTGTCGATTGTAGCGCCGCTATTATCACACGATACAGCGTGCAAAACGGCTGGTATGGCCACAAAGTCCGTTCACAAGGGGCACACACACACACACACACACAGCTGAAACCTGCACACACAGTTTAGCTATGCCTCTTCTGCAGAAACAGTACATACAGGAGCTTGTATAGGTTTCTGCATGCTCCACTGCTCTGCTACAGCCTGTTTACGCAAACATTCATCTAAACACGAAAAAGGCTCTGCGATTCCCCTGGAGGTGAATGCAAAGAAGGTGAGTAGCTTATGTTAAAAACAAACAAAAAGAAGGCATTTTTACATGAGCTCTGCCCTCCACACCCACACACATTTACCCCAGGCAGCAGGAGTGCTCTCATTACATACACTACAGGCTCACACACTTACCGTTTCACTTATCTGCACTATCACCAAACACATATAGGAATTATAAACACACACTCGGGCATATAGGGTCCATGTGATAGCAGCTGAGCAACGCAGAGAGCAAGAAACGCATGCAAAGCTGCACAGTAGCCGAGTCCATCAATACATACATGTCAGATTTTGAGCAATCAGGTTTTTTCATGCTTGAAATCACAACTTGTTCCAAACCCTATAGGGCCTGTGAACATTTAAAATGTACTAATTCATTAAGCCAAATGGAGGATTTGGTTTTCTTTCTGTGCACGAGCGATGTCTGCTAGGCTCCCACGTCAAAGCCAACAGCAGCTATTGTCTCCAACAGAAGCTGCAGCCCCTGATTTTCCTAAAATACCTCATTTGTAGTCCATTTAGGTAATGCTCACATACATAGCGGCTACTGAAACAAAGCCCGAGCTGAGCATATCCCCTCTCCCCCTTTATCCTTTACAGGTTGCAATTTTTGGGGACTGCTCATAACTGGAGCATTTGCACTTATTTCAGCCATGTTTGCAACGTAAAGGTACTTTTTTTTGTCTTCTATCAAAGTAGCACCTGAAGCAACAACCTAACTGCAGTTAGGAGTGCAGCTGTGCTTACATACAGACACACCAGTGCTGTAATTATTTCTACACACACACACACACACACACACACACAGTCTCCTGCTGATGAACTATGCACCATTCAGCATTTAGGTTAAATGTCGCCTGGGGTACACCTCATCGTATCCGTTAGCCGCGTCATTAAAAAAGCCAATGATGATTCTTCTTCACAGCTGTTTGACCAATCAGTGTTGTTCAGCAACAGGAAGTAGATTAAGCAACAGTTACACACTCTCATCTGCATGCAGATATGAGGTGCATGTCCACATCGCTACTGCAAACCTTAAACCTAAAAAAAACCAAGCCCAACTGTCCTGCATGACTCCATTTGCTCTCATTTAAGAATAAATAAAATACATTTAGCGACCAACACATTTCGGCTCGCTGGCCTTCCTCAGGGGATAAAACAGAGCAGAATTCCACCAATAGAAATTCTCCATTCATAATGGATGTTTCCATCAACAGCCCTCCTCCCATAGGAAACAGTGAAAACCCAATAAACACTGATCCATAAATACACCCGGAGGTGACATTTAAAATGACATGATTCTGTCATTTAACCCATAAAAAAACCCACAAAGGGAATATGCTTACACTGTATTTGTGTTGCTGTTGCATTGGCTGTTGGGAAGTTACCATGTTTACAGTCTGATCATCAGATACTGGACGTCTCTTAATGAATTTACATCCAAACATTTGAACCTACAGATGACAAGTAAGCTTTTACATGGATAGTAAACTCCCCGGAGAGATAAATCTGTAAATATTTTATATTTAAATACATTAGTTTGTAGGAACACGTGCTACATTCATCACTTTTACAAATCCTCTGGACAAAAGCCCCCCCGGTGGTCCAATAAAAAGAGGACAGCTTCGCATGTCTCACCCCGAAACGCTCAAGCTAAGACCTGGCAGCCTCTGCACCATCTTTGATATATTATAAATATGTTTTTTTAACCATGAAATTGGCCAATTTGAAAGATATTGAATATCAGCACAAAGTATCAGCAGTCAGCAGCTTCCATCTTAACGCTTGGCATCGGTTTCTGCCTTTTAAAAGTCCATTGAGCCCTAAGGCGGCAGAAGGTAAATGGGCTGGGGGGGTGGGGGGTAGGAGTGTGATGAGGAGGGAGGGAAGAGATGAGGCCAATTGGATTGCAGTGGAGTTTAGGAGTTGAAGCACAGACTGAAGGATGGGAGGAAGTGTGAGCTATAAAAGGGGTGGATAAATTAAAAAGTGGGCTGAATGGATGGATTGGATGAAGGGCAGACAGATGATGGTTTATAAGGATGATTGGTAGCATGGGCCAGAGTGTGTGTGTGTGTGTGTGTGTGTTCTCCAGAGGTGCAGATTAGATCACTGTTATGACTGCACAAGCCCTCGGGACACAGCAGATAAACATCAACAGATAACCTACACATTTATTCCAACCTCTGCACCATCATCACTTCCTGTCTCTGCTTCCTCTCTCGCTACTCTCCTCTGAGGCACACTTCCTCCACCTCCATCCATCCTCCATCTCTAACTTTGCTCTCCCTCTTTCTTTTCCTGCCCTCGCTAACTACATCCAAGAGTCCGGGGGCAGCGCAGTAGATCACACTTCTCAATAAACCCGTCAAGCTCTCCTCGGCAACCCCCACTCCCGTCTCCCTTTAGCTCTCTGAAACACAATAACAGCAACTCTGAACGTCCCTCCCGACAATACACCCATCGATCACTTTGCGATGTGGAACACATACATCTATCACTAAGGTGGAGCTGACTGCAGGCTTAGCGCCCCTTCGCTGTGCTCTGCAAATGTTTTCAAGTCAACTCCAAACTGAAACAGTGATTCTTAAAAATACCAGTTTTACAATGTGCTCTGCTGTCAGGATGCAGAATAATTTAGAGAACAAACCATTTCTGACCAGACTTTAGCGCTAAATGCTAACTGCTAACATAGAACGCTAGCTGCAGACTGCTAAAATACATCCAAATGTACACAAACAATGTTAAATCATTTGTGTGTAGTTATTTAAGCCAATCAGAAAGCTGATCTAAGCTGGAGAAGCTTCCAGTGACATATGAAGGCTCCCGGTGTCGATGCTGACATTTATTTGATCAGGGCAAGTAATCTCCCAAAACTGTATTTTACTTTCACACTCCTGGGAACGAAGTGAGAAGAGAAAATAAGAAAAGAGAAGAAAGAGGAGCCATTACCACTGTGGTCTGGTGGAGGAGAAAGAGAGAAACTAACAGAGAAATTGTGCAGGTTTGGCCTCCACAGAGAATAAAGAGGCAGGTTGAGCAGACTCAAGCAGCAGTTCTCTGACATCCTGTTTGTGCCCCCCATCCTCCCACCCGCATTACGATTCATTCTGCACCCAAGTCAAGGTTAGACCTGACAGGTCTGCAACTGTGAATGGATACGTGTGCTTTTGTGTGCATGTATGTGTGCCCACGTGTATGTCTTGCAGTGCCCATACAAAATAGATGTGGGAGATGGAAATGAAGGCGGTCAGACTGAGCAGAGGAGATGAAATAACAGGTTTATGGGAGGAAACGTGGTCCACACTGTCAGAGCCAGGCAGCACTTTACGGTTTGCTAGAAAAACTTTGATTAATCCCACATGCGGGGCTGGAGGTTTGCTAAGATTCCATTATAGGGTCAGGCCAGAGGCTCACACAGGCTAATAGACTGTCCTAACAGTCATTTCTTCATCTTCTTGTTGAATATTTCATCACCAAAAAGACAATGTGGCTGAATTTTGATTCCTATAATTAAAAAAAAAACATCACTTCATCCTGCAGCGGCTGACACAGAACTCAGGAGGTTTTTCTATATTAAAAATGCTCCATGAAAAAGCTCCTTAATCGCTCACATCTTAAGACAGAAATGATGCGTTCATGGCCAATTTCATTTCATAATCTTTATTTCTATTGAAATACGCTACCATGAAGATGACCGAGAGTCCAAACGTCTTTATCCTGCTGCTGATTGAAGCTCCTCTGGCTCGTATTAAGCAATAATAACGTGTAATCTTTCAGGGGAGGAAAAGATAATCAGAATTTTTCCAACCATCCTTTAAATAAACTGCAATTCTGCCTTTAAAAATATTTTATTTTCCTCCGAAAAGCGATTTAGATCCTGGTTATGTTTCGTCTTGATTAGTACAAGAACAGAAGCAAAAACACGCTAATGAATTCCACCTAGATGAACTTAATCCACCGTAACAGCAAGAAGGCGGTCGCGCCACCTGATAAGCTGAAGATGCCACAGAGAAGAAGAAGAAGCCATTAGCGGCAAAAAGAGAAACAAAATCCAAAAATGAGGACACGGTGCATGGTCATGAAAAGCAGGAGATGTGCACGCTGCTAGCAGGGGGTGCTGACCTTTCCGTGAGCTCTTAATGCCATGTGATCAGACCCTAGAAGTTTCAGTGTCATCTAATGTCACCGACTGACTCGAATGTAAGCAAGTGGCCCGAATGTGAGTTTGCATGACAAAGGGAAGTCAGACATCAGACGTGCAATAAGAGGAAGTGGAAATTACTTTTCTAATTTACTAATTGGCACATTTAAGCTGCATGAAGGCAACCTCTGCTGTCGAGGGAAGAATGCAGCAAAAGGAATAAACGCTGATAAGTTAGTTGACGAGAAGCTTGTTGCTTTCTGTGATATTGGCTCATAATTTGAACATCCCACAGGCCATCAGTCCATAACGGGAGATTAGGTTGGGATTTCTAGCAGAACATTTTACATTAACAGCTTAGCTGAGCTGTTTTAGCTCAACTTGGCCGTTTAACTGCACAGGCGGGATCTATTTATTGACTGATGAATGTCAGACTTCCCTTTTAGCTTGTTGGCATCAGGTTTCCTCCAGCTGACCTATTAAATCAGGGGCCAAAACCACTGACAATTCAGCTTTATTATTATTATTCAGCTTATTTAGCACATAAGACACTCACCATCACTTTATTTTGTTTGTTTGTTTGCATTTAAACTGGCAAAACAATAAAAAATGTAAAAGTTTAGGTCTAAAAAAGACTTTTAATGCCTGTGATTAGTGACTAACGCAGCCATCTGACACAGGTAGGTGTTTCCTTCTACATTCAGACCGCTCTCTTAGCTTAACTCAACAACAGCCACAGTCCACAAATGTTGCTCCTAATCCCAAATACTTCTCCTTCTCCACAATAATGAGCTCCTCTCAGACTCAAGAGTTGACAGAGGTAAAGCATTTAGCACGCTTGAATGGAGAGGGAGAGAGCGAGCGAGCGCACAGAGAGAAAGGGAGGAAGATACAGACAAGAGAGGGATAATGTGAGGGTTGTGGGGGGGGGAAGGGGTAGAGAAATCCACTGAGACGTGCATGAGGTAAGCTCTCCCTCTGGCAAGGCACAGTAATGCCACAGCATCGTCCAAATGCATCGGCCGACAGTCGACAATGAGATGACAAAAGGGAGCAAATGATGGGAAAATAAAGGCAGGGGAAGGGATGCTGCAGAGGAAAGCCTGACACAAAGAGCTTAAGATTTATTCAAAGTTTTGTTCCTGCCTGTCACTACGACTCAGGGACATGACACAAACATGGGGACTGTGTGAGTGTGTGTGCTTTTTTTCGTATTTACGCGGGTAGAAATGTGTGTACGCAGTACTGAAAAGCCACGCTTCGCTCGTTAGAAGGCCCGATGATGAAAAACAGACTCCGTATTATCCACGTACGTATACCATCACACACAAAGCTCCCCGAGTAGCCGTGTGAGCTGTTAAAACTTCTACTTGACTTGAATGAGCAGACCAATGAGCTGCAAGCTTACACACTCGCACGGTAATCAAGGCAGATAGCTGGAGATGCTCAAGTGCACCTAAACGTTCCGGAGCAGAAAGACTTCAAGCTATCAGAAAAAATGATGTGATCTGTTGAAAAGACTCCGACAGGATGGAGATGAAAGGGATCAGAGGAAACTCTGCAAGCAACAGGATAGACGAAGGGACTCTGCTTAGCACTTCTGATGTCTCTAATAGAACAATCATGAGCAGATCATCAGCTAGGAGAACAAAATGAGCATACAGATTAAGGAGGATCCATGTTCAGGTGCACGTTACGACCTTAAACACAAAGCAGCGTCGTATTTCTGCTCCGTTCCTGACTTCTGCGTTCTGAGGAGCTCTCTTTACAGTCTGACATGCACAGCAAGTGTCAGCTCAGATGTGTCAAATGATGCAGCCTTCTGCTGGTGTGCAGCACTTAAAGGTCAGAATACGAAGCGGGAGATCAAAATTCCTTCTGTGAAGGCTGTGAGCACGAGCTAAAGCCTGGCTCCATCTCCCAGCTACCTTCCATCAAAGCTGCCATCTGCAACGTGAGTTTTCGCTTGCATGGCTTTAAAAGCAGGCTGAATGATAAAAAAAATCTCTCACATTTGTCTGACATCAATAAGATAAATGGGTGACAAGGTGGGTTTCGGTTCCCTTTGCTGGAAAATGGATGGTGTGAAAAGGTGCTCCTCAACATAAGCTTTTGTTAATGCCGATACTGTGTTGAAAGCCATGATTTTATGTTTTGATTGGTTCTCTTGGTTCCCATGAGGAGATTAAAACCAAATTCTCCTGACAGAGCTCAAACCAAATGCAGCCATCTACTGGGAAGTGTGACTTAGTCCTTATCCTACACCTTCCACCATCACGTTAGATGGACTGTGATCCGAACGTTACTCAAGCTTCTACAAACTTTCCACAACAACCTTCTTAAACATGCGCTTGGTTGATTATTCCTCCCCTTTAACAATGCCATCTCATGTTGTATTAAACATGATGTAGGGTTAGTTGGAAAGATCCTCCTTCTATGGACAAAGCAACTAATATGTAGCACCTTCCAAAGAAAGTGGTGCATTTCCTACAATTATCTCTGTTGGTTCAGTCTTCTGAGCCATTAGTCGGGAGCCACCCAGCCATTCGTCCCGTCCTTAAAGAGACTCTCACAGAAAATACTGTCAGGAGACATTAGCAGGGCCTTTTTATGGACAGATCACACACATTTAGCCATGCTGCTCAGAAACTTTACAGGTACGTTGCTGTAAAGCTGATATTCAGGCTTTTAATAAGATGGATTGTTATTATTAAAAAGAGACTAATAAGTGACCAAACACCAGGTTCAGTTACTTTAATAAAGAGCTGATATTATTAGAAGTAAAGTTACATAATCATAAATGTTACCTAGAATATAAATGAGGTGTTTGCATAAGCAGTAAGGACACACAATCCCTCTGATGTATTGACTTTTTGTCCTGCTTCTTCCATTTTCCCACGCTGTTAAACTCATTCATAATTCCTCTCCAGACTTTTATCTAACCGTCTTCTTGCACTTTGAGGCAAATCAATCAGATCCCCGTTCTTTAAAACCAACAGTCCCCCCTCCAGGCTTACTTTCATGCAACCCTCTTCATGTACAACTGTCTTCTCACTACCAGTGGAGTATCATCTGAAGTAATCCTCATCCACCACTAGGGTCTAGACTCCAGGGGTCCTATCCTAGTCACTGCTTCGGGCATGTCTCTCCTTCACAGAGAGGTTGCATTAATGTCTAATAACCTAACCTGATCCACATTAAACTCTTACACTTCTCTAAATTTGCTTTGATTTATGTTAGTTGGCACATTTTAGCAGGAAGGTTCCCATTCAGACACAAGATTGTCTCTCAGGAAGTCCTGGTCAAGATGGCAGCATTTACAGGGTTCACATGAGGACTTTTTAATTAAATAAAGATAATCCGGAGGGTTAAAAATATAAAGTTCTTAGCTTAAAGAGTAAAAGAATGAGAGCAGTACTGAATGGATCAACATGGCTGAAGATGTACTAGCATATATCATTCTGTCTGTTAGCGACATTACGCTAAAAGGGCAGATTTTTTTGGTTTTCTGACAGATGCAACTTAGATTATATTAAATTTTTGGAGTGATCTGCAAGCATTATGAGCAGAGGAATTTATTTAAAAGGACTTTACTGAATACAGGTAGAAATAAGCTGCTAGCAGAAGCTAGCTAAAAGCTAGCTCAACTTTTGCTCCATCTTTTAAAATCAACTTTCCTCACTTTATTTTTCAAATCTGATGGAAACCAATTAAAAAAAAATCTAAAAAAAATCCACCCGATACTTTGCACCTTGTTGGCCAGTAGAAAGAATACAGATCTGGGACGACATCTCAAAGCAGCAACTGGACGTGTAAAAGCTAGGTGATACTCGCAGAGTGTCAGGTCGGGTACGCCATAGGCTCCGAGAGGTTTGCAGAGGCTTGACGCATACCTCTTTGGACCAGATGTGCATCCCGGCCACACAAAAGTGCTTCCTTGTGATTGGTCAGTGTGTGATTATGTGGTTGTGGATGCTTTGGTCATGTGCCTGAATTCCTTCTTTCAGCTATATCGGTCCAGACATCAATAAACCATATGTACATATGTGTACATGCTATGCCTGAATGAATGCCATTGTTGTTCTAAAACAGGAAGCATTTGCCAAAAGTAAAGTAAACCATCAGAAACCTGTAAAGTTTACCGGCTGGTGATGGCCCTACCACGTCAGGCTCAACGTGATGCAGGTGCCACACGAGTGTAAACCGACCTGACGGTAATATTCATGCAGCACCACGTTAGATTCTCACTAAGTGAAATGAGTATTACAGTATGTAGGATGAACCCTTTAATGCTGCATCTATCACATAATACATGCTGTTTGCATCATTTTCTGGGAAAACGTTTGTATTCAACCTAATTCCTGTCTACTGCCCCCTGCTGGACACATGTTGCACTACATTATCATCACTGTTACATTTACACTTGTTCAAATATAATTATTGGTTTTTCAGTTTTGGACATTTTGTTTAAAAGTGGCAATAAATAAATAAAGGTTTCATTTTGTGCAGATTAGTTCATGGTCCAGGCAGAGCTGGGTGAATTTATCAGCTCTATTGTTCGTCTGTGAATGAACACAACTTGCATAAAGCATGCAGACTTTATTATCTAACTCTAAATGTGATGTAAATACGATAAATTCAGGGGAAAATAATGATGTAATAAGAGCTGACATTCCCAGACGGCACACTGTGCACATGTGGATGGATGTTTACAGAATTAACAAGAGGCAAAAAAATGCAACATTTAATTACAACGTCTAAAAGATGCTTGTTGACCTCGTTCTGTATCCATATGGACACCTGCTGATGCACAACCACACCCTGCCACACTCACACTCACACACACACACACGCAGAGACCTTAGCCTCACAGTCGTGATACATCACCACCTACACACCGCGGTGTCAACCATAGACAACTGCTCCTGAGCCCCAGCAGAGAAAAGACATTCATCATTATGACACCACACACACACACAAACACACACACACACACACACACACACACACAGAGGAAAAAAAACAGCAGAAAATGTTGCAGCTGGTGATGCGTGAAGACGACTCCATCACATCGTATATCACACACTGTATACGTTTCCCACGTAAATAATAACATTATACACAGAAAGCTTTTCCCCTCATTTCAGTGTCATAGTGGAGACAGGGGGTCTTTCTCCTGCTCAGAACGAATAAAAACCCACTACAAGACCCCTTTTTTTCCTCCTACTTCTCCTAATCTCCACAGCAGATAAGTCACAATTCAAATGCAACCAGATGTCTGTCCGGGGAATTGTACGCTGTCAAGCAATCACTCCTCAATCCTCTTCTTTTACGCCTTCCTCCCTCTACGTCCCGTCTCCCTGTCTGCCAATGTCAATTTCGCTCTGCTCCCTCCCCTGATCTCTCTTCACTGCTAAGATTACTCTGCTGTATCGGTTTGATCATCTGTACGAGCCCTGATTGGCCAGAGGTTGTCATCTGCTTCCTGTATTATGGTTAAGATGCTGTTTGTGTTTGACTACATGTTTAATCTGCAGATGGATCCATACTTGCACGATCAATCAGAATTTTTAGCTTTTAGTTGTTAGTCTGCGACATATTTGTGGATGTTTTAAGACTAGTTCTGATAGTTTTTGCATTTCTACGTCCTTCCCAAACACTGTTTTCAGTTTTCAGGTATACGGATTGTGAACAAAGTGACGAATTTCCATCAAACGTCCTGTTTTCTGCAGATGAAACGCTGCAGGGATGCAGGATTTCATATTTCCTGTGATCATCCAAATGCAATTTTCCTTTAAGTGATATTTGGATCAAGGTTTGCATAACAATGGTCACATTTAAACGGAATGAATTAACAAGCATTAGCGGCGACGACGGTTTTCCTGCTAGAATAGACAAGCAGTCTTTTCTTCCTCCACCCTGCAGTCCCTCCATGCCCCCCCTCCCCGCCTCAACACACAGATGCACAGACATTTCTCATGAGAACCCTATGTTGTCTGTCACAAGACCCTTTCAGCTGTTGGGTTCATGATTTGCATCCTTTCATGCTTGCAAGAGGGTCAGGAAGGGGAAGTGAAGGGATAAGTGGGCGTGACGGTCGTACAGAGACTCTGTTCTAAGCTGTACATTTGGGTTGTCTGGGTAAATGCTGGGCTGTCCTCAGACCTGATGGGGAATCTGCCTCTTTATTCCAGTTACAGTTAAAAATCCTGTGTCCGTGTTTGCTTAGGTATCAGACAGATGGATAGTTTTTCTGAAGGCTGAACCTCCTGCAGCCTAGATGTGTGATAGACCTTGAGAAACCTTACAGTTTTGTAACAGAAGGAGAATCAACACACAGTCAAAGGAGGTGAGGGGGGTCACATATTTCCCAGACACAGAGCCCAGTTAGGCTTTGCTGTAGAAGTAAGAGTGGAAAGTCAAGGGCAGAGGTCCTGCTCCATTTTTCCTGATGCTCTCCCTTTACCCTGTTTTTCCTGCTTCAAAGCCTGACAAGCCCCAGTGGAGACTTTAAAGCGTTAGTTCCACTTAGCGCTCAGACTTTTTTAGCTAATATTTGTCAGATCTGATTGTTGTCAGGAGCTGTCAGCACCAGAGAGGGGAGCCACAAAGACAACAAAACCGATTCCGACCCTGAAAACAGCCAGAAGACACCATCAAGTCCAAAGATTACCACGAGCACCTCTCACAAGCTAAATAGCCACGCTCCAGAGGTGTGTTCACGCAAATGCAAAGTGTCATCTCTATAAGCGCTATCTGGTTCAACCTGTCCGCCTCTGCGCCGGCTGGGTAAGAGGTGCCCAGATAGGCCTGTCTAATTCCAGCGACACGCATTCATAAATCCCTCACTCCGGGGCAGACGCAGCCGCAACTGGTGATGCAAAACACATCAGAGGAAGAGAGAAGGGCGGCTGGATGTGCAATGGCTTGCTCGTCCACCCCCGCAGGCCCACGCCGTGAGAGCCGATGACACTGATTAATGAGAAAAGCGCCTCGTCACAAGAGTATCTGGGTAATAGACTACAAGAAGAGTCAATGGAGGGAGACTGGGATGGGTAAAGTGCACAACACGTCCTTATTTCTCTCAATACTTTTGGGATTAATGCGACTTGATATGAAACACACTGCTGCTGCTTTTCATCTGGTGTCACAGGTTTAATACTTTTTTCTGATGTAGTCCAAAAAAAACTGTTTTTAGAGGCAGTAATGTGTGAAAACAGCTATAATTTGCCACTAAGCATGAATAAGGATATTTCCATGAGTGTGCAAACATTGTTTCTTTGTTCCATACCTGAGGAAGTCTGCGATACCTTCATAGTCCAGTAATGCATATTGTTTTCAGGGCTGGGAGAAAGCCTCCCATCACTCTTCATCTCTTTATATTTGACTTCAAAAGCATCCAGGCCTTTTCTGGGTTGATGATGCTCTCAAAAACTCATCTCCACATTTTATTATTCATCCTTGTACATGTTTATTTTTCACAGGAATGTTTTATTCTTCTTTGTGATCACTGACTTATGAAACCAGTGTTGCATAAACTCAGAAGAGGACAACTTCAGGGGAAGTTCTACTGGCGGAGAGCGTCAGGTCTGAAAAACGATCTTCAGCAGACAGACCGGATCTGACCCGAGATGCATCGGCACCTTCGGGTCATCCATCTGGAGACAAGCTCACGGAAAGCTGCTGGAAAACTCAGATTGTGGTCCCACAGCTCCGACATACTTTGCATCATAATATAAAGAAGAAAAAAGCTGAACTCACAAAAATAGAGGTACGAGATAAGGATGTTTCTGTACCTATAGGTACATTTTTTAAGAATTTTCTCTTAAAAGTACAACATTGGTCTTTAAAAGACCATAAATGTACCTTCAGACAATGAAAAAGGGTTTAAAGTGATAAAAAAGTACAAATTTGTGCCAGTTTAACCACTTTAGCATGGAAAAATGTGTGTATTGACACAAAGCTGGCAGTAATTTTAATACTCACAGTAGTGTAAATATAGTTCAAGTAGTTAGAACATCATGTTTTAATTGTAGGATTATATAATATTTATTGGTGTCTGATTATTGTCATAATCTCTATTTTATTAACTTTTTAACAGGATCCTGTTTTAATAAAGTTTAACTGGTACAACTTGATAAAGTACAAACATGTACTGAAGGGTACAGAAGTGTCTCTGGAAGGAGTACACCCCCTTTTAGGTACAAGCTGGTACCTTTATTTTTGAGTGTGTTGGCCCTGTGATGGACTGGCGACCTGTCCAGACTGTACCCGCCTCTAACCCGATGTCAGCTTGGCATTTACAGACCGACTGTACCCAACCTTAATGCTCCAGATGGATCCAAATGGGCTTTATTGATCGGCCACCATTAGATATTTTCCTTGATGCTATCGGGACCATCAGCTCTGGGATATCCTAGATGAAACCTGGAGAGCTGTTCATCCAGACAGGTCTCCAGAAAGCTGATTGAAAAGGGTTCAGACATATTTTTAAATTCCACATTCACTTATTTACATGTGTGAATCACTGAAGCAGCTATTTACTGTTTTTCTGCTCAGAATGAGCATCCTGCATGCATTTGGGCACATTATTTTTCATGTTGACTTTAAGGTTTTTATTCTTTTACAAGAAAAACTTATATTTAACCCTTAAAAGATTCAACAACATAAGGAAGGAAGGAGGTTTTCCACTGCTGTGTGGGAAAAAGAACACAATCCATCAACAAACAGGAGCTGTGAGCTGAGGGGACATAAGTGGGACATGCCTGCATGTGGAAAAAAAAACACATGACCGTGATGTCGGGATGAAAAGCTCCCTTTGTCCCCGCTGCACAGATTCCAGAGTTTAACTGAATTATAGCAAATCCAATTGAAACGCACGGGATAGCAGTCATCCACGCATTCCTGCGTGTTCCTAATCAGCAACAGCGTGCTTTCTGCAAATGCAAGTGTCTAAAGAGTGGAGGATAACATGCAAACACGCCTCTAGTGGAGTTGAAGCATGTCTCATGTGACTGAGCACTCCCATCTTCCAGCCTTTTCTCCCCACAATGAGCAGGAGCAGCGCGGTGCGCGCATGGCTGGCACGCACACACCGCGACCCGGAGAGGTTCTGCCATGCAGGGCGGCAACTTCCCCGGAGCGCGATGCTCTGGCATGGTTTAGGAGGAACAACACATTATACAGCTTCATAAAGAGCAGCTTTATTCACGGCCGTGCCATTAATTCCCCCATAATGGCGTTCATTCATCCCCATCCTGTCTGTGGCTGATAACAGCCCCGGGTTGCTCAACCCCGCACAATTTATCGACGGATATGAATAAGAAGAAGCCAGAACTAAGAGAATAACGCGGAGATGCAGCCATGTCTGACCAGCGGAGCAGCATTTCCACACCGGACAGCTGCTTTTCAGGACAGTGGAATACAGGAGGAATGGAAATCAATGTTAACGCGCACACACGCAGGAAAGGAGAAAACACACAGACAGGAAAAAGCATAACTTACATTCTCTCTCCGGGAACGAGCAGGCGGCTCTCCACCATCATATCGGGTAGAAAATCCAGATTGTAGGATGAAGTCATGTTGCCTGCCTGCCTGCCCTGTTTAAGTATGAGCCTACAGTGCCGTGTGTGTGAGTGTGTGTGTGCGTCTCCGCCGCTGTGCGCCCTCCCTGACAGAGAAAGGAGCGTCGCGCGCGCCCCAAACTGCGCTTGGCCGCGGAGACGGAGAGGGACAGGTGCAGGAGCCGAGGCCTCTCCAAAGGCAGTGTAGGCAACCGCACGCACTCTGTCCGCATCCAGCAGTTGTCACATTCTCCTCCCGCTCTCCCCCATTCGCCCCCTTCTTCCTGCTCTGTTTGCTGCGCTGCTTTTTCTGCCGCCCGTCCTGCGCAAAGCCGCTCTGCAACAGCGCAACTGGCTGGAGGAGTGCTGGAGAAGCAGGTGTCGAGTCGGGAGGCGTGGCGCTGCAGCTGATCTTTAACTGTTAGGTCTCCTGAGCCAGAGACAGGACTAATCATCCTAAGCATGCCCGGGACATTAGCACGCGCACTTTGGTCTGTATGTGTTATGATAAAAGTATCAGGACATCTGGAATTAACAGATCATTATCCTCTTTTATGAGGACATATTCTGACACTGATATTTACTTATTTGGACATCAGTTTGGTTTGGAATAATCTGGCCGATTAGAGAAAATCAGCTTGGTGGTGCAGTTGGTTCACACACAGCAACAAGGTTGCTGGTTCGAGCCTCACTGGGGGAGGTCCACTAACCTTTCTGTGTGTTGTTACGTCCTCCTCGTGTTAGCCTGGTCTCTCCGGGCATGACATAAAGCTTGAGGATAGGCTCTAAATTGCCCATAGGAGTGTGAGTGTGCATGGTTTTTGGCCCTGTGATGGACCGGTAACCTGTCCATGGTGTACCCCGCCTCTCGCCCTCTTTTGGCCCCAGCGACCCCGTTCAGGGAATAAGCGGTAGATAATGGATCGAGTTTGTTTCTTAAGACAGCAAGCTAACACAAAAACAAGATTTTTGTCTTAAAACAAAACAAAGAGGCAAAAAGTTTGTGGGTCGAGGATCTACTGCTTTGTCTTGCTGATGAGTGAAACCTAATGTAGGTGTGCAGAAAGCTACACTCTCACTGGCAGCCAATCAGCTCATCACAACCTAAAAACACATAACAGTTTTATTTCTGTTTCTTTAGCTGAATAAGCACCTGGTTAGGTTGAGGAATGATGGAGGCATCTGACCAAATCTCATAGTTTTTCACTCCGATTGACCAAAACAGAAACAAGCTGCAGGCGTTATATCTATATCTGTTTTATGAATCAGACTCATTCAGTATAAACTTTATTTAAACTCTAAATATACTGCTGCTCTCTGCAAACCAAAGAGACTTCCGCTATATATATCTATGAGGTTATTCTGTGGAGAAAACTCCTGTTTTTTCCTCTTTCAATCTGATGCAACAATATATGAGCAAATCAGCTGCTAGCTGAATGGATTCCCGCTCAGACAAAAAGCTAATTATAACTGTTGGGCTGATGCTCGACTCGGTGCATTCGCACAGTTCAAACAGAATATCACGCGTGCTTCACTGTGGCGCCTTAATAAAAACACGGCCTGCTAGGTGATTTACTCTCAAATGAGTTGACCAAATCTGGAGAGGTGCAATTTACGCACGGGGATAGCTTTGTAATAATGAACCTGCCCATAATTTGCTGACTTGATTTTATGATGTGGTAATTGTGTGGATCCAGCATGCCTCCCTGTGGAACCAGAGTGGGATTGAATGCACCCCTGTGCAGCATGACTACTGCACCAAGTTGCCCCATTTCCTGCCTGCTCCAGAAGAAAAAACCATGGGAGACACTCCAGTAAAATAATGAGCCTCTCTTACACTGAGAAAGACAGCTCTCTGGGGGAAGAATATGAGTATCTGGGTCAATGGGAAAAAAAATGTTCAGTATGTACACGTACAGCTGGGTAAGTGTATGGCGTGGGTGGGACTTGGCTTGCGGCTTTGCCGTGAGGGGGTCAGCTAGCATGTTTACTTGCAGAGACCTGGGTCAGAGTGAGGACGGGAAAGGCTGATACTACATCACCGCCTCAAGGCTTGCTTCGTCCCAGAAGGGAGGGGGGGGGGGGGCTGCATGTTTCACTGCACTCGACCCTTCTCAGAACTGAGTGGAACATTATATAACCAACCGCTGCATCATAATCACAGGCTTTCACGTTCAGGGTTGAGCTGAAGCTCATAAACATCGTTTTAGATGACAAAAGCATCACAGAAGGTAACAATATCATTATATCTACTCCATTTCTTCTTCTGAGTCGTTTCTTTTTGCTTCAGAGGCTCTTTTGTGTTGCTCAAAGCAAATTACATTTAAGACAACCATTAAACTGTCAACAAACATGTCTGTTTCACTGGATAATCCACAAATCTCACTGTCAACACACTTCAGTGAAATGCCTCTCCGCTAAGAAAACAGTCTTCATAAAACTGTTGACAAAGTGATCTAGATGGAAATGACTCGAAACCCAGAGAAACTACGTGTTTGTTTTTTTAAACACAAATCATTCAATTAAATTAAACCTGTGGGTGAATATCTGTCGCATGCAAGATGATCCAGTATGAGTTTAAAAACATGGAATACGACTCGAGTGGCTTCAATATCAGTTTAAAATCTTTAATAAATGTTGATGTTGTTGTTTGATTTTATATAAAAAGTTTATTATTTATATCCCTCAATTTATGGATATAAATGCTTATTTGTTAAATGCAATGTTTGTGTTGTGAATGACCACAGTAGTCGTAACACAGGTGCCCCACAGGGCTCTGCTTTGGGAACACTGTAAAGAAGCACAACTTCTTTCCTTATTCATTTTTTTTTCTGGTTTAAGTTTCAGTCATTTCAGTTATGTTTTGTTTTGCTAAATTATTTCCTTTGTTTTGACAAAGT
>JBAMHV010000025.1:2809512-2832635 GCA_037177535.1 Pseudomugil gertrudae
TAGAACCACAACGAAGTAGGTACGGAAAATGTAACCGCACGACACATCCTGATGGAAACGCTCTGTTTCTGGGTATAATTGTGTGAGGCCGGGTGGAGTAGGTACTAATGGAAAAACGCCTTTAGTGACTACTCGACTGCTTTTCCATTACAACTCACGATCCTCTAATGTGGGAGGGGTCCCCCGCGCAACGCGACTGTGTAGACAATTTGCACCGTAACACCAGGTCTAGTTTATGAAAACAACAACAACAATTAAAGAAAACAAAAACGTCGCTCTAGGAGTAAAAAAAAAAAAAGCTTTGCAGAACACCACAGAAGAAGACAAACACAAAGATAATAAAAGACCTTAGATTATGGTTATTGATGGGAAATAGACTCATGGAACAAATCAAGAGACGTCATCGTCGTCAGGCCAATCAATGAAAGCCACCCGCATGAATCGACACCCCTAGAACCTCAACAAAGTAGTTACGGCAAAAGTATCTACACGGTTCAACACATCCTAATGGAAAAGCTCTGTTTCTGGGTGGAATTGTGGAAGGTCGGGTAGATTAGGTACTGGTGAAAAAGCATGCTGAGTCACCCGTGGACAACGAGGAAATAAGTTTACATATTTGCTGCCCCACTCTGATAAAGAGTCCCTACAATATAACATGCTTGAAAGGATTTTTTACCTTTCATATACTGTATATTAGTTCAATCTCTCATGTTGAGTTCATTTAAAAAATGTTTTTCAAAGAAAACCACCAGGTGACACAATCATTGATGCAGATACATACAAATCATATTTGTAGTATTTTTAGGTGTTTAGGTGGTTTATCTATATGTATGTTAATGCATTTATCCCCCAGTCCCTCTACTGAACACCAACCCAAACCCGTACCTTCCTCAGAGCCACAAACATCAACAAGAACCACCTTCAGCTTTGTTGAAAATCCAGATTCTGCATCATTTAGTTTTCAAATCCTTTCAGCATCTCGGGAGAACCTTGGTTTGAGTATCTGTCCAACCAAACGAGTCGCTTTGTGGCCATCATCAGAGTATTCTCGTCAACCTGGCACCATACATGAAATGCACTCAATCCCCGCAGGTTGAGCGAGCATGGAGGTGGCAGGAGCGCTCCTGTTCCATTTGCAGACATTAGCACAGGGAGATTAATTTGTCCTTTTCCATTAGGTGGGAAAGCAACCGTCATGGCTGCTCAATTATCCTTGAACAAAAAAAAAAAAATACTCAAATGCACAGGAGCCATCACGTAACGAGTATATTGCAAGTGTGCTGTGCATTTCATGCATGCATATCTGTGTGTCCACATGAGGAACACATAGAGGCTGGTAGAGGAGGAGAGTGTAGGGTCAGGTGTGACTGTTTTCCACTGCATTTGACAGTTAATTAACAGCAAACTGAGTTTTCCACGCTGTTATTCGCCTCTAAGAGACAGCACAGCAGACAACATGAGAGGGAAAAGAGGGATGGGAGGGAGGGATAAAGAAGGAAAGCGAGATAAAGCTTGTTGTTGTGTTTTGACTTGCCGTCTTGCAGCCGCTCTCTCCTCTTTTGTGAAGAGTTTGACTTCATTAGAATTATAATGAACATCAGCCGAGGCTTGCTGAAATATTTTTGGCTCCTTGAAAATAAATGAATACACAAGCAAATCAATTCAAATCTGCCCATTATGCCCATTTTCTGGGTCGCATAAAACATGCATAATGGGCCACATGATAGGCACACGGCGCTGTACGTTGCAGGCCGCCATAACGAGCTAAAATTAGATCATCGTTTGTCATCATCCTCAACATGGCTGCGGATTGTAAAATCCATTTTATCACCACGACGGCATCAACAGCTCATGACAGCCTATTGATGGACTGAAAGACATCACAACACTATAGTGGTGTTAACACCACAGCACTCATGAGGAATGTTGTGTGTGTGTGTGTGTGTGTGTGTGTGTTGGGCTGTCGTGCTCCACTAGTGTGATGATGTTGCTGTGTGGTGAGACTTGCTAATTGGCTCACCTGTCTCTCAGCCATCTGGAGCCTCTCAAAAAAAAAAAAAGAGTTAAAAAAGGAAAAGAAACGTCACACCGAGTTCCCCCAACTTCACACAAACACACACACACACACACACACACACACACACACAAGGTGCATGTGTGCCTGAGCAAAGGAAACGTGGAAAATATGTGCATAAGCTGATGCAAGTGGAAAAAGAACAAATGTGGAGAATTTTCCACACTTCCCGATCTTTTTTAATGAATGAATATTTTGCTCGGAGAAGTGATTTAACAAACAAAAACAAGCCGAGTGTTTCTTCGTACCGGGTGCTATGCTAATCACGCAAAACGGCTCAAAATTAACGTGATAATGATTCATTACAGCAGAAACAACATTGCCGTTTGGGTAGAAATTGCAATCAGGACTTCATGCACAACAATAACAAATACTACGTGATTAATACATATTGTTGTTATTTGGGGAAATCACTACAAAGCAGCGAGGACACACCCGTCTTTTCTGCTTTCGCCCACCTCAGAGAGCACCAGCTGGAGGAAGAAAGAAGAAAAAACACTTCACTATCTTAGAAAACCCTGGGGCACTGACGGTGTGTGTGTGTGTGTGTGTGTGTGTGTGGGTGTAGTGATGATAGCTGGGGATGAATCAGCTGCTGGGAAGACAAAGTGTGTGTATAGGTGTTTGTGTGTGTTGGATTGATTTATGGCCGATGTCAGCAGAGCAAAAAGAGGTCAGATGTGTGTTGTTTCTTACCATCGTTGCATTTTAGTGTTTTAATTGTGTTGCATGTGATTTATTTTTCCATTATTAGTTGTTTTTACTGAAACTTGATCCAGCTGGATTAAACCGGATTGAACTGGGGGCTAAACTCTCGCAGTAAACGGCCCTGAGATTACTTTTTAAAACTCAATAAACTAAAAGATGATAAAGGAAAGACACCACAGAACAAACAGGCCACACTAATATTCACCTTTAGCTTTGATTCTCTGTGGAGTCGTTTCCATGAGTCCCTGCTGACTTTTTCCATCCAGTGTTGCATTAGTCTACCAAGACTTAGCATTGAAGGTGGGAGAGTTAAACCACGATGCAAATGCTTCTCTGGAACATCCCGTAGATGCTCCATGTGGTTCAGGTCTGGACTTTGTGGTGAAAATAATGTCTCATGCTCCCTGAACTCTCACCATCTAAGCTCCATGAAACTTGGTATTGTCGTCTTGGCAAATGGCTGCCACATTACGTAGATGTTACGTAACCTGCGTAATAGGTATATTCAGGTAGCATGTGACGTCATTTTGTAGACACATGATGTGCAGATCTTAGACCTGACCAGCTGTAGCTGCATCCCTTCACCCTCCTCTCTTCCTACCTGTTGCTCCCATCACTCTTTTTGCTCCGTAGCAAACTGAAGCCAGTTTTTCCCTTCACATTGTTCATGTGAAAATGTTCTTACTTGTTATATATATGATTTCACTAAAAGTTTAAGTGCTTTTAATCCTGCTTTGGGCAGTTCCTAACCCAGTGTGCTTTCTGCATCTCTGCTAGTTGCCAGTTTTTTAAAGCTACTGACTGAATTGGCTGAGGTTAGGTAAACTGAAAGATTATCATTATTATGCAGCCTAAATAATCCTGATGGTGACTTTTTCTGTTTTTTTGGCCAGGCAGTGTAGAAATAAAGGCTTGGATAATTAAATTATTGCAGCTAAATGTGTTAAAACAACACTAAAATACAGCCTTTAATCGTTCAGATGTAGCCAGCTCCTCATTCACAGTGTTCTGCTATGCTCCTGCATGGCTTCTTTCATTAAACAGCCCATAATTCCCAATCACAGGGAAATCACATAAATTATAGCTGGCCTGCAAGACGACAGCGGAGACACTAGTAGATGAGAGGTATCTACCTGTCCATGGCCTCTTAATGAAACACTGGTTATACTGTATATTCTGTTATATACCCTATTTTTAGATTTATTATCTTCAGCTAGAACAAAGTCTTCTACTCTGCACATCCTTGAATAGAAATTATGGAGTTAGGAAGATTTTTTATTGCTGCTTGACTTTATACTGATCTGCCAGTCACATTTTCTTTTGCTGTTCTGAAATTTATGTCTTTTCTTTCTCGATCTGCATCATATCGTAGTCTGTTGATGTATTATGCATTGGCAGGGAGGAGGGGGGGGGTCTTCATAAGAATGAAATGTGCATTTCTTTGTTCCAA
The DNA here is from genome assembly GCA_037177535.1 of Pseudomugil gertrudae. Lineage (NCBI taxonomy): Eukaryota > Metazoa > Chordata > Actinopteri > Atheriniformes > Pseudomugilidae > Pseudomugil > Pseudomugil gertrudae. The sequence goes on from JBAMHV010000025.1 coordinate 2,813,745, forward strand.
ATGTGTTGAAATGAGTCCAAATAACTAAAATAATTGGTAACTGAATTAAAAAAACTGATAAAAACATAAATAAGGGATAATTTAAAATAAAAATGTTAATAATAAACTAAATAAATATGCAAAAAATCCTCTTCAGCATGAAGGTATGAATATTTAATGTATTACCTAAATATATTTAATATACATTTTATTAGTGACAGCTATCAGGAAACTACCGTGTGAGTTTTGCACGTAGAAAATATATTTAAAAAAAAGTCTTAACAGTCGTGTTGATAAGAAATAAAATAAACACAGTGAGCCCAAATGAAAAGAAAAAAGTGATAAGCTTGAATTGACAGCTTTAGAAAAACTATTATGGGTTTTATTATTGCTTTTATGGAAAGTGCAGCAATAATAAAGTGTGTGATTGTAAGTGTGTGTGCTTTTAATTCTCTCAGTACCCAATGTGTTCCAGGTCAGCGGTCTGGATCGCACGTACAGAGGTAACCCCCTCCTCTGTGTGTGTGTGTGTCACTCACAAAGAGAGAGAAGCCTTCTCTCCTGAGAGAGAAAACAGATGCAGAGAAAGATGTGTAACAGTCCATCCAGCTCTCCGTCCTCCTCTTCATAATTCATGCATTTTGATGCAAAATGGATGAGCACCGAGCATGACACCACAATTAAAAACCCGATGAGAATTTCAATCCCACTTGGCCCGCCGTGACATTGTCAGTTGTGTGATGCTCTGATTGTCTCCCAGTCGCACAATCAAGAAACACAATGGGGTTACGACTCGAAAATGTGACATTTCCCAACCTGTTGCTGCCCCCGCTCTCCAAATACAATTACAAGCCCCCTGATCCACATCCACATGAGCCTGAGCCGGGTTGAAACGAGGAATAAAAAGGACCGCAAACTGGTTTCATTGCATCACGCATTATGATCCCAGAATCAAAAAGAAAGTTTCAGAGAGTTGATCCAAGTGAATTTAGTAGCATCTGCAAGGCGAGCTGCCACCGGATAAAGGTGATGAAATACATGCAGGTCTGAAGCTGCATTCAGCAGCACTGCAGGCAGGATAGCCAGCACTGTGGGCTGCCATACAGCTCACAGACCTGTCAAGACTTCTGTAAAGAGATCAGCATTTTTATCCTAATTGGAAAAAAATACAAGTTCTTTATGTTTTAGTTTGTGCTTAAATCCTAGTGCGAACCACAGTGGCTCTTCCTGGACATTTACTCGCTGGGGAATAAATTAAAGCTCAGGAAAGGAGCCTTTAACACTGATAACTGTCACTGCTGATGAGAGAGAATACTCCAGCTCCAGTCTTCTGACTGCAATGAGCCAGTTCCTGCCTCATAAATATTCAGAAGTGGGAATACTGAGGGGAGGCGGGGCAAGAAGCGGCAGTCAGGCAGTCACTGTGGCGAGGGACCACCGTTGTCATGTGGCAACCAGAGAGGCAATAACGGACGCAGCGTACCGGGACGCCGCATTGTGTGAATCCCTGTAATTACAGTCTCTACAGTCTGTGTGGGTCTGCGTCTGTAAACAGGAAGTGTGAGAGCGTTTCTGCAACTTGCATGCACACCTGCAGCCCCCGTGCCAAAGAGCAGCTTGATCTTATGCTGTTTTTGCTTTAATCAATGCTTGTTTACCACCGTTTTTGTGTTTTGCTGTGTGTGTGTGTGCACGGTCTGCGTGTGCACGTGGCATCCTCGTCTCAGAAGGTCGTGTCAGAGCCAATAGCAGGTTTGTGGCTCATAATGACCGATGTGGAAAGGCATCCGAGGAGCCACGCTTGGTAATTATCAGCTGTGCGCCTTCAAAGAACATTATCAGGACAAAGACCTGCAATTAGACACACTCACCCACACACTCCCTTCACACCCTTTATCATCCCTGTTTCCGGCGTCAGCTCTTCCTCCTCCCAAACTGTCTGCTCCCCTTTCTCCACCATCTTTCATTTGCTCACTATGACTCCCATGACCCCCTTTTCCTCCATCCCTACTCCCATTCCTTCATTTCCTGCCTGCCTTTTATCCATCTCCATCCTCCCAATTCCTCTTTTCCACTTCTACCCATCAGCCCCCACCTCCTCCAGCTCCTCTTCTTCCTCCTGGCCCAAAACAGACACTTAAATAACGAGCCGGGTGTCAGTCAAACCACCAGAGAGCTTCATTAGAGGAGGAGAGCACACAGGATCAAATTATACGCCCAGTTCTCTTTTGTGTGATTGTACGTGCGTGTTTGTGTGTTTGCTGGGGATTGTGGGGGGTCGGCGGTGGCGGTGATGAGGGTGAAGGCAGAGAGGAAGCAAACACGCGTTTCGGAATGACGCAGCTGTGTGGCGGATTAGCGTGTAACACACAGCGTTCGTTCATGTGTGTGTGTGTCTGCGTGTGAACTCATGCGACAGTCGCAGCCTCGCCTGTTTTCTCCAATCAGGGAGGAAAACAAAAGCAAACTATGTTGCTTCATTATTCACAGCCACAGTCTGCATCTCGGGCTTTTCCTCGCCTTTGCTGGATCTGGCTTTGCCCTTCGCCTGCTGTGTTTACCTGTGCAAACCATCCGGTGCGTCTTTAGCAGTGAATTAATATCATCCAGATCTGTTATGAGAACGAGTTTTTAATTTGCTGCACCTCCAAAGTACAAAACACATTTATGAAGCTGAAATTGATGAGAAGAACAAAACATTTCAGAGTTGCTGAGCAACTTAAAAGACCACATCAGTGTGTGCGATTCAGCCCATTAAAACAGCATATTCTTTACATTACTGCTCAGTATTTCTCAAATAAAACACAAGTTTTTAAATGCATTTCTCACTTTTGAGGAAGCCATTTGACTCAGTTCATTTCACTGGAGGGTAAAAAGTCTGCTTACAGATTTAAAACTCACTCAAGATCAGCAATCCATCACAGGAAACCTTTCATCACCCTATTTTTTCTTTGTTTTTCCATCATATAGGAAGAAAAAGCAGCTTTGAAGGAGCCAAAGTCCCATTTCATCCACACAACATTCATCCTTTATGTTTTTTCTGCTTAATGTAGTTTTTCTTAGCTTTCCTTATAAATGTAGTGCCTCTGGGCAAAGCTTGGACTTTCCTTCAATGCAGTGATGACCGCGCTTGCAGCCACACCTGCCTCTCTAACACGGATTAATGTTAAAGAGGCATTCTCTTTGTGGCATATATCGTCATTAATAAATGTAATTATTCACTGTTTTGTGTTGCAGCAACAGTAAGCATGGTGTACACCGAGGTAGAATCAAATGAACAGTTCATTGTTCTGTCATACAACCCCCTCCACACATCTCATAGATGGCTTTCAGGACAAGACATCCATCCTTTTCCTGTTAACTCTGTCTCGGATGAGAAATAGGTACTGCTATTTTAAGATTGGCTCTCATTTAAACCAAATCCCCTCCCCTTGCTTGATCTGTCGTTCTGTCGCCAAAGGCTTTAGTTTAATGACCTTGCATGGCCATAGATCTGAAGCCCGTCACATCTATTCTTTCCAATTTCCCCCTTTTCTTTTCTTTCTTCTCTCTGTTTAGTTCTCTGTTTAGCTAACCTCGGCCTCATCCCATCCTCCTTCCGTCCTACAGACCTCCACACCCTCTCCTACAATCCTCGACACCACACTCGTGTTGATGTGATTAGCCTGAGGCCTGAAGGAGGCATGCTTCGTTGAGTCCAAAGGGAAGATAAAAAGTAAAAAAATGACTTTCAATACCTTTGTATCGCTCCGGAGAGGTCACTGGCGTCCTGCCTGCAAGACAACAAAAAAGACATTTTGAAGCATATTTATATGGAGACAGCTGTTCAAATCTAAAGTACAAGTATTGCCTCGATACTCTGTGCAAAACCGGTTCCACAACAAGCACATCTACATGTCGCAGCATCGTGCTGCCACTTTGGGTTAGTAACAAACATGTGCAACGATCTGAGATGTGGCCTGCTCCCGGTTGGGTTGGTGCTTTAGCTTCACTGCTGTAGAAAACACAGAAGATAAGGAGGACAAAGATCTGCTTTGTGGTGAAACTTCTAGTGTTAAATAACAAACCACAGCTTCTTTGCTACTTATTGGTGTTGATGGTGTTCTCAAGCCAACTTTAAACCGGTCAAATCTTCATCAACTTGTGGCATCATCTCTATGACTAGATGGTCATAGGCACCATAGGTACCATCCTATGGCTCCAGCCCCCCCTCCACCTAATGGCCTTGTCCTTCAACAGAAACCACGACTACAGCAATATTCTGCATTCGGATCTGAGAGCAGGACATCATGGACTAAAAAAACGGGTATATTCAGCACCCACTCGTGTTTGTGTTGATACAATATACGAGAACTGAAGTGCAGCTGCCGTTCTCTGAATGGTTTCATTAGCTTTAAAATGCCGTGATTCATTAGTTGTGCCTCTGCAATCAGACACCAAGCATTTACTTTAAAGTAAGGACCACACCTTCACACAACATTAGTCGAAAAACTAAAATGAAGGAAGTTCAAGAGGGACAGTGGTGTACAATCACTTTGGTAGTGCCAAAGGAATTATAGAAATCACTAGAACAACACCCACACCTATAAATCCAGTTAAATACTGTTTTTGTGCATTTTCAGATGGAAGATCACCAACATGAACGGTGGTCCTATGTCGTACCGTTATGGAAGCTAGAAATGGCAGCTTCATTGATCTAGTGATCAAAGATGGCCTGCTGTTTTAGTCCCAGTCTACGAATCGACCCACTGAGACTTGAACAAATGAAACATTTTACATATTTTAACATATTAAATATATGTTAAATATTTAAAAACAGAATTCTTTGGTATTTAACAAAAAGAAACCTGATTTCTCTCCGCAGACGGTGGATTCTTTAGTTATTATTATAACCATGCTTGGATGATGTCACAGTAACTGCAGGAGTGCATCATGGTTTATTGTTTTTAAAAGGCTATTATCAAAGATGCTCCACACCAACCAACAATATAACATATTTCAACTGCAGATTTTAAGTGGGTGAGGTTAAAATATTGTAAATACTGTTAGGCTTTAATGGGAAGTGGTTCCATAGATGTCCATCGATATCGTTCTACCTAAATCATATATTTATTATATACTGTTTGTGTTGCCGGAACATGTGAAACTGAGATCCAAACAAACCTCATAGGAGGTTAAATTTTTGGTGATTTATTGATGTAAAACACACACAAAAAGAGCAATTCAGGGTCTCTGCCATATTTAGCCAACATTCTACATACACTAAACATGCTGCATCATGTTTATATGGTGCAGAAAATGTCAATACGAACATTAGTTCACTGAGATATATTACAATCTATAGGCGCCTACAGTTTTCTGAAAATGCCCATTGAGTATCATAATATCATCTATATAGGATACTCTGAGTACTTCCTGTTTCCAGGTGGAGTTTATGGCACTCCATAAGAGGTTTGCAGTTTTAACTTTAAGCTTTTTTATACAACTTTAAAAAGTAAAACAGTTGGGGACACATAAAGGTGTTTTTTTCTGGAAATGACTTAAGATACTGGCAAACAAAAACACACACACACACACACACACACACACATTGAGTCATCTAAATAGTAAATTAGTCCTGTCTGTCCTTGGGAACAGTAGAAAAACTTGTTTGTTCTACTGGGTTTTCTCCATAATTCCCTGCTGTTTCCTCGTTCCCTCTTCTTTCATCCCTTCCTCCAGTTCTCTGTTCCTCTTCCACTGCATGTAAATAAATTGGTCCCCTGGCCCCCACTACTACAGTGTGTGTGTGAGCCAGCACAACACACACACACACACATGCATATCCTAACTAAGCTCAGAGCTGCACCGAATTAGCAAGGGTTTGTGTCAGAGGTAAATAAAATAATAAATAAATGAGCGGAGGTGTATGTGTATGTGTGTGTGTGTGTGTCAGACGGTGAGAGGCAGAGGAAGTGTGTGTGTTAGGGGGGGGGTGTGAGACAAGTGTGTATTATGATGAAACATGGCGAAAAAACTCCTAGCTCCTCCTCAACACAGTGGCCAATCACTGCTATCAGCACTCTTTGCATTTCAAAGACACACTCTTGTCTGTTTCATCTCCACAAAACCACAGAATGATCGTCCTGTTATCCTGCTGCACACACACACACACACACACACACACACTCATGATAGCCACCTCCGCTTCAGTCCATTTTCCCAGTGCCATGAATTATGAAAAAGGGTAAATGGAACATCAAACACACTCAGCTTGCACTTAGAGGTTTACACACTGCACACACACACACACACACACACATACCAATAAGACAACTGCACTAAAACACACAAAATCTCATGTTTTAACATCTACAGACATACACACGGCACATTGAAATCGTTTACACTCACTAACCCATATATTCCGGCTGAATGTTGAAAACATCCTTTGCAGGATCACAGAAAAAAGTCAAACTATCAGAACTTTAATGAAACTTGATTGCAGGGATTCAGATCGTTGCATGATGACACTAAAAGGCACAGCTGAGCAACTAAAGGCTCTTCTTATTTCAGAACTACTCCGAAGAAAATCAAAAGCCAAAATGGAGCAGACAACACTTTGCATTCGTTAACAGTGTGAATCCATCTATATGTTTACATCGCTTCTTTTTTCCTTGGATCAAATGCAACTGGGATAAAGTAACTCCACTGGTTTGGCTTCTTTGAAGGGGGAAATGGGTGCAATCGGTGCCTTTTATATGTCAAGCCAACATTGAAGATGTGTTTGTGAAAGTTCGACTCCTCTGTGTGTGTTTGGTACACGGTGCTCATTAGCGGGTTTGTTTTGCATTGCTGTTCCCAGGGTTTGACCTGTCAGTCAAACAGTGCTGCCTCGGCTGTTTCACTGGGAATTTGGAGACACGGTCTATTCAGGAGCATTATTAATTATGACTCTTATTTGTCAGGAGAGGAAGGAGGAAGTAATTGTTGCATAGAGCAGCAGATGATGGGCTGGTGGGTCAACAAAATCAGAGACTTTGACTGAAAATTCCTGAGCTCAGTTTTGTTTGTGTAAATGCTTTTGACCGGTTACACTCACAGTTTCAGTTTTGATTCACCAGCATGCAAACATCTTAAATCGCTGTATGTTTTCCAACATCATGATATCCAGCTTTAATTTTTTTTTACTAACTCTTAGAGCAACAACAGAGGAGAAGCAGACTAAGCTAATCCAAAGCTCATCATGCAAGTGATCTCTAGTAGAGTAGTAATTTCCTTCTGCACTCACAGCTTCTCATGACTTGGGTTAGAGTTACGTACTCGTAAAGACTACACGTCAGAAAAGACATCGTTTAGCTACTTAATCAACATACCAACAATTCAAGCACATTTTGTGGGTCAAGATTCCCATCATGTCATGTGAACGCTGCTTATTCCGCATGACGATGTTATGGACAAGCTGACATATGCCCCTGATACATGGTTTCTGGTGAGTCTGGGCTGATACAGGGCTTTACCTTTGGAGCTTTAAAGTTACAAGAGATTCAGGTTTTCTTTACCAAATACATTATTTGTCTGAAATTGTAAAGTTTCCAAACGAAGGTGCAGAGGACCCTGAGATTCCAGATACCACCTGGGTTTTATTGTTGTTTCCCATACGTTCCTTTCTAACATGCTTTGTACCTGCTAAGTTAGTGTAAACAGCATGGAGTTGTTGATAGTTATGATAGTTTATGAAATGTCTAAAAAGACCCATGATTTTTGTGTTATGTATCTGTGACTCAGCATTTACAAGTTTGCATAACTAAGACAGACTTGGCTGGTTTGCATTTAAATATCCATCCATCCATCCATTTTCTACCGCTTAATCCCACTTGAGCGGGGTCACGGGGGGGGGCAGGAGCCTATCCCAGCTGTCAACGGGCGAGAGGCGGGGTACACCCTGGACAGGTCGCCAGTCCATCCAGGTGCATTTAAATATTTAAAACTAAATATGTTTTTACTGGCAGCTTGTTTCCTTTTTTTAATGAGAAGCTGAGCTGAGAAAGTGTTTCAGACCGATTGTGACCAGAGGTGCTGCTAAATAATCAAACATTTATGTTTCATCAGAATTAAATCCTGTTAAATTTGATCTTGTAGCCACACAATTTAAAAAAGCAGAGCATGTGTTGGCCTCTTTACAACAGAAGCAACCGCTTCGGAGTTTAACTGCTCTTTTATTTAAACATGAAAATGTCAAATTACTGCTGAACTTCTCCATTTCTGCAGCTGCTTTGCACTCATACGACTGACCATTTTATCCTTCAATGCTCTCCATTATGCTCATCTTCCAAACTGCTCCACCACAAAGCTACTTCTGTCTGTCTGGTGATGACTTTGCTTTTAAGGTCAGATTTGTGGAGTATCACAATCCCCTCTTGGTGTACTGCAAAAAGCTGAGACTAGATTTAAGGTCAGAATTGATCACTGGGATGGGAACAGATGGGGAAACAGCGTCCAGGTGGACGAAAGCCAAACTTATGCTTAGTGACAGACAGCTTCTTGGCCGTGCGCGCCAGCCCACACCAGATCCTGCAGGCCTCTTGCCACCGCAGGTCTGCTGGAGATGTAAAACGAAGCTGAAACGTGAGGGACTCTTAGGCGACCGTGCCAGGCCAGACGCAAAGACAGAGCAGGTGGCAGGACCCTGCAAGTACCGCAGGCATATTTTAGACATTGTGATTAATAGATGATCTGACACTCACACACACACTGGATTGGCAATGGGACACACTACAAGCAAGCTGTTATTACACTGCTGCACTCCCACGTTAGAGCATGGAGGGCGATTTCTTCCTCCGTCTCCATCTTATTTATAAGCGAACACACACAAGGAGATATTGGAAGTGACATGGATGCTTCAGTCTCAGCGTCACACACAAGTTGTCGTGTTAAACCCTTATGGGACTGCTGTTAATCCGTTATCTAAAGCACATGAAATCATGTTGCAGGAGAAATTAGGTTACAGACAGAAATCAGAGTTCAAACATTCCTAACCAGCTCAGTTATACGATGCATGTTAGACTCTTTTATAGCCTCACTGTCTATTTTAATTAGACTTTAAAGGCAAAAATGAGTATTTTATATGTATTATGTCAAAGTTTCTCAGTCAGAGAAGCTCAGTGCTTCTCCTCTACTGGTTTTGTTTTCAGCTGAGTTTGTTTGTTTGTCTGTTAGCAACATAACTCAATAAGTTAGTGATGATAGTGGAGATCCAGAAAAGATCCTGGATTCTGGATCATTATGGTGCTGCTTGGCGGAGGTCTGAGCTCTCAGAGTGCTTTTCTGGTGTGATGGGGAGTAGAAACCAGTTTGAGAAACCAAACTAGCATGTGACTGAAAACCTAAGTTTAAAAAGACTAAAATCTCCCTGCTGGGCATCACTTTCACATCATAAATTTAAGATTAATTCCACCATTTACCCTCCTACCTTCAAATATACCTTAGTTCAAATCACTATAACTTGTGTTTTAGTGGAGAAATTCCTGTTACAAGCTGAGTTACAGATTCTGGGTCTCATTTCCATCTATGATTTCAGTTGAAAATATTTCTGCTGCAACAAAAGTAACTCCTACTTGGTAGAAAAGCCAGCGTGAATGTCCTTTCACAGTGTTTAAAATAGCATTCATGCAGATTTACTCCTGTAGTTCACATTTCCAGCACGTTGCAGCTCTAATCATTCACACAACCCAAATTACATGAGTCACTTCATATTACCACAGAGCCGCACAAAGACATAAACAAGTGTGGGAATGTTTTAAAACCCGAGCTCTGCGTCGTCAGGCAGGAAAACAAAAAGCAGATTCAGGTCAATGTCGGGTTTGTCTGATCGGTGCAGCTGTTGTCTGATTGCTTTGCCTCACGATCTACGGTCAGAAACATGGCAGAAGACCCAAAAAGAGGACGAGAATCTCACAGAATAAGGTTTCATTTAAAGAAGAAGAATAGCAGACGTTAAGCCGATACTAAGTACGTACAGAAACATTAGGAAGTCACACCCAGACAGGACAGATAAGGACCCGGCAAAGAGCAAAGGTAAGTATTCATACTAAGAGCTGATGGCTAAATATGAAGCAGGTGCTGCAATCAGGATCAGAGGTGCAACAGGAAGTACACACTGCAGAATGCATTCAGGTACAGTTTCTACTCGGGGTCTGCAACATTGCATCATTCGTGGTAATACCAACACTGACACTGATAGAAAATGTAATACTGTGGTAACACGTGATCACACATTTAACTGCATCTTAACCTGGAACGGTGGAGCTCTGCGTGAGGACACGACAAAGTCACCAACTTCCTGACTCTGTAGCAAAGTTAACAACCCTTAGAGCACCTCTTTTTCTTATCGGCACAAACCGGTGGAATTTCTGGAGACGTGAAAGCACGTTCATTCCTAATTCTTCTCAAAGACAAGCTGCGTTGCCGTAGTTCCCTCCCACTTCCCAAAGTAACACGTGTTCTGCTGCAGCTGGCCGAATGTTTTCTGCCCCCAGAAAGAATGAGGAGGCAAAACCGACCGATTTACTGCCATGAACCTCGTCACCACAGGCTGCAGCTATTTTCTACAACAGAACGTCAGAGAACGGTGATGATGTTTGCTCATTATTTATAACGGAGCTCAACAATGTCTGTCGATATCAGGATGTAGAGATTGATTTCTGAAATAAACCTGGAATTACTGAATGGAACCATTTCCGATACTGAGCTGGTTATACTGCGCAACATGCCGTGTACCCACTTCCAGGAAACAGCAGCGTCAAGCCAATTTTAATATTCAGTGAAAGAGAGAGAAGCTGGAGGTTAGAGTGTGTGTGTGTGTGTGTATGACAGTGAGATTATAACTAGGTGTGTGTTTAGCTCACATATATAAGTGTGTAAAGCTCGTTTTTAATGTGCCCCAAACAGTTTTTATGTTCTTAAAAACATGCTTTACTTAATTAAACACAGCCTGCTTCTGAAAATAGGTTCATTTCACCATTTCAGCCTCTCATCACAAACTAAAATGTGCTTTGTAAAAAACAAACAAACAAACAAGCAAACCAACACAGCAACTGGCATGTAGATGCAACATGCCCAACACAATGGGCTTCCTCAGGGGAGCGGCAGCTTGGAAACCTGGTTTATTTGCGAGGGAATATCATAAATCTGGTCTTTAAAGGTGAGTTTAAACAAAATGGATGTTTATGGTTAAAAAAATTAAATGTTTGGGATCAATATACAAAGGCAAATTCAGCATTACAAGCCATTTTCAGTGTTTACATGCTCTGACAGCCGTATAAGCGTCCTGCTCACAGGGAAAATGTGCTAATCAATACATTTAGGACAATTATTGATGTTCAGACTGATTAATAATTCTGCTATCAAACTAGTTATGTTTTAATGTTAGATTGTTGCAGGACTAAATGAGTACAGGCGGGTAAAAACCCAGCTATCCTCGTCCCTGCAGCCCATCTGTGATGTTCCAACACGTCTTGTTTTTAACACGTTTCTGCTTCTCACCTGCCTCTGTGTATTTCACATACTTACAACCCACTTCACAAACTGTACCCACGATCCCCAGCCAATCAACGCTCTGCTAACACACATCTTTAAACACTGATAAATACATTCCCACACTCCACTTTCACACATTTGTAAGGCTTCCTTCTTCAGCTTTAATCTTGTCTCCATCACAGGTGTGCGGGAACAAGTGTCGGTGTAGGTGCGAGACATTCTGAGCTGTTTTGGCAAACCGGGCCGGGTCGTAAGATGACGTCAGATGCAGGCTGCTGGCCTCCAGATGAAAGAAGATAACCCGACTGGGTGAGAGTTGGGAGCTGCCACTGAGAGGGAAGAGGACTGGATGACGTCGAGACCTAAACGACACCAGCAAGCTGCCGGTTTGTTAATCATCTCTTACGGCTGGTCTGGTATAAAACATCACATCTGGTATAAAACTGAGATCACGCCAAACTAGAGACTTTCAACATGTCATTAATAGAACTTAATGCATGTAGACAAAGGAGATTATATGAGTTTAAGTGTGTAGTTATACATAAAAAATGCAGCGTATCATCTATGCATGATCCACTTCTCTGCTGTCTGTCTGCACGTCACGGTAAGTTACAGATGAACTAACATCAGCTAAAACGTCTGCCATAGTTTGTGTTTGTTTAGGCACTGAGCTGTAAGACAGGCTGGAGATGCATCTCATCATATATAATTTAATGGTTTACACTGAAACATATCAAATCAAGCTGATTTTAGACATCTTTATCAGGATACGAACGTCCACATACAGCTGTCATGCTCATAGATGCATCACTGAGAAAGTAACATTGTTGTGTTATTTTTATTTGTTAAGACATTTTCATGATGCATTTTCTGTATACATGAAAAAAGCTCCTTTTTTGTGGCTACAGAGCCAGACCTGGCTTTGATGCTGACAGGTTGAATATGCATATAAGGACGTTTTTCCTTACAAAGCAACAGTTTCCATGCGTAACGAGTTGCTTGCATGGCATGGATCCGTGCCACTGTGGAGATATCTTAACGTTAGGAATCCACATCAGATTGTGGATGTTGAACTTTTCACTGCACTACACTCACATGTACTAACTGCTGATGGAGCGAAGAACAACACTTCTCTGAATCCTTCTTATAATTAGAAAAATGGCTAATCGTGACCCTAAACTTTTGTTCAAAGAAATAAAAGGTTTTAATAATCATTTAATAATTATAACTATTTGATGATGACACTTGGGAGACATGTGACTTCCATGGATATACTATATGTACTGAAAAGGAGTCTGTGAAGTGCAGATTAGATTACTCATCATCATCATCATCATCATATGCAGAGCACCTTTAAAGTTCTTTGAAAAGAAAAAACACTAAGTTGATGCTGTAACCATGTTTACTGAGTCACAAGCACAAAGGAGACCAGACTGATCATCATTATGAGCATGTCTCAGTAAATACTGACAGTAAAAACCTATTATGAGTCAAGTGGAGCCAGACTGGTAGCACTGGTTACAGTGTAGGGTTAATTCTGCTGATTTAAACATTGCTTTTCATACTGTTTGTTGATGAATTATACATATACAGAAATGTTATTATGATCCGGTGTGTTAACACACTGCAGGTCAGGAATCTGAACATGGTGTGATGTGTGTAGAGTGGCAGGAAGTAGGAATTGACCTCTGTATGAGCAGCTGAATTACTACAATAACCATGAAAGAACTAAACTTTTCATTACTGCTTTTTTCCTTTGGCTGAAAATGAGTAAATACGGTGAGGAGGCGACAACATGGTGGGAGGAAAATCTGAAACCAGTCCTGTTTCTTGGACCAATTATTTATATTTTTCCTAATTCTTCTGAATACATTCAGCACTGCAGTGGGATTTATGATATTATCTGGACTGCAGTGGTTTGCAGGAAGACGACCTGTGTGTGTGGAGTTTGCATATTTGATATGGGTTCACTCCAGGTGCTCAGACTTCCTCCCACAGCCCAATAACCAGTAGCTGTCTGTTCAGGATGTAAGCTATCTGTCGCTTTGCTCTGGAACGTGTGAGTATAGATCACGGGTGGATGGATTAGAAGCATGTTTTTAACTTTGCAGTAGACGGGCATTTGGTTAGGAGGAGTAAAAATGAACTGAGATGTGATTTCAGTGACTTAGTTCGAATATAGATGTGCCATCCTGACATTAAAATTCAGAATGTGAGCAGAAAAAAAGTGGGACTTCATACATGATCTTCACTTTTCCCCCATAAAGCTAACTTTGCAATTATTTAAGACAACTATAATTTAGGGTTATTCGTTTGGTTTCACTCTGCATGACGGGTACTACTGGACCTTCAAAGCATATTTAAAGTGAGACTATGTTAATGTCTTGTTGCATTAACTCTGCCAGCCACAGTCCTGAACACAGTAGATGGCATGCATAGATTATATTTTAAATGCATGTCTCCATTTTGTATATCAATGTTTAAAATAGTATTAAGTCCTTCATATGTTAGGAAGTGGTGAGGCAAAGTGGAAGCATGCAAAACGTATGTGCAGACTGGAATCTAACGTGTATTTCTGCTCTCATGACGGTTCATTTTGGTTTGGAAATGATACAACACCACTGCAGAAACAAACACAGAAAAGCTGTGTAGCGGGATGCAGGGATTGCTTTAAAATGTCCATTACAATGTAATATGTAGCAGTAAAACTGTGCATGTGTGCACCTTTAGAAAAGATTTAAAACAAGTGCCCCAATGGGCTTCATTTACTGTGTGCATGTGTGTGTGTGTTTAGCAGAGATGCATGTGCTCATGCATGCACGTGTGACATATTGAGGGCATTTAAATGCAGTGAGAGTAACGACCTGAGAGGTAAAGGGTGAACAAAGGGAGAAGTGGCAGTGGCGTGTTAGGCCTCATTTACTTTGTGTTATTCACAGCGTCTACACGTTCAGGACAGACATGAACACGTAGGCCAATGCAACCTACATCAGGAAAGGCTCCATCATCATGCTTTTAGGGGAGCAGACCTCCCTATTTTTGTTTCTATACCCCCCTCAATCTCCTCTTTCCCCCATTTAATAACTGCACAAGAGATCAGCTCCATTAGGCCAGACCTCCTCACTCATACAAATGAAGCCGGCGTTATGGAGGCTTGCGTTACACATTACAGATGCAACCCTCTCCAACCTGTCACGCCTCGCGACAGAATAACCTCTGCATATGTGTGTGTATGAGAGAGGGAGGACAGAAAGACAGAAGGAGGCACATGTGTGTTATAACAGTGGTTAAATTGAGATGCATTAGGGTTTTGATTGGCAAGACGGATATGGCACCGGTGTGCGAGGAGTCAAGAGCGAGGCCATTACCAGGTGGACGGATAATAAGACGGTGCAAGGAGAACATGGAAGGAGGACAAAGGCTCCGGCAGGAGAGGACAGAAGAGGAAATTAGACAAGAGAAGAATGGCTAGATGAAGAACAACAAGCAATCAATGTTTCTGTTTTCCTTTCTATGAAAGATTTAAACAGCCTTCAGTAGGCCTCCCCGAGGCATCCAGATATATTTCCACTTTATCCAGTACATCTTGTGTATTTCATCATCTCAAAAGTTGCAAACAAGGCTAAACGTGCTGCAAATGATTCATGGATGAGGTCAGAACTGATAATCTACCAACAATGGGCTCTTTATTTTTTATTAAAGAGCCTTCTTTTTAACACAGGAAGGTAAAATCACAGGAAGGTAAATCTTCTGGGTACGACAGTTTAAGGATTTCTCCGTCTGTTTTGGTGCCGTCTCTTTAAATGTGAATGAGACATGTCATGCCCCGCCCCCCTCTAGGTCACAGGAAGTTCAACTCCACCCTGTTCCACCATGTTTGTAGCTTGATAGCAGCGATACGCTAATCTCCTGACAGAGAAACTTTTTATTGCTAAGTTTATTTTAAATATCAACAAATCAGATTTACGATATTGATTACCAGGAAGTCCACGATCTTACCTGGCAGACACACAGCAAATACTGTGATGTAATAGATAAAAACAAAGTAATAGAGAAAATTAAACACACTGAAAAATATGACCACAAACAATATAAAGATATATGTGCAGCATCAGGAGGGAATACATTTACATTTTCTGCATTAATAAACACTTAAAAGTGCACAAAAACATTAATTTAAGGGCATAAAAAGTGGATTTTGCATATGTCCCCTTTAATGTGTATTAATAAAGAAGCTTTAAAGGACTTTTCTGTTTTATGATGGTTTCAGTCAAACTGTGGTTTAATAATCCACAAACACTGAGACAAGGAGCCATGTCTCAGCGGTGAACATATAAATAAAACCTGTTTGCCCTTTAGGCTCAGAACTGCACTGGGTTCCAGCCGTCGTGATGCTGAGCAGACTAGAAGGATGCAGCTGCGTCAGGGTTTCATATGAGCATTATTTTAGATCACTGGTATTACTGAGATTAAAAGAATTAGCGCCTTTGGTTGTCACTTTTTGTCTTCAAACCTGACCTAATTCCTTTCTGGAAGTTGGACTTTTCTTCCTGTTTTTAGGTTATTAAGCTCACAGCAACATTCTGTTGTTTGGATTTGCAATTAAACCACAGATATTTATGTAGATTCATTAAAATAAAATTGTCATATAGCAGTCAGCGTTTATTCTCCTTTGAGCTGTGGAATGTCATTTTTACTTTGTAGATAAACACCTTCATGAATAAATACGTTTGTTAAATGACTCCTGAAAAAAATAAACAGAGCAAAAGTAAACATTTAAATGAATTCATATCTAATAACATGCATGTCTCCACTCTGTAAATCCATTTAAAGCAGTATGTCCATATGTTACAGAGTGGTGAGGGGAAGTGGAGGCATCCAACATGTCTCATCGTAATTCCACGCTCAGGACTGTTGATTTTGGAATTATCAATGAAGAGACGTCGAAGTAGAAGAATAATTGGTTAAGAGGTGTGAATAAAAAGAAAATGAATGTGAAAATGTATGAATGGAAAAGTATTTAAGAAATGCGCTGTTGATTGCAGCTCCGTGGCACTCTCTTCAAAAATCTGTTGACAGAGAGACTAATAGGGAAGCTCGATCACGTCCTGCTGCCTTGTTAGCCTTGACGGATGTGCAACATAGCTGAGCTGCAATGACGCTTCGTCATAATTGGAAATAATTACGACTCTTTTGTGGCAAGGCAAGGCTTTCTTTGCAAGTTCAATAGCAAGACCTTGCTTTTGTCCACTTGAGAAGTGAAATCAGCCGTGTCATAATCCACCTTATTATTGTGGCTCTTTCAAAAACGACAGATTTGATGGAGAAACGTTGCTTCCCTAAAAAAAAAAGCATTCATGGTAGTATGTCAGCTGGGCCGGCGAGGCCACGGTGTCGAGGTGTGTCAGAGAAGGCCATCGTATTGGCTCTGTCGCTCTGTGGACCAATAAGTGAAGCTGGGGGATAAATCAATATCATGAATGTCCATTCATCAGATTGGAGAGGCAGCTCAAGTGGTGAAATGTCAAACTCTAATCTCTTTAATAGTCTGATATTACACTTTAATCCCAGTCTGATTCCTTCAGTCTTTCGTTAATGCCGTCTGCTGATGTCTGCCGTTGACTGAATGAAGACAGTAAATAGAGAGAGGTATCCAAATAGAGTGTTAATTAAGTAGAAGGGAAGATTGGTGAAAAAGAGGAGGCAGAACAGTAGTGGAAGATGAGAAATGGTTGGTTTATGGAGCGTTGTGGCACGCTGCCATTTCAGGTCTGAATTTACAGTGCAAGGTTGATGGACTGTGAGAGACGGAGAGGCAATAATGTCGATGAGAAGCGAGGACAAATTGATATGATCACAACATGTCACATTAAAGACAGGCCTGCCATCCATCAACATGATAAAAGGCCTCCTTCAATGTAGCACTAACCCCGCTGCCATTGATCTCAATGCTTCACTTAGCCAGCCGCTAACCATTTATGATAACTATCATTATGCAGTTATGAGATGGTGACGATCTATCGTTGCCGTGCCGTCCACAATGAAAAGATAACCCTCGCTAATTTGTTGCACTGACAAGCTCAAATCACGGAGGGAAATTAGGTAGAAAAGAACAATTTCACTCAATTTCTTTCAATTATGTCATGAAATAATGTGAAGCTGGGTGGAGACGATTATGAAGTGGGATTTAGAGATAACTTTTCCCTTCTTTCTGCTTCGTTTTGCCACCAGGAGGATTGAGCGCTGATGCTTTCAGAGGGAGGAAAAGCAGCATTGACAATAACACCAAACATGCTTTTAAATCAGCCTCCAGCAAATCAGTAAATCAATATCAATTAGGCTGCGAACGAGCCCAAATGGACAACTGGCTTTGTTTTAACTAATGAAGTCTGTGGAGAATCCAATCAACCCCCTCTCTCTCTCTCTCACATACACACACACACTTTTCTGTCAATCCCACTCCTCATTACCGCCATGACAGCATGAACAAACCTACAGTCCGATACACAATACTCTGACACACTTATTGATCTTTATTTATAAGTATAATTTGTCAAGACTATCTTTAAAAATCCCACATTGGCCCACGACTAGAACTGATCTTCCATGTGAGTATTAAGCAGTTTGATTAAATATTGATCTGCACAAAGTGTGCATGAAGCATAACAAGCAGCTCGTGTACATTTCACTGCTTTGTTTAGTCGTCACTGAAAGTCAACTCGGTGCGTAAAGCTTGTTGAGTGTATATTTGAGGAGGAAAACCCAGGATTTGTCATCAGGCTTGTGTCAGAGTTCAGTCAGAAGTGACACATTTAGATAGAAAATGATGCTGTAGAGAAGGGGTGTGTAACTCGATGTGGCCCAGAACCTGAACTTAAACCTGGCTGTGTGCGAGGAGCAGCTGCTTTACAGTTCTTCAGTCTGTGGTGTTCTGGTTCTGTTCTGCTGCCTCTGCTATCAGCGGTTAAACTTTGCACCTCCAAACGGAGCCGGGGAGGCCGAATGGAGGAGAAGATGCAGCTGGTGAACTCCCTTCACTTTATCCAGCAGTGCCGTGCTGGAAAAGCTGTGTGCAGTTATATCCACTGCTTTAAAGTGATGATTCAGTAAGAGATTAGAGAAAAAATATCCTTTTAAAGTGGATATATCATGCAAAATCCACTTTTTCCATGTTTTTGTGCACTTTTAAGTGTTTAAGTCTATTACATCACAGTATTTGCTGCCAAATAAGGTCGTGGACTTCCTGTAATCAATGTGATGAATCTGATACGTTGATATTTATAGTAAACTTAGTAATAAAATGTTTCTCTGCAGGGAGATTAGCGTATCACTGCTATCAAACTACAAACATGGCGGAACAGGGTAGAGTTGAACTTCCTGTGACCTGGAGGGGGG